>JARGCV010000109.1:657500-1050000 GCA_034064705.1 Bothrops alternatus | reverse complement strand
CAGAATTCCTCAGCCAGCCACGCTGGCTGAGGAATTCTGGGAGTTGAAGTCCACAAGTCATAAAAGGGCCAAGTTTGAAGACCCCTGGTCTAGACAGCTCCAGAAAATGACTTGTCTATCTCTGAATGCTAAAGGATAAATAAGAGGGAAATGTGAGCTTTATACCTTGTTTGTAACTTCCATGAGGCGTTTGAGATGCCATTTTTTAAGATGACCATTGGGTTATATATATTGAACCTTTTGTTGCTAGTTGCGAAGTTGTGTCCGACCCATCGCGACCCCATGGACAACGTTCCTCCAGGCCTTCCTGTCCTCTACCATCTTCTGGAGTCCATTTAAGCTCACGCCTCCTGCTTCAGTGACTCCATCCAGCCCCCTCATTCTCTGTCGTCCCCTTCTTCTCTTGCCCTCCATCTTTCCCAGCATCAGGCTCTTCTCCAGGGAGTCCTTCCTTCTCATTAGGTGGCCAAAGGACTTGAGTTTCAACTTCAGGATCTGGCCTTCTAAAGAGCAGTCGGGATTGATCTCTTGTAAGCCTGACCGGTTTGATCGCCTTGCAGTCCAGGGGACTTGCAGGAGTCTTCTCCAGCACCAGAGTTCAAAGCCCTCAATTCTTTGGCGCTCAGCTTTTCTTATGGTCAAATTGAACCTTGCTTATGTTTTATTTTTTATGTTATCTATATAATTTTTCAAAACTCTCCAAACTTAAAGGAGCCGAGAGCTTCCCCATCTCCATCTTTGGCATTCTATTTTGTCGAGCAAAAATCTTTGGCTGCTAAATGCTTGATCACTTCATGTTCTTCTAATTCAGGGGTGGTCAAACTGGGCAACTTTAAGACTTGCGGACATCAATTCCCAGAATTCCTCAGCCAGCCAGGGCTGGCTGAGGAATTCTGGGAGTTGAAAGTCCACAAGTCTTAAAGTTGCCCAGTTTGACGACCCCTGTTCTTAGTATTTTCTTTTCAAGAAAAGAATCGTTTCTAAGGTCTCTTCTCTAAGAAATGTTTGCATTAACTTCTTTTCTGTTCCTGATTTTGCAACCAAAGACCTACTCATACTTTGCTTGTTTCAGCTGTTAGCAAAATCCAGAGGCCTAGACTGGAGAGCGGTGGCAAAACTCCAAGACGTGCAAGTCAAGCTGAAGCTAAGCTTGGAGGAAATGCTGGCTGTGGTTGAAGAGGCATTTCACCCTGAGCCTTACAGCGTAGAGGAAATTGGGGAAAACCTGGGAATTAACCCCACAGAGCTACGCACTCAGATCCTTAGCCAGAACACACAAGATGGTAAGTAGCATGCCAATTTGGCGATGCCAGAAGCAATTTAGCTTTTCTGTCTGTGCCAAGGGCTTTAAATAATCAATGTGAAAAGGGTCTGAAAAAAAATGTCCTTGGCTCTGCAATCAGCTGTAATTTGGCTCCAGGGAACCAGATCAGTGGATTTAGAGATGACATCTTTCTAGGATAGCTGTCAGTTACATATGGGTTTCTGGCTTTCAGCAGAAGCAAGTTGTGGATGTGCTTGTTCAACCATGGTTAAGAAGGAGCATTTCTCCCCAAATGACTCGTGCAACGTAAGAGAGAAGCGAAACGAGCTTTGGGGTCAGAGATCTGATTCAAATGGCTGCCCACTCCAGTCATGGCAAGGGGAAGATGACAGTTACAAGTAAATTTGTATCGATCTTTTATGCAACCTTTAGCAATTCTTACTTACCTAGAGATTCATCAGCAATCTGCAACCCAGGATTTTTCTACACACCATGGGGAAGCCATCGGTGGCTGCAGATGTGAGAGGCCTAGAGAGATAAAGCCACCTTTTATTACAATCTAGGCAACCCAAATGGTGGTTCATTTTATATCCATGAAAATCACCCAGCATAAAACTAGATTTCAATGTACCCTACCTAATGGCTTTAAGATGCAACAAGAACTGAAGAATAATTACATCAACGCTCCCTTCCCCCACCAATTCCTCAACTTGCATTACACAATCATTCTAACAGGGCAGAAATTCTGGTTCTGACATTTGATCAGAGCAATTTAAAACTGGCATGTTTTCGAAAGGTTTGTCGTCTTAAGTTATCCTGGCGTGTATTCTCTTCTTTGAAATACATCGATGCCGTTTTTATCTTGATCATTTCTTCTTTAGGATAACTTGGGAGAGGAACTAAATTCTCTTGTAATAGCTTGTCTAACAATCTTCACTGTTGCTGCCCGTGATTATAAGCAGCCAGTGACATCCATGACTATGATTATATTCAAAATCTGTATCTTCCTTTTCCACTTAATGCAATACAGGAAAGAAAACAAGTTTTTTTTTTTAAAGAAGGATCCAGTTTTTGAATGGTGAGATAAGAACCTTACTTCAAGGTTGAGTCCCAATTTCTTATACAGTATATTGAGTCTTGACCTGTGATTACAAGTCACAATTATTCACAGAAATAGTACCAGCCTCATCTACACTTGAGGGGCTCTTGCTGGTCTCTGAACTTAATTGTTTTCTTGCAGACGTTTCATTACCCAAACTAGGTACCATCATCATTGCTAATCCCAACGGTGGTTTTTCAAGAGGCAACTGGACTTTCTTGTTTTTCTTTCTTCTCTTCCAAGAAGTGAAACGTCTTCAAAAAAAATCAAGAAAGTCCAGTTGCCTCTTGAAAAAGCACCTTTGGGACAACCATGACCTAGATGACGGAGAACCTCCACAAACATCAGTGCTAATCATCATCTAGACTTGGTGTAATTTTGAAAATGCTGTTTGCATGGCTAGAATCGAGTTGGTCCACTTCTGCGTTGATTGGACTTTCATCTCAAAAACGCTCAGTGTTGGCCCTGCGTTGAAAAGGGGTCCGTGTTTATGTTTCTCATAGAACCAGAACAACAGTGGTCGTCAAACCTGGCCCTTTTGTGACTTGCAGACTTCAACTCCCAGAATTCCTCAGCCAGGAACGTTGGCTGAGGAATTACTGGGAGTTGAAGTCCACAAGTCATAAAAGGGCCAGGTTTGAAGACCACTGTTGTATGAGAACACTGCAGAAACTGGGAACGCCCAGCCTCTCTGGAGAAGAGAAGAATGAGGATAGTGTGATAGCCGTCCCATAGAAGAACGTTCAGACCTCGTGTCATCCTAGGATTCAGGATGCAGATGTCAATGTCTCCTAATAGTAAGAATAGTTTGGTGCAGTTACAAAAGAAATGGAGGTTTCTCCTTTACTGGATGGAGACGAGCACAGTCTGGGGAGCTATCTGAGAGAGATGTTTTACTTAAGGTTCCTCCACTGACCACAGGAATGTGCTCTGTTACCCTTCTCCGAATCTATGATTGTGTGGTCATTGGCTTTGTTATTTTTCTACTCGTAAAAGAGACCAGATGGATGGTGGGTACCAGCATTTGCTGCCTCTTGGCAATATAGCGAAGAAGCCACAGAGAGCAAAGCCAGCAAAGAAGAAAGGGCGGAGCTGTTTAGGGACATTTGCTGGGCTGATTCTCATTAATTGAAGGAAATGATACGTTAGTGACATGTTGACTATCCTTTTTCAAATTTGTTCCAGAAAAGTAGAGAGCTGTAGACTCCAATTATTTTGCCTCGTCTTTCCCCCCCCCCTTTTCTCTTAAACACTAAGACTCTATGAAATATTTTCCAAAGCCCACGGGAAAAGTTATTTCATCTAGTGTTTGCAGATGTTAGTCAAGTAGAATCTCTCTTAACATATGCGATTTTGTTTGATAAGACCAGGAAAAAAATGGGTCATGGAGCAATCATGTTGTTTTCCTTGGCACAAGGGAAATCTTGGTTAGTTGCAAAGAAGAAGTAAGTAAATTAATATATCTATAATATATAAGAAACTTTTGTTTATATAACCCCAAGCTTGGGTTTGGAATACTCAGATACTACGAATGTGCATTTCTGCCTCTCTTCTTGGCTAGTTTTTCCCAGTGTATTTATATATTGTTGCAGAGTGTCTTCAAGACGTCCCAAGTAACCTTTGGTAGGGCTCTTCTAAAACATTTCGGTGTTTTAGTTTTTGGCAGTTGCGATGATCTGTGCCTCATGCTTAAACACTCTGGATCAAAAGTTGGATTGCTGCTTGACCATTGAATTCATTGATTTATTACCACTTTTGTTTATATTTCAAATTTTCTAATACAAATAATTATTACAAAAACATAAAAGCAGCACATTAAACAGTCTCTATAGGACCGAGCGGCATAAATTCGGTGAACAGGATTTTATGTCCCCTGGCTTCCTTGAAGACTGACAGTCTCAAGCCCTCCCGAGACTGTTAACTGATACACGGTTTCTTAAGACAAATTATATCTAATGTATTTATATTTCAGAGTTATCTCTTAAGAGAGATGTCACTCTCAGGATATATCTAGTAAGGTTAGAAGGTTACAGCTTGAGTTTGGCAAGATTCTGTCCATTAGGAGTAAATAAATACAGGATTGTACGAACTGCTTCAATTGCCAAAGAGAACTTAGATAATATATAGTACACCAAAACATAAAAACAAAATAAAGACGCAACATCCCTTCCAATGACTCTCTATTTTTAATTTGCCCCATACCAGGCAAGGAAAATTCTATCAGTGCATAGGGATCAATATCTCAATTATCAGGGTAGGATTATCATGGGTTCTCTGCTTCTCTAGTATGGCAAGAGCCGGTTTGGTGTAGTGGTGAAGGCACCATGCAAGAAACAGGGAGGTGGTGAGTTCATCTCTCCTTAGGGACGAAGGCAGGTGGGTGACCCTGGACCAGTTCTGGAAGGTCTGTGGAGATTCTCAGTCATCCAGGTCATGGATGACTGAGGTGCTTTTCCAAAAGGCAGTTGGACTTTCTTAGTTTTTTTCCTTGAAAAACATTTCAATTCTAGTCCAAGAAACTTCTTCAAGACCAAGAAAGCCTAAAGAATGTTCAAAAACCAAGAGAGTCCAATTACCTTTTTGAAAAGCACTTTTGGGACACAGGCCTTCTCATAAATGAAGGGCATGCAGGAGAGATCGGCTTGCAACCTTGGTGCTTCAAGAGATCCGCCATCTAAGAAAAGCAGGCGTTCAGTGGCTGTTCCACTACACCAGAGGTAGGCAACCTTGGCTCTTTTATGACTGGTGGACTTCAACTTCCAGAATTCCTGAGCTAGCAGGGCTCAGCTTGGAAACCTCTCCCTTTCCCCTCAGCATGGCTGGCTCACGAATTCTGGGAGTTGAAGTCCACGAGTCACAAAAGAGCCAAGGTTGCCTACCCCTGCACTACACGAATCCGTCATCCGTCAACTGCTTTGGGTTTTCTCCAGCAAACGGTCCAGCAGAAGAAACGTCTCTCTTGAATGCTGCGATAGCATTTCTGATTTGCTTCAGTTGGCCAGCGGTCGCTTCCAAGAAAAAAAATAGTCTAAGCCAGTGTTTCTCAACCTTGACCGTTTTAAGGCATGTGGACTTCAACTCCCAGAATTCCACAGCCAGCACTGCTGAGGGGAAAGGGAGAGGTTTCCAAGCTGAGCCATGCTGGCTCAGGAATTCTGGGAGTTGAAGTCCACCAGTCATAAAAGAGCCAAGGTTGCCTACCCCTGGGCTAAACAGTCACTTGTCTGAGATGGTATAGGTCAGGGGTAGGCAACCTTGGCTCTTTTATGACTCGTGGACTTCAACTCCCAGAATTCCACAGCCAGCACTGCTGAGGGGAAAGGGAGAGGTTTCCAAGCTGAGCCATGCTGGCTCAGGAATTCTGGGAGTTGAAGTCCACTAGTCATAAAAGAGCCAAGGTTGCCTACCTCTGGTGTAGTGGAACAGCCACTGGAAAGCAAACAACAATGCAACCCTAGTTTCTTTCTCTGGAGATGTAATCATTGAAAAGATTACACTAGATTACTGTCGTTTGCATTAAAAAGAAAAAGAAAGCAAGCCTTCCTTTAAAAAAAAACAGTTCACAAGAAAAAGGAAAAGACAATGCTAGATTAGCGTTAGTCATCACACAAGCAGGATTGTTGAGCCTTCTGCAACCTGACCGCGTATTGGGGAGGGCTGGCCTGGCCTTCTCAGGGTCTGGCTGGCAGGCGGGAACAAACAGAGGATTCCAGTTGCCAACGCATAACGTGATGTGTCTGCAAGAACCACCAAGTGCTTTAAGGTAATCTGGCCAGGGAAGCCTTGCTTTACCAAAGGGTGGTCTTTGAATCAATGACAGCCTTTGGCAAAGCCTTGGCCTCCAAATGGAAACCAGACGCGTTTTCAGTTTTCTTTCTTCTCTCCCCCCCACCCCCGGGGTTACTACTGTTCAATGGTGATTTACAAGAGAGCATGAGTGATGGCAAACTCTCACGCAACTTCAGATGGGTCCAAAACAAAAAAAGGTGTTGTTTCAAAAAAGCCTTCAGGTGAAGTGATTCCTTAAACCAGTGGTCCTCAACCTTGGCCACTTTAAGACTTGTGGACTTCAACTCTCAAAATTCCTCAGCCAGCAAAGCTGGCTGAGGAATTCTGAGAGTTGAAGTCCACAAGTCTTAAAGTGGCCAAGGTTGAGGACCCCCTGCCTTAAACTAAAAAAAAAAAAAAGGGGGGAGGAGGGAAAGTAAACCATCCTGAGGACAGAAGTTGCCCAGGGGTGAGCGTTGCGTTTTCTACATTTTTTCCTCTTTGTGAACACTTCAGCAGTAACCGTGCCAAAAAAAAACAAGAGCAGAGCTGCAATGAATTCATAAGCTGGAGGACAAAATGTACTGAATGAAGTTGGTAGGCTGGGAATTGGGCAACTTCTATCCATTGTTCAGTGGGCCCTCCCCAGAGAGCAATTTTGATCAGGGCACTCAGCATTTTTATTATTATTATTTGGTAGGGGGGGGAATATTTGTGTGAGGCTTAATCGTATTCCAAAACCATGACGCGTTGAGGCATTTGTCCTACGGGGTCCATTGTTACGAAGCAGAACTGCGTTTCATATCGAGCCAAATAATATTGGCACCTTGGAGAAGTTGCTGGGCTCCTCCCGAGGACTGTGGCTTCCCTCTCTTCTTCCCATACCCCCTTCGTGCTGGAGGGGGGGAGGGAAGACCAATGGCACACCCACTTATAACCAGCTGGAACAGATGATCGTAGCAAGACATTGACGGTGGGGAATGGCATGAATTTATCTCCAACCCTACCTCAAATTAAGGGGTTACAGGGCCATAAAAAGGAGTTTCATTTGGGCACCATAGTCTGTTCAGTTCTTCTTCTTCCGAATTTTTGGACTCGTACTGGAGCCCACCCCCAGGGAACCTCTCTCTACCAGAATGTGTATTCTATGCACACATTCTAGTAGAGGGGAGTTCCCTGAGGGTGGGCTCCCGCAGGAGTCCGAAAGCTCGGAAGACTAAACTTTTGGTTCCAGTGACCGGCCTAGATTGGATCCTGCAACATTACCCTGGGACAAGTAGATTGGCTTTCATTCATGTTCGGTTCTTCCTACATTGTGGTAGAATCTCCAGCTAGAATGAGGAGTCAAAAGACAGGCGAGCTTGAAAAGGAAATGACAGACACATACATCCCAAGAATTCCTGAAGCCTTTATCTGACTATTCCCAAGAGAATGTAGTCCGTCTGGTGAGATTCTTGTAAATAGGCAGGTAGCAATAAAGAAGCAACTCTGATTAGCTTACAGTGTCGTTCAGGTTCCTTGTGCCTGGCATGCACATTGATGATCATTCCCAGAATTGCATATGCCCATATGCCAAGGAGCAAGAGGAGAAAGAAATCCATTAGTCTTGGCCAGTAATATTTGTCAAAAGATCTCCAGTGGCTTGAGTGTTCCCAGTTCAGATATCCTGTTTGAAACACCTAAATCAGGGGTCTTCAAACTTGGCCCTTTTATGACTTGTGGACTTCAACTCCCAGATTGCATGCCTGGCTGAGGAATTCTGGGAATTGAAGTCCACACGTCATAAAAGGGCCAAGTTTGAAGACCCTTGACCTAAATCTTGAATCTACTTACCGAGACATCTTTCTTCAACCTACCTGTTGATGAGTCTTCTGCCATTCCTTTTCGTGGGCTGCTCCAGTTTGCCTCTGGCTGTGCAAATCAGTCCATCCACATTCAACAGCTACTCATAGTGAGGTTCCACACACACTGAAGCTGTCCCTGTAGTCCAGGGTTGTGACAAAGTACCCAAGTTTTGTACCCTAAGATGAGCAAAGAGAAGAGAAATAAAGCTCATTTTTCCTTACCAATGGGATCTGAAGCTGCACAGCTACATCTGACGGTAAGAAACCATCTCACATTTCCGTTTTCCTGCAATTTCCCCCCCCCTTTTATTTTCCACAGTGACCACCTTTAAGTTATACCAGCGTGCCAAGCATGTGTATGCAGAAGCTGCCAGAGTTTTGGAATTTCAGAAAATCTGCATGGAGGCACCTGATGATGCCATCTCATTGCTGGGAGATTTAATGAATCGGAGCCATGCCAGCTGCCGAGACTTGTACGAATGCAGCTGCCCTGAACTAAATCAGCTGGTGGACATCTGTCTGTAAGTTTGCACAGCCGGGGAAAGTAAATGCTGTTTGGGTTGGACTGCAGTGAAAACATGACGGTGTGACGCCGTTAGTAATTTTTTAAACTAATTTAAAACTTAAAAAGCTGTGTGTGTGTGTGTGTGTGTGTAAATGAAAATAATGTATTAGTGTCTACTATCTGGTGCTCCAGGAAAGCATCCATTTGATCAGATAATTTCAAACAGATACTTTCAGCACTGTAAGTTCCAAACTGTGTGCTGGGTTCACCTTTATGAGGTCCCACAAAAGTGTCAGAATTAAATCAGGGATAGATTGTTCACTCATCAAGCAAGCATAATGTTATCTTATTTGAAGGGCTTCCTTTCCCTTCTCCTCTCACTTTGCTACCTGACCCAGGTGATGCTGGGAAATTCTGCACACACCAAGATTGGCTTCTGGAGTTAATGCCATGATCCTCCATCAAAGAAAAACCTTCCCCTTTTTGACTCTGCAGGAATAATTTTCACGGCTCTCATATTTTTTTTTTCATCTCAATCAATCTTTGCATCCTCGGGATGAAATACAAGCCACTATTATTTCACTCTGTTGTCTCGGCTTAGGTAGAATTTGACAGAAGGACTGCTGCTCTTGCTTTATTATTTTTTTAATGTATAGGATTATTAAAATATTTCAGTACTTCCAAAATGTGATTGGTGGCAAAAAAATAATAATCATCTGTGTAGTGTTGGTAGCCAAGCCCTGCTCTGCTTTCTGTTCTTTTTTTTAAATTATTCTTTGATGACGGCTTTAGAATTCTTTATTACTAGTAGTAGGGAAGTATCAGCACCAGACACCATTTTTAAATCCTATTTCATTATTTTTAACGATTAAAGGGAGAAAAAAAATCCATATTCCTTTACACCTAGCTTGAAATCCACCTTTCGTCCTTTTTGGCCTCATTGGAACCCTGTCAATTTTCACTAGGTCTGCTTCTGTCTAGCTGTCCAGAGATTTTATATTTATTTGTTTGGGCTTGTATGCCGCTCCTCTCCGGAGACTCGGATGCACCAGCTGATGACCTTACAAGTTTTCCCCGCAACTCGTGGAAAGTTCCAACAATCACTACCAAATTATCATTTTTCACTGAAAGAAAGGGAAAAAAAACGTTAAATACATGAATGGAAGATATGGATTGATTTCATTTTAATTCTATGTACATACATTGAAAGTAAAACTAACTTTTGCTCGGGAACCCACTAACCTTTGGCCCGTTCTCCTGTAGCCTTTGGCCTAGACTGGACAACCTTGGGGGCCCCCCATTTAAAGATGTATACTAATCCCCCTTTCTTAGCATTCTTTCATTTTCAGGTTTTCATTGTCTTGCCAATAGACCGGATTTGTCTGAATGGTTATTGTAAGACAAACAGACCTGCCATATTCTAAGAGTTGACAGTTACTTGGGGACTCTTCAGAATTGTGGAACAAAAACAAAACAGGACCCTAGTCGAAAATAACATGTGAAATAAGTGAGCAAGAGTCTCCTTATACTTCTTTGATAGAACTCCTGCCCTTTGGGGCAGGTTGCGAAAATAAGCTAGAATGCTTTGAACCATTCTGGATGGTCCTGAGCTATGACTCCCCACCCCCACCCCAAGAACTGCTTATACATTTATTGCCTTTGACGTCCCAGCTAGATTTTTCTATTTTTATGTCTGTGAAGAGCCATGGTGGCGCAGTAATTAGAATGCAGTATTGCAGGCTAATTCTGCTGACTGCCGGATGTTCGTTCCTGACCTGCTCAAGGTTGATTCAGCCTTCCATCCTTCCGAGGTCGGTAAAATGAGGACCCAGATTGTTGGGAGGGGCAATAGGCTGACTCTGTAAACCTCTTAGGGCTGTCAAGCACTATAAAGTAGCATATAATTCTAAGTGATACACACACACACACACACATATATATATACATACATACATACACACACACACATGCATACATGCAAGATGTAATCCCATCCATTTTCACTGCTAATCCAAAGAATAAGTCTCCTAACCCTCCAATATCTTCTTCAAGAGCATTTGTACAATCCGTTACCAACTCCCAGAAAGAGTGAGCAGAGTTTCTGTGCAGCATTTCCCGCAATGCAAAAAGAAGAAAGAGAGAAAGAGAAAGAAAGAGAAAGAAAGAAAAAGAAAGAAAGAAAGAGAAAGAAAGAAACCTGGCGACTAGTTTTCATTCATAAAGAAAAAAAACAACAGACCCAACAGCATCTGCAATCCAGCTGATTCCAACAGCAAAGCCTCCCAGTGTTTCCTATTTAACTGTGTTTAAGGCAGTTGATAACAACTGTTTGTGCTAATAGGTTGATGCTGACTCAGGCCGTCTCGCAAGAATCTAAATAATTTCAACATGGTTGCAGTTGGGCTGCCATGCCATAAATGCTTGGCAGGATACGCTGGTGGTTTGGTGAGCTAAGTAGCTGAGTGACGGTTATTACCTCTTTTTAGGAGATGCTGTAAAAGTAGGAGCCCCCCCCCCAGGTTCCAAGCTTGAAGTGCTGGCAAAGCTGGTGGGGGAGGTCATTATTTCAGCATCTCCACCCTAAGAGCATCACAGAGCTTCAAGCTCTCCCATTTCAGACCATTTATGGACTCAAAGCAAGTTGCCAAGCAGTTCCTATGACATAGGACCTATAGGTTTTGCCCCAGCCATTCCAATTAAACAGGGCAGGAAAAGTGGTAGCTTAGGCTTTCAAGCTACAGATGAATGTCTTTGCAGAGCCATTATGTTAGAAATCTTGAATCAAAATGAGAAAGACTTAACCATGGGCCTTTATGGTGTGCTATACACTCTGGTAGTTGGTTGGCTGGCCGGCTACTTTTGGCAAGTAGGTCCATACAACCAATTTCATGGATATCCTGTGTTAAGAAAGAAAGAAAAAATCACATCCTTTAGGATTCTCAAGCCAAATGTACTACAAAATTGTAGGAGATAACCAGGCTGAGCCCAAGGGAGGAGTCAAACTTGTCATCACTCTCCAGTCCCTTCAGGGGTTTAAGTCCAGCCCCCCTTGAATTCTGTTGACTCTTATCTACCATCAATTTACTTTGACCATTAAATAGGTCAGATTCTTGTAGAGAGATTTAGCATACAATATATCTATATTCATTTGAACTGCCCGGATTCCCAATTTCCTGAGCTTGATAGAAATGTCTGTAAGCTGCATAGAGTCACCTTCAGCAAGATGATATAGATAGATAGATACAGTAGATAGATAGGTAGGTGGGTGGGTGGGTGGGTGGGTGGATAGATAGATAGATAGATAGATGGATGGATGGATGGATGGATAGATGATAGATAGATAGATAGATAGATAGATAGATAGATAGATAGATAGATAGATAAGATAAATGGATGGATGGATGGATGGATGGATGGATAGATGATAGATAGATAGATAGATAGATAGATAGATAGATAGATAGATAGATAGATAGATAGATAGATAGATAGATAGATAGATAGATAGATAGATAGACAGGCAGGCAGGCAGGCAGGCAGGCAGGCAGGCAGGCAGGCAGGCAGGCAGGCAGGCAGACAGACAGACAGACAGACAGACAGACAGAAACTGGGGCAGAGTTTGCTAAGGTGAGGACCCATATCATTACTTATTGCAATGGGGCTGAAGACACAGAGTGGCTGTTCTTTTTAGGGAACTATTTTTTCACAGGTGCTTTCACAGGTTAACCCAAGTCTCTAGAGAGAACAACCGAAAGTTCTGGAAATAACATTTGCATGCTACCTGCCTTCTTTCTTGCCCAATATCTGAGGAGCTTTTGTGGAGACCAAAAGCCGTCTGGCCACAATCAGGAATTGTTACAGGAGCATGGTAGGAAGGCTAAGTTTTCCCCACGAGCTTCCTTTTTGGTTCAGCCCTCTCCTCCTAGCTTTTCCCCTTTGTGGACTTGCCTCCAAAATCCCCCAGGGAAGAGAGAAGAAGTTTTGGTTTTCCCTTCTCAAAATGACTCTCTGATTCCTTCTATGCTTTTGAGATACAGAAACCATCCGGTTGGTCTGGCTGGCAATTCCTGTTTTCACCAGAAACCATTCCATACAGGAAGGCCCTCCACATGGGTCCTTTGTGGAGGGGGAAATCCTGAAATGATTTGCAACTTTTAGGTTAGCTCCACGATGAAAAAAATGAAGCAATCCAGCAACTAAGTGAAACACCAAGACGAAAATATGGGGTTAAGGTTTTCATTCGAAGAAGAGCAATTTCAGTTTTGGCCTTTATAAAGAAAACCACGACAGGCAAAATTCAACATGTGCCTAAAATGCCTCAGAGTTTAATTCTTCTGAGCTTCCCGCTGAAACCTGGCTCAGGAAATTTATGACAGGAACCACGCTGCATCCAAGCCGCCTGTTTGTCTGTCACTCTATTCTGAACTTAGACAGCGGGTGTTTGTTTTAAAAACGTAACTTTATTTTGGCATGTTTCACTGATAATTGAAGGGTCCCTTCCTAGCTTGTTATTGTCTGTTTCTGATCCAGAAATAAAACTTACCTAACATAGTAACAATTATAAGCAGCAATTTCATACAGAAATGGTTTTTTTAAAAATAAAAATAAAAATCTGTAATCATTGCCAGTTGCTGTGTTTAGGCTTCAAGAACGTTTCCAAAAGTGTATGCAGGTGCGTTGCTTCTGCGTCTGGGATTATCAGTTCTTAGAATCTTTCTTACAAGCTTTGAAGATAGAAAGAAAAATCTTTCTATTATCTAGATGCTTTACGGTTATGCCTAGATGGGGCACCTAATGAGAAGGAAGGACTCATTGGAGAAGGGCCAAATGCTGGGAAAGATGGAGGGCAAGAGAAGAAGGGGACGACAGAGAATGGGGTGGCTGGAGGGAGTCACTGAAGCAGGAGGCGTGAGCTTAAATGGACTCCAGAAGATGGCAGAGGACAGGAAGGCCTGGAGGAGATCAACCCCGACTGCTCTTTAGAAGGTCAGATCCTGAAGTTGAAACTCAAATACTTTGGCCACCTAATGAGAAGGAAGGACTCTGGAGAAGAGCCTAATGCTGGGAAAGATTGAGGGCAAGAGAAGAAGGGGACGACAGAGAAGGAGGTGGCTGGATGGAGTCA
The DNA here is from genome assembly GCA_034064705.1 of Bothrops alternatus. Classification (NCBI taxonomy): domain Eukaryota; kingdom Metazoa; phylum Chordata; class Lepidosauria; order Squamata; family Viperidae; genus Bothrops; species Bothrops alternatus. The sequence goes on along the minus strand of JARGCV010000109.1, from coordinate 1,036,395 downwards.
CTGAAGCAGTAGGCGTGAGCTTAAATGGACTCCAGAAGATGGTAGAGGACAGGAAGGCCTGGAGGAACGTTATCCATGGGGTCGCGATGGGCAACAACAACAGATGGGGCAGGGTTCACACACATCAAAGCTGGATTGCTGGGTGTGCCTGCTCTCACTTTTCCTGGACAAGCCAGTAGCTGCCTTCTCTTAGGGTAGAACAGGGCAAGTTCTGGAAGGGCCCAACCTTTGGTTGTTCAACGCTTACAGTAAACGCCCCACATAAAGTCAATTATCTTTTTTAGGCGATTGTGGTACTGCAGAATTTGAGGTCTTTGAAACGAAAGGACTTTACCAGTGAATGCCGGTGAACAGATTTATCTTATCGCTGCTCCATAAGGTCACATTGTAGAATCTAGGCAAAGGCGAATGAATCAGAAAAGGCTAATTAGAAACCAAAGTATTAAAATGACACATGAGGAACTCATTGCAGATCTGGCCATCGATACAGAGGTGTCTATGTAAGCAACTGGTCAGCAGCTACATTTTAGGAACCATCTAAAAATATGGCAACATGGGGCTGTTGCAACTTTTAAACTACAAGCAAATTGTTGCACGTAAATTCTCTCTACCTGAAGAGCAGTCCTGTTATGGTGGGGTTGATCCACTCATTTAGTAAGAAAGCACATCAACAGCCACTGTCGCCATTTCCATTAGGGGGAAACTATAAAACCAATTCTGAGTGCTGCCTTGTCTGGTAGTGCATAAAGTATCCGAAGAGGGTTGAGAGATTAGAGTAAGGGCAAATCTAATGTGGACTGTCCACAATAGCAACCACATACCTCCAGGAAACCACTTCGGGGCACAGGCAAAATGTGATCCTACTATTCAGTCTTCTATTAGCTAGCGTTAGAGACTCAGTGATATGATGTAGACATCAGGACTGGCAGACACGGATGGCCTTGAGCTATGAAGTTCCTAGTAAATCCATAGTTCAGATTAGATTACACCAGGCAATTCAACATGCCAGTTGTTCAGAACTGGATCCCAATCTTCCACTCACCTGACTCGTGGTTGCCTGTTTTCTTTTGAAAACTAGAATAAATCTAACCTACTTATGTCCAGCATTTACCAGTAGACTCACTGCATGCACAACACGTTCTCCCTTAATTTATGACTTTCCAATCTGTTTACTTGTTTTTTGTTTTTTTTTGTTCTCCTAGGCGGTTTGGAGCAGTTGGGTCACGCCTGACTGGGGCAGGATGGGGTGGCTGCACTGTGTCCATGGTCCCTGTGGACAAACTGGAGAGATTCCTAGCAAATGTGAAGGAGGCTTATTACAGAAATCGTGGCCAAAGGTTAGCCCTGGAAGAAAACAACCTCTTTGCTACCAATCCTGGCAGAGGAGCTATAATTTTCCTTGAAGCCTGAAGGACGCCACATTTTTGGAGGACTTTGCATGCCACAGTAAACAATTCATTTGGCTGTTTTATATTACATTATAACGAACAATAGCAATAGCTATTATTACGATGGGTTTCCAAACTTTCTTTCTTTCTTTCTTTCTTTCTTTCTTTCTTTCTTTCTTTCTTTCTTTCTTTCTTTCTTTCTTTCTTTCTTTCTCTCTCTCTCTCTCTCTCTCTCTCTCTCCCTCTCAAAAGTGCTATTAATCTTTCTAATGTATTTTTCTCTTTCTTAAAATATGCTTCCAACATAATCATCCAAAATGTTGATTTCTGTCTGGACCTGACAATATAAAACACGATTTGCCAAAATATATTCGTTAAAAATATTGAAATGAACCAGATTGGAATTAAAAGGGAGCAGGGAGGAAAAAAAAAAACAAAGCCCAATGACTCTGTCTCATTCTTTATTGATTCGAAAGTCAAAAGCTTATTTCATACCAAAAGTTAAGTGTGCTTAATTTTGGCGGACGGAAAAATTCCATCAACGTTCACACCACGTATCTTGAGGTCAGACATCTTTGGCTCCTGATTCTGATCCGCAAGACCCATGATGGTGTATCTTGGCATTTGCCTATTCAAAGGAAACACCATGAATGAATCACTGCGACATTTGGGTGGGATTTTGCATGTTGCGATGCTGCAACCACTTCCCTTCTCCCCCACCACCATCCCCCCCCTTCTGAGTCATACAAAGATAATAAGGGACTGGAAGCTAAAACATATAAAGAGCGGTTGCAGGAATGAGATATGTCTAGTTTAATGAAAAGAAGGACTAGGGATGCCATGATAGCAATGTTCCAATATTTGAGGGATTGCCACAAGGAAGAAGGGGTGTGGGGGTGTCAACCTATTCTGCAAAGCACCTGAAGGCAGAACAAGAAGCAATGAATGGAAACTAAATGAGGAGAGGGCCAACCTAGACATAAGGAGAAATTTCCTGACAGTTAATTAATCAGGGAAATGTCTTTGCCTCCAGAGGTTGTGGATGCTCCATCACTGGAGGTTTTTAAGAAGAGACTTAACAGCTATTTGTCTGAAACGGTATAGAACAGGGGTAGGCAGGGGTAGACAACCTTGTCGACTTCATGCTGGCTCAGGAATTCTGGGAGTTGAAGTCCACGAGTCATAAAAGAGCCAAGGTTGCCTACCCCTGGTATAGAATCTCCTGCTTAAGTAGGAGGTTGAACCAGAAGACTTTCAAGCTCCCTTCCAACTCTTTTATTCCGTTATTCAGAATTTGCGGGGAACCTTCAACGCAACGGAATACACGCAACATTTTAACTCAGTACCCAATGTCCCATCTACAGAGGTTAGTTTTTCTTAAAAGGGGAATAAAAGCCAGCTAGATCCTGGAGTGAGAAGAAGCAAGATGTTTCTGCCACATCTCATTTTACTTTGCAGTCCTATCTCAAATTTTCTGGGGAGTGGGATGAGGAAGAGGAAGGCTTTCCTCCCGCAACATCCCTACAGAAGTATTTTGGGACTAACGGGTTTGGAACCCAAGGAAGAAGCCCATTTGCCACCATATTTAATCTCCTAGAGTCAAAACTTTACATTATGCTGGTAATTCCAAACACAAAGGAGGAAATAATTTGGCAGACCGATAATCCTGTCTATTTCTGGGTGTGGGTTTTGTGTGTTTCCTGCAGGATTCTTGAGAATTTGCTGCCAGGCAGTCAATGGGGCATGTAGAAGCTTATATATCAGTGGTGGCGAACCTATGGCACGGGTGCCAGAGGTGGCACTCAGAGCCTTCTCTGTGGGCACTTCTCTGAACTGCTGGTGGTGGGCTGCAGAGCCCCAGAGTGCGCCGGTCGAGGGGCCGGCAGGCTGTGGCTGCTGACGGACACTGTTGGCCCCCATTCACACGCTGGCCTCTGTGTGCGGGGGCTGATGGTGTCAGGCCCCTGCCTCGCCTCGCCCTGCGACAATAGCACCCCTGCCCTGCCTCGCCTTGCCTCACCCCGCAGGACGAGCCTCCTGCCCGTCGCCCCACCTGCCAGAGACCCCCTGGATCTCCCCCAACCCTGCCCGGCCCCCACAGGCGTCGCTCCCCATGAGCAAAATTGAGGTGACCATGCCCACCTTGGCCACACCCACCCAGTTCATCATGACCACCACAGCCACGCCCACCCAGGGGGCCATGCCCACCTGGCACCCGGCGATAAATAAGTAGATTTTGGGTTGCTGTTTGGGCACTCGGTCTCTAAAAGGTTCGCCATCACTGCTATATATGTTATTGAGGGAATGAAAAGGTAAGGTCTTACCTTACCTCAGTCTTGCTACACTCATAGGTCAAACCACACCTGGAATACTGCAACCAATTTTGGTCACCATATCACAAAAAAGATGTTGAGAGTCTGGAAAAAGTTCAGAGAAGAGCAACTAAGATGATCCAAGGCCTGGAGAATAAAACATACCAAGAACTGCTACGGGACTTGGGTTTGGCTAGTCTAAAGAAAAGAAGAAATAGGGGAGACATGATAGCAGTGTTCCAGTATCTGAGGGGCTGCCACAAAGAAGAGGGGGTCACATTATTCACCAAAGCACCAAAGGAAAGGATGAGAAACAATGGTTGGAAGTTGACCAGAGAGAGAAGCAACCTGGAATTAAGGAGAAACTTCCTGACAGTGAGGACAATCAACCAGTGGAACAGCTTGCCTCCAGAAATCGTGGACGCTCCATCACTGGAGATTTTTGAGAGGAGACTGGACAGTCACCTGTCTGAGACGGTATAGGTTCTCCTGCTTGAGCAGGGGGCTGGACTAGAAGACCTCCAAGGTCCCTTCCAGCTCTATTCAATTCCCTTTCAATTCTATTCTATTCAAACAACAGTGCTGTGTCTTTTATAAGCAGATCAAGATTTCTGCGGGGCCCTCAGTGGGTTTTCCTTTTTACAAGATAAACAGAGGCTTCTGTTCAACTTCATTCCGTGATCTGTTATTGAATAAGAATCTAAACCTACTTGAATATGCAATTAACATTATACAAAACTAAATGGATTTGCTTTTGCCAATTTAACATGAATAAAGACTGTGTGTGCATTCCAGCACATTCTCCGTTTCTTAAGTCGGCCGCAAAGTGTATTGAACCACAGAAGATAGTGATATAAAAACTGAATTACCATTTGGAGGAGAAACTGTTCTATTTTTACCCTTTTCTCAGTAGGCTTCGTGGTGATGGTTTCTAGCATCCTAGACAAAAAAATGCAGAGCACAGAAAGCTGAAGAAACTCCCTCACTTTTTTTTTTTTAACTCCTGCTTTTGTGCAGATTATACCACATTTGTCCCAATATGGACAAGCCAAAGTGACATTTCATTAAATTTCTAGCAGGCTGGGAAAAGGATTGCAAACACATGGTCTTTTCACCACGTTCACTGTGTCCCAGATACATGTCTATCTTGGTACACAGTATTTCTTTGAAGGCTTAACATCAAATAAAAGTAGCCTGTCACTCATAAACAATGTTTGATGTAGTGAGGAAAAAAATGGATTCACCATCATCCGAAGTAAAGCATCCATTTAGGATTATATCCATTTTTTTAAAAAAAAAACATTTTTGAAAAAGGAATAGGTTAAGGCAATGTTTTTTGTCAACCTTAGCCATTTTAAGATGTCAAGCCAAAATTCTGGGAGTTGAATTTCACACTTCTTAAAAGTTGCTAAGGTCAAGAACACACTGGCTTAGAGACATTGGTGCATCCTGTATCTGCTTGACTGCCATTTCACTGGCTGTTTCTGAGGGAGACCCCCTGACCCAGCTGGGACAACTGACATAAGCAACTCCTGTCCCCCAAAATCTCTTATGTGGCCCTGGTTTTTCAGGCTGTGGAAAGACTAGAGACTTGGCCCCGACATTGGTCCCAGGAACCATAAAACTGTAATCTTAGTAAGTTAATATTAAACATATAGATAAATGTTTAGCCTTTGTTTTAAATCACAAACCATCTGAAATGCTTTGGCAGAGAAATTATTTGTTTAAAACAATAGTCTAAATCAGCGGTTCTCAAACATTTTTGGGTTCAGGACCCCTTTACATCCTTAAAAATGACTGAGGACCCCCAGAGTTTTGATTTACTGCAGTTGATAACTACTGCTATGTAGTCTTATAGAAATTCAAGCTGAAAAAATGTCAAAATATTATGTTTGAGTTTGCGGACCCCCTAAAAGGGCCTTGGGGATCCCCAGAGGTCCCCAGACCACACTTTGAGAAGGCCTGGTGTAAATCAATGGCCCTTGGACAAATAAATGTATTGGGGACTATGAAGAAGGAAAGAATGTGAAGTTCTCAAGTCCTCACTTCGGAGATTTTTTTCAGTACACTTCTAAAGGTATCTTAAAGTTTTCCTAAGTTTTCTTCTGCAATATCTTTGCATTTTTAAAAAAATGACTTGACTTTAGTTGATAAATAACTACCAGATGTCATTTTAAAAGGGGTTTTCAATTTTGAAATATTTATTTTAAAAACAGCTGAAAAACAAACCTTCTGAACTTCCTGTCCGTTTTTGCTCTCTTTTCTTGTAACACCACCAGTTCTGCATCACACTTGTGTTCAAAACTAGAAAGCAAAACTCGTCATGTGATATACTGGAAATGTAAAGAGAGGAACCAAACATTTTTGTTTTGTTTTCAATGGTACTAATTTTCTCCCAATGGACTTGCCTTTTAGAGGAGCAGCTATACAAACACATCATCCTCCACATTTGGAAAAATCAGCATTCTGCAAATCATTTGTTCCAGAGCAAGCCAGAAAGAGTGACATTAACAGCTTTCTCTGGAGGACACTCAGCTCAGAGTACTGTATTAGACATCTGTTAGACATTATTCAAAAATGAAGGGCAGTTGCCAAGAGTGACCAAAGTACCTGGCTGTCTGGAGGTTTTTTGTTCAAGTTTACTGTTCCTCCAGAACGCAACATGCACAGATCACTGGATCTAGATTTTTTTTTCCCCTTTTGAAATTTCACCGGGGCGAATATAGAAGAGCATATGGCTGTAATAAACTGATCTGGTTTCATTTGAATTGGATCATGCCTGCTCTGTTGCAAGTCCCAAAGGAGCTGCAATATCGCAACATGTGTATGCATTAACTTAGGAATAATAATAATAAAAAACAGACAACAGAGAGTAGGAACTACTGGTAAGGCAGTGCAAAATCAAGCCAGTGTGGATCGAATGTGTCCCGTGCCCACGATTGAAGACCCCGGGTCAATACTTACTCAGCAAAATGATCCAGCAGTTTCTTCGAAGTCTTTTTACACTTCTGAATGACATCCACGTAAGTTGGAGAAAGCGGTGTGCTGAAAGATCTGGTCAAGGAAAACTTGCATCGTTTTTATCTCTTGCAAAGGACCAACGGCCTGGAGCAACCGATGTACACGGGCCTTTTCTATCTGGATAATTCCTGCTCAGGAAGGACAGGTCCATCTTTTTGCACCAAGCCCAGGAGAACATCCTAAGATGAACAGGGTTGCAAGACTAATTGGCACCCTGATTCGAAGACCAAACCCTTGTATACGTAGTCCTTAAGTTATGAGCACGATTGAGCCTAACATTTCCATGGAGCAGAAGATTGGGCTAGATAGAAGACATCCAAGGTCCCTTCCAACTTTATTATTATTATTATTATTATTATTATTATTATTATTATTATTATTATTATCATCATCATCATCATCGTTAAGCAAGATGCTTGTTGAGTGAATTTTGCCTCATTTTACGACCTTTCTTGCCACAGTTATTAAGTGAATCACTGCAGCTGTTAAGCGAGTAACATGGTTGTTACATGACTCTGGCTTCCCTTGCTGGACATAAGAGGATCACATGAGACCCCGGGACACTGCAACCGTCACATGAGCTGGTAGCCAACGGTCCGAATTTTGATCACGTGACCCTGGGGATGCTGCAACGGTCTTAAGTGTGAAAAACAGTCGGGTGTCACTTTTGCCAGTGCCGTTGTAACTTTGAATGCTCACTAAATAAACAATTGTAAATCGTTGTTAACTTTGAATGCTCACTAAATAAACAATTGTAAATATGTGTAAAGTGATGCTCCCTTTTTCCAAGCAGGAGTATCATTCTGAGGGGAACAGAGGACAGGTGAATCTCTCTTTGATATCTGTTTCCTCCCCTTTGCTTCTGTAAGGGCAAGTGTCTAATAGTAAAAATGGTTCATCTCTTAATGTATCCACAGCACTAAGATAAATAATGTAGGTTTCAAGAACCAAATTGAAGATTAATGTGGATGATTCAGGCCCACTGTATATGGTCAGAATCACCTGCCAGAAAAGCATCTTGGCATCAAGGTTTTGCATTAGCTGCAGTTACTACTAGAATGTATCTTTAATTGAATCAAGGCATTGTAAAACAGTGAGAAAGTGTTCTGACTCAACCATTAACCTACTAACAAAAAGCTTTGGAGGAAAAATCCAGAACGAGAGAGAAATTTATCGGAAGCGCAATTTATTAACTATATTAACAGTGTGGGTTTTTTCCCCCTAATAGATTACTTTTCTCTGTACAAATGTCACACTTGGTAACAAATATTTAAGATGGATCTTTAAAATAGCTCTTAAGCGCTCACAAACAGTATGTGGCTCCTTTCTTGTTTAGGGGGAAAAATGATTTTTTTATTCCTTTTTAAATACATGCTTTTGTTTCTGTCCCTGCTTTTATTTTATATTTTTAACTGCAGTATTTTTCGTTTACGTTCTGTTAGTTCATTACAGAAACAAGTAAGAACTCCAAACAGTGGGTTCTGCACACTTTTTAAAGGGCACTTGCCCATGCAACATTTTAGGAATCAAAATGACGGACAACCAAAGCATGGGTCACCCAGACCAAATTCTTCTTTCTTAGGGAGAAGCACACTGACCCACTGGTCACACTCCTGCCCATAGGCATCCTTTGTTTTATTGATTGATTAAATTTATATGCCGCCGTCTCACTCTGAAAAGTGACTCTGAGTGGCTTACAATTAAAATTATTCTCCCAGGAATAAGGGAAACCCTTTTTAATCTACAAACTGAGACTTCCAAGGAATGGAACGCCACCCAAAGTTGACTGCATTCTAATTTGCAGTTTGACCTGACATCTGACCGAGACCACCTCCTTCTCAGTATGGAATCCTGGATTGTTCACTCATATCTAATTCCCTGTTGATTCTAGCTCTTTAGAACTTTCTTTGGCACCAATGAGCGCTGGGCGTCATTAATGCCCAAATTCTGCATGATTCTCCTTCATGGTTTCATGCAATGCTATTTAAAAGGGTAAGAAACCAAACAGCCAGGTAAGATTTCACCAACATTTTTCCCATTTCAGGACTGCCTGAATTTTGTTGGGAAAGGCAAGACCTTGACTGTTGCTGGAGAGCAACAGAGATGGGAAGTTAACTCAATTCAGGTCCTTTGGTGAAGAGGGCAGTAAAAAAAAAACCAGTACCTTGGATAGCTCCAAGTAAGCTACGAGTGCTCCCCTCTCAGGACAACAGCAGGAAGTTGTAGCCATTTTCCAACTCCCCACCAAAGCTGAGTTGATTGAGGGACCACAGTTGATCTTCCACTGTCAGATTTGGAAAGAAATGCCCTTGAACGTCAAACTATTGGCCTATCATTCAGGTGACTCCAACCAGGTCTTCTATTGTCTTTGGAAAGGGAGGTTAATAACAAATGTCACCAGAAAGAACCTGTATCATCCTCCTGTATCAGCCAAGCACTCCAAAAGGGTAGCATGCTCAACGGCCCTGAATGCAGCTCTGCCTTTCAAATGTAAAGGGTTGACATGAAACCAAGGGCGGAAAAGGTCCTCATCGTCTTTCTTGAAGAAGAAGGCTTATTTTCTCTTCAATGTTTTTTTTTCTAAATGTCAATCTAGCCAATGTCCTCTTCAGCAAACCTTGCTGAAAGATCACAGTCGTATCTGAGCATGAAGTGGTCAACTTATGTAGGATTTCTCTTGTAAAATTATTGTAAGAGGAAGTTAGGAAAACCCCAAGACCAAAACTTGCAGGAATCTTCCACATGGCCCTCTGACCTTCCTGCCAGACAGGAAAAGAACACAGGTCCAAAGTAACCTAATACAACTTCTGGAAGGTATTTAAACCTCTGCATCTACTCTCTTTCTGCCTTCCACTGCTCTAATCTCTCTATATCCCATAGCACACAGACATGGACACTTTTCCCCCTGCAGTTGGCCTATGAAAGAAAAGGTAGACATTGAAGTCTTGAAGCTTAATTCTACTGTTGGATTACTTGTTAATTGCTTTTTATATATATGTCATCTCTCTCTCTCTCTCTCTCTCTCTCTCTCTCTCTCTCTCTCTCTCTCTCTCTCTCTCTCTCTCTCTCTCTCTCTCTCTCTCTCTCTCTATATATATATATATATATATATATATATATATATATATATATATATATATATATATATATATATATACATATCTATATCTATATCTATTTATCTATCTATATATTTATCTATATATTTATATTTATATCTATATATCTATATCTATATCTATCTACATCTATATCTATATCTATATCTATCTCTCTATATAGATAGATAGAGAGAGAGAGAGAGAGAGATAGAGAGAGATAGATAGATAGATAGATAGAGAGAGATAGAGAGAGAGAGAGAGAGAGAGAGAGAGAGAGAGAGAGAGAGAGAGAGAGAGAGAGAGAGAGAGAGAGAGAGAGAGAGAGAGAGAGAGAGAGATATGCAGGTCTTGGCATATTCGGGTCTTTTCCCGTGTAAGATTGAGAGTATCTTGGCGACGTTTCAATGAGGTCCCACTCGTCATCTTCAGGATGAAGATGATGAGTGGGACCTCATCGAAACGTCACCAAGATACTCTCAATCTTAAACGGGAAAAGACCCAAATATGCCAAGACCTGCATACCTGTACCCATGAAAATCTACGAAAACAGATAGATAGATAGATAGATAGATATAGATCTATCTATCTATCTATATCTATCTATCTATATATCTAATCTCTATCTCTATCTATCTATCTATCTATCTATCTATCTATCTATCTATCTATCATAGAAATAAAATAGTCCAAGCACTAGGATATTAAAACAAAAACTGTTTAATATAAAAGCTAATGCTGAATATATATATTCAATATATATATATATTCAAAATATATATATATTCAAAATATAGATGACTAGTCGGTTGAAAATAAATACGTAGAAACTGCAGGCCTGATTTGCAAGAGGACAACTTATTAGTGTTGTAATACATCTATCAGTATGCAACTAGGGGGGGACAATATATGTATTGTTTTGTCTTTGTAAAATTTTTTTTTGAAGTTTGTATTTTATTTTATTTTTTGAATAAAATTAAATTTAATAGGGTATATGAAGGGATTAAAAAATCTCTCTAGAAATAAAAAAGTTTTGACTGGTTTAAAAAAAGGTAGAAACGATAGCCCTGCATTATTCCTTCTGCCCCAAAGTTGGTAATATCAAGTAGAGTCTTCAGTTCTCTGAGTAAAGTTCCCAGGGCCAAATTTCCTACCAACTTATGATCAAGAAATGCATCTATCTCAAGTGGATTTTTTTATATATATGGAAGGGTTGATTTTCCTATCTGTCTTATATCCCAAACCACCGCATTTCTCCAGGATCCAACTTTAATACAGCAGATTCCTGAATATGTTTTATTAGGGTGATGCAACGTTTGGAATTTTAGTTGTTTGTGGTATTGCAATGTTGGAAGATCCTCTATGTTACTCGTTTTCTTATAATTCACCGTTTTTTCTTTTAATCTTTGTTGAACTAATACAACTTTTTAAGACATGCCGGAAGCCCTGATTAACAGCTCTGATATTTCTTATGTTGAACAGCTAACTTGACAAAGTATTATGGAAATTAGCTGTTGCCTAATAATAGATAACACAGGTTTTTTTTCCGTGTCAAATGTCTATAATTAAAATTGCTGGAATTAAAATCTTGAGAAGCAACATGGTTTGGTACCCAACTCAAAGGCCTCTCTTTATATTGGAAAGCCTTTTAATCAGAGTACATTTGTAGGAGACGACCAGACTGAGCCCGAAAGAGGGGTCAAGCATGTCATCAGCCTCAAGTCCCTTGACCCCCACAAGTTCAGCCCACCTTGAATTCCACTGACTCTTATCTACCACCAATTTGCTTTGACTGTTAGTAGTTCAGATTCTTGTAGAGTTGTAGTGCACAATAAACCTACATATTCTTTTGAACTGCCTGGATTCCTGATTTCCTGTGCCTGACACATGTACTCCCTATGCTCTTACCATTTGTCTCCACTGTCCTCTCTTGCCTCATCTTGAATTTGATAACCACAGCTCAGGAAGATTGGCTTCCATTCTACCTTGAGCTCCCAAGTTTGGACTACAAGAAACAGTGAGGCTTAGACCTGTTCCACATCCCACCCCTCCTATTTTATTCTCTTCCTTCCTCCTCCCAAAGGCCTAGCCGCACTGCCATAGGAAAAGAATAACATTTTCCTCGGATTAATACATTTTTTTCCTGAAGATGTGTGTGCATCTGTGTATGCACATTGTGAATATTTGGGTAAGTTTGCTTTTAAAAGCCAGTATGAATTAGAAGTGGGATTTTGATGGGGATATTGTCATATGAAAAAGGGCTACTGGCAGACTGGAGAGTTCTAACTTGGAAGAAATGTGTAACTTTAGTTGTTCTGTTCTGCAAAATGTAGTTCAACTCAATTCAGCCAGAAAGTCTTGGCAGTAAGTTTGGATGGAAGAGAGACATTTCAGAACACAAATCTCCTGAAAGCAATGATGTATGTATATACACAGTCACAAGATGAGAAAAGACGGAACTACATCATGATTTTTTTCCCCCTTCTCGTATCTGTCCAGGAACCAACCTGAAATATACCCTCTTCAACATCCTTTTCTATTTGTTAGGCTTTCCCCCTTTACTTTTTCTAATTCTCTAGAATTTGGAAGAAAAGAAAGGAAGCTTAACTGAAAGAAAACCTCAAAAGTACCTTTTGACAATCATTAAAATGCAAGTAAAGCAAAGCACAACATTGTAAGCCAAAAGGGATTGGTAGAGAGTACTGGCTGTTCCAGATATACTCATTAAAAAATCGTCTAATTGAGATTAAGGAGATGGAGAACGCTGAAAAAACATCACTGGGTTTGGTCACAGAATAACTTTTACAAGGGTGTCTGTGGGGGGGCATAAAAAAAGTTAAGACAGTGGTTATGAGCTAAGATACAACTTTTTTTAACATGTGAAAGAGGGACAGAGCTTTGATCACGTGGCTGCAGATGCCATTTTGACATTTTTAAGCCCTCCTCAACTTCTAGCAGAGATTGAAAAGAGAGAAAGAACATGTGGGTAGATGTTTGTGTACTAAAGAGAATGAGAGCTACACAGAGACAAAGAGAAGGGAACCATGAATGGTTAGTTTCATAATGGGCATTTTTTTTATTAGCTTGGGTAAGAATAATACCTTTGTCTTTTGTTTAGGAGAACGTATAGATTCGTTCCTTTGTTGATTGTAACATCTGGATATCCCTCCCTCTATAACTGTCCCTCACCAGAAATATTTTAAAAGCGCAGTGAGTCGGGTTAAATACGCTGGGCTTGTAGGTTGGAAAGCCAGCATCCCAAGTTTGAGACCTGAGCGCCACGTGATGGGGTGAGCTCTTGTCCTCGCTCCAGCTTCTGCCAACCTTGCAGTTTGAAAGCATGCAAACGCAAGTAGATAAATAGGCACCACTTTGATGGGAAGGTAACAGCACTCTGCCATGTCGTGCTGGCCACATGACCATGGAAATGTCTTCGGACAATGCTGGCTCAATTGGCCTTGAAACAGAGATGAGCAGCGCCCCCTAGAGTCAGCAACGACTAGCAGAGTAAAATTCACAGGGACCCCTTTAGATAAAAATAAGGTACTAGAAACATTTTCATTCTTAGCAATTACTAAGAACGAAAGCTTTTTTTTAAAAAAAATTGTGCAATTAATAACGGAGAAGAAATGAGAAACAACAGCCCAGTACATAGGAGTTTGTGAGCCACGTTTTCCTTCATTATTGTTTCTATAGCAAATCCTGGAAAACTTATATTCATCTTATTTTGGAAAAAAAAATCCTGATACAGATCGTGACTTGATCCTTTTCCTGAATGATCAGCATTCAGAGAAATTCTCTGCTTCTATATGTCCTATCTGTCTCCCCTTGACTTTGGAAAATCTCTTATTAATTTTCTTTATTTTTATCCATCTCCGCTGTTAATCGTTTTATTATCCATGACTGCTGGCTTTATGGCTAAAATAAAGACTTGATCCAGAATTAAATGTTCTGAAAAGGATGGGGAAACTGAACACGTGGATATAAACTTTGGAGACTTCCCAAAAGTCGCTGCTAAACTATAATATTTAATGTAATATAAGGCAAGCATTCTTAAACACTTGAGTAATCCTGTTAATTTAATTTAATTTAATTTAAATCCTATTTATTTTCTGTTCCAGCGCCACCCTTTTAGGAGAACATTTCTCCAACGTCTCTCTCAAAAAATGGTTTTTTTTTTGGTGCTGATTTATGTATTTCACTGAAAGATCATCTCGTTGCTTGGAATCAATTTGATATCGAAGAAAACGGAGTGATGACTTAAAATTATCCACATTTCCTCATTTTTCAGTTTCATAGAGGAAGCCAACATGAGTAGGTATTTCATTTTAAAGTAATTGGAATACAGCAAAAAGTATGTTTATAGTTAAGATATAATTGTCCCCCGAGTTGACTAGGTTATAACAAAGAGATTCCAACTACAAAACATTTCCCAGTTTAAATCCCAAAGTTGCATGTTCATAGGATCAGACTGTTGACCCAGATGTAGAAAGGAATCAGATTATTACCTAAGAGAAAAAATATTCTTATAGATTTGTGAAACTCCTACTCATTGGCTAACCTAGTATTGGAATTCTGCCAGAGAAGATTTGTATCAATGATTTTCATAGTTTTTTTCTGGAAATACGCTCCAGGCTGACGCATCCACTAAAGAATCTGCGATCTGTCATGGAAAACTGGCATCTAATTGGTCCTGTGCACATGGCTGCAGATTAAAGACCATTCCTTTGGATGCCTGTCGCGCATATTGTTTCTCCTCCCGAAAGTGATCCAAGGATCAGATGGTTATCTGGAACCGAGAACTAGACCAGAAAATTATTCTGATCCACAGATTTTGAGATGCTCAGTCTGGCTTTCACAGTCATATTATCTACCATAACATCCAATTGTTGTTAAATTAACTAGCTTCCTGGCATGCCCCACGATTTTACTCAGTGACTGCTAGGATCTTGTTCAGTTTTGGCTTACGGTTCTCTGTTTTTATGGTTTATTGAGTAAACTGGTTGAGCAGACTGTGTGTTAGTGTGATGAGCGTATCTAGTCATTAGGGTAGGCCTTCTATTTAATTTCATTTATTTATATGTATTGTTTTTACAAAAAACTCAAGATGGCAAACATATCCAACATACCTCCTTCCTCCTATTTTCCCCACAGCCACCATCCTGTGAAGTCAGTTTTTATTTTATTTTATTTATTTTACGATTTTTATACCGCCCCCCTCCCGAAGGACTCGGGGCAGTGTACAGCCCAATTAAAAACATCAACATACAAAAGGTAAAATTATTAAAAATAAATTAAATAATTTGGCCCAATCATTTAAAAACCCAATACATAATCTTAAAAACAATTAAAAACATCAAAAGATAAGGTTATTAAAAATAGATTAAGTAATTTAGTCCGATCATTTAAAACCAATGCTTAATCTTAAAACTCAATCCCCTAAAAACAATTATGGCCTTGTTGGAATTACGATGAGAGAGAGAGTGACTGGCCCAAGGTCACCCAGCTGGCTTTCATGGCTAAGGTGGGACTAGAATTCAAGTCTCTGGTGATTGGCCCAAAGTCACTCAGCTGGTTTTCATGGCTAAGGTGGGACTTGAATTAATGGTCTCCCGGTTTCTAGTCTACTGCCTTAACCACTGGGTCAAACTGGCTCTTGTTATCTATCTGTCCTGCATATGTATAAAATAAAACAAGGCTTTTCAACCAGTGGTACGGGTACCACCTGTGGTACATTGGCACCTGGCAGGTGGTACGCGACCATCCTAGAAAAGTGGTAGCAGGGTAGGGGAATGAGATGAACCGGTGGCAGCACTGCACAAGCCTGAGCGAGAGACGGCTGGAGCTGCAGGGCTGTCAGGGCTCAGCGGAAGCGCCAAGATCAGTGCTTCTTCAGGGCTGTCAGGGCTCCGCGGAAGCACCAGGATCAGTGCCAGTCTCCAGCTGGACCTCAGCACTGATCCTGGCGCTTCTGCTGAGGTCCAGCTTTTTTTTTTTTTTTTTTGGTCATCAAGTTTTTGACACCTTACTAGGCGACTGGTAGTACTCGGATATTGCCATATCCGAAAAGTGGTACAATGGGTGAAAAGGTTGAAAAGCCCTGCAATAAAACATGCATGCTATATGTGTCTTTTAACACCAAAAGCAGACCCTAATTGAGAGAAGATGTATACCACAACTCCTCTACATATTTGCTTAGCCCTTTTCTCCAAATCCAATTTGGAAAAGAACTGAGCTGAGAGAGAATATTAAAAAAAAAAAAAAGTTCCAAAAAGAGAGTCCAAGTTTCTTAATTTGACCTGCCATGAAAAAGAAAACCACATTCCCACAAAGTCCAGATTTCACTTCTGTCTTTCCCATCCCTTCACCCGCCCCATTTGTGTGTTTGTGTGTGTGTGTGTGTGTGTGTGTGTGTGTGTTTAATGGAAATAAATGATTTTACTGCAGGTTTCAGAAACTGTAAAGCTATCTCAAGTCATAAACGTCTCCCTTTAAAAATAAAAGGATATGGTACTTTGCAGATTTCACTATGATTGATCCTGTAGCCCCGGGAGTTTGCTAAAGTATTAGGGATTCCGTGCATCTGAAGATAATAGGAGACCAGTGGACTTTGACCACCAAGGTTGAAAAGGCAATGCTGAAAGTCTGGACCATCTCCAACGTAATGGGACTATAAAGAAGATGGAAAGAGCCTTTATTATAATAGAGCACAGTTTAATCCTTCTTCCCGCTCTGCTGCTAAGAGGTGGGGGTGGGGGTGGAGGTAAGGGGGGGCAGATCCTGATTGGGGAAACAGTGCAGAAAGAAAGGTCAAGCACTCCGTCCCCAGGGTTGTTTTTAATTATCTAATCTCCCCTCCCCAAACTCTGCTCTCTACAATCTCAGTTTTTCTCTCGCTTCCTTATTTTGTATTGGTTGCTAAAAGACTGGCTTGTGACTGTTCTCTATCTGCAGCGCGAAACCTAACCTACCCTTTGAATCAAAGCTTATTGCTGTTTTATTTTATTCCACCCTATCCTTCCTTGCTTGTGGCTGTTCAGTAGGGTATGAACTGGTTTCCCTCTCTCCAGGATGATACCTAGAGTTCATTAACGAGCCCAGGTTGGTGGGAGATTTTCCTTTCTTCTAAAGAATACGCACAACTAAATCGTTTTTGCAAAACACGCAAAGAGAAATAAGAAGGGTTAGAGAGAAAATGGTGTTCAGGTCTTGAATGTAATGCAGAATGCTCACACGTACCTCTTTTGTTCCTTGTGCTGGCTCCTGCATTTGTTCTTCAGCAGTCACCTGAAATCTCACTGCATAAAATACAAAAAAAGAAATGGGGGGGAGGTGATTCAGTCATTTTGTGTTTTCTTCCCGTCACAGAACCAGAGATGCAGACAATCTGGATTTTTCTTAAAGACGTGGTTTAAAAATCTCAACCGTTAGTGTTCTAGAACCAGGGCTTTTCAACCTTTTCACCCATTGTACCACTTTTAGGATATGGCAACATCCGAGGACCACCAGTCGCCTAGCAAGGTGTCAAAAACTTGATGACGAAAAAAAAGAGGAAAAAAGTGATAAAGTACAGGTAGTCCTCGACTTACAACAGTTCGCTTAGTGACTGTTTGAAGTTACAATGGCACTGAAAAAAGTGCCCCCCAAGGTACAGCCAAGCAAGACACCTGCCTGCCCGCCCGGCGGCGCTCTTCCTCCTGTCCAAGGTTTTCATTGTTGTAACCATTTCTGTTGAGGATTGGCAGCGGGGTGGGGGGGTGTTTGGTTTTTATTCCCCCCGTCTGCTGGGTGGTTGCAGCAGGTTTTGGTCACTTCACATGACCCTGGGACACTGTGACCGTCATAAATATAAATCAGTTGCCAAGCATCTGAATGTAAATCACAAGACCCTGGAGAGGCTGCAACATTCCAACTGATTGGCGCTTCTTCTGGGCTCAGCAGAAGCGCCAGAATCAGCGCCGAGCTCCAGCTGGAGCCTGGCACTGATCCTGGCGCTTCCGCTGAGCCCTGGCAGCCCCGAAGAAGCACCGATCCTGGCACTTCCGCTGAGCCCTGACAGCTCTGCAGCTCCAGCCATCTCTCGCTCAGGCTTGTGCGGTGCTGCCACCGGTTCAGCTCATTCCTCTCCCCCGCTACCACTTTTGTAGGATGGTCGCATACCACCTGCCAGGTGCCAATGTACCACAGGTGGTACCCGTACCACTGGTTGAAAGCCCTGTTCTAGAAGAATACATTCCTATGACTGAAAAATTAGTTTTTAGATAGGTGCAGAGCTGGTGTGCCACCCAACTCTGCCATCCCTTTTCAAGAGGACTTTGAGAGTTGACTGTACCCTATTTAAAAAGTGTTCAGAATTCAAAAGTTGCCTAATTATTATTACCGCTTTACAAAACCCTAGTGAGACCACGCCTGGAATACGGCAGCCAATTTTGGTCACCTTATCACAAAAAAGGTGTTGAGAGTTTGGAAAACATTCAGAGAAGAGCAACTAAGATGATTAAAGGCCTGGAGGCTAAAACATAAGAACGACTGCAGGACTTGGGTTTGGCTAGTCTAAAGAAAAGAAGAAACAGGGGAGACATGATAGCCGTGTTCCAGTATCTGAGGAGCTGCCCCAAGGCAGAGGGGGCCAGGTTGTTCAGCAGAGCACCAGAGGGAAGGACGAGAAAAAATGGTTGGAAGCTGATCAAAGAGAGAAGCAACCTGGAATTAAGGAGAAACTTCCTGACAGTGAGGACAATCAACCAATGGAACAGCTTTGCCTTCAGACATTGTGAGTGCTTCATCACTGGAGATTTTTAAGAAGAGACTAGACATTCACCTGTCTGAGATGGTATAGGTTCTCCTACTTGAGCAGGGGGCTGGACTAGAAGATCTCCAAGGCCTCTTTCTATTCTATTCTACTCTATTCTAATTCTAATTCATAATAAAATTAAATTAACCGATGACATGTAGAACAAACATGGTGCTGTTACTCACTGTCCTTAGTTACATAATAATGTCCAAGGGCTCTTAAACGTAAATCATGAATATGAAATCACTATTCCCAGAAATTTTAATAAATTCTTGAATTTTTGCATTATTGTGTTCAAGGGATTTAGACTTGTTCTTGCCAATTCCAAGGTTGTTATGTCTCGGAAATCAGTACTGAGCAAGTGTTGAGTTTCCAAGAATTAATTCTGATTATCTTGGTTTCCTTCAAAGGAAATACAATCACCGCCCTTTTTTTGAGCATCCTAGCCAAAATTGTCTATTGTGCAAATTATTATTCAAAGGGTTAATGTTTTATGGGAAACACACTAAGGATGTATTAATAAAATGGGCAATTCCAAGTAACTGCAGGAACCATGGTATGTGTATATGCTCTTCTCATTGATATTCTCATTAAAAATGAGAGAACATAGTGGACACTACAGGTCTCCAGCTACTGTCCAACTTTGTCTCTGATGCACTTTATTTAGAATAATCTTGGCAAATACTTAATTTTGACTAGGGAACTTGCATTAAAAATGCAATTACTTCAAGAACTGCATTCAACCAAGACACACTTTCATTTTTCTCATATCCATGCTAGGAGAATAATCTCTTCTGCGTCTGAACCTTTGAAAATGTTACTCAGGGCATGAACCAACCGTGCACTTGCACAACACCTGGGGTTACAGATTAAAACCGCTATGATTATGATGATCATGGGTACACGTGGGTGTGTGAAATCTACAGGGGCACACTTATTTGCACATAGGGATCCTTGTTCAGTTAGGGAATATGCTCCCAGAAAGCTAATGCTTCAACCCAAATGTGAACCCTCTGAGGATTTCAACAGCCAGACCTTTTCATTGTCAAGGGTCATGTTCTGGCACCTGGTTTTGTCAAGTGCAGCACTGTCTTGGGAATGTGATTCTAGTCAGTGGGATACTTTGCAATTAATTTTATTTCCTGCAGGATCTCATTGGTGAAAGCTTCCATGGATTTAAATGCACTGAAGTGGATATGCAAGGGAAACCTCATGTGGGTAGGCTAAGGGTGGGGGTGGAGGGGTGGGAGAGGGTATCTGTTACTGAGGCACCCAAGAGTAGGGCACTGAATTCCAGAGTAAGGCATGGCAGAAGATTTACACCATCGTAGTGACTTAAGTCCGCAGCAGTGCAAAGCCTCTGGCATGGAGGTCTGGTTAATAAGAGGTTTCACTGTAAACTTAAAAACAAGAGCAGATAAAGTTTGTTCGTGCTGTTTCTCCCAGGACAGGAATAAATTTCCTGAGAGGAGGCCTACCTTTCCACAAAAGGTTTGCTTTTAATGTAAGATTCTAGCAGTAGCTCTTCCCCCATCCCTTTGGTAAATGAAAACATTCTGCCTCTTTATAACCTTACAGGCCACTGGGGGAGCCATCTGGCAGCCCCCTCCCCTCTTTCCTGCCACGGTAAGATGGTTTATAGCTTTGCAGCCACAACAGCCAGCCAGCCCTCTCCGTGCCTTCAATTGTTGTGGGAGGACTGTTCTCCATTGTGTCGAATAAGTTTTCCAACTGAGTGCAGTTTAAGGGATTGTGACTGTCGGCTGTCATGTGATGCCCTGCAACGCCCAGTTCAACATGAAAAGTTACAGCTGGTTCACACAGTAGTCCTGCCAAGCCGTAAGAATGTCTAAGGCTGCTTGTCTTGAGAGGCCTCCGTACCCACCATATCCCCCCCCGCCCCGCCGTCCTCTGAGGCTGCAAGGAAACTCTGCAAAAATCACAAAACTTTTACTTAGCGAGGGAGGAAGGAGACTAAGAAGCCAGAATTCTGGCTCTGAAGAACAGCAAAGATTAATCCAACCAGAAGACCCATCAATGCTGCCCCAAGCAGTATTGATTAGAGCAGGGGTCCCCAAAACCCCGGTCCGTGGACCAGCACCGAGCTGTGGCGTGCCAGCAACCGGTCCGCACAAACAAGCAAAGCCTCATCCGCGGGATGCAGGCAGCACACAAAAGCAGGCAACCTCCGGTCCGCGGGAAAAACCTCTCTCCACGGAACCGGTCCCTGGTGTCCTAGTAGATCATCGATTGAACATGAGGCAACAGTGTGAAGCAGCTGCAAAAAAGGCAAACACGATCCTGGGGTGTATCAAGAGAAGCATAGAGTCCAGATCATGTGAAGTTATTATTCCCCTCTACTCTACCTTGGTCCGACCTCACCTGGAGTACTGTGTCCAGTTCTGGTCACCCCAGTTCAAGGAAGACACTAACAAACTGGAGCAGGTTCAAAGGAGAGCTACCAAGATGGTGAACGGTCTACAAACCATGTCCTATGAGGAACGGTTAAAGGAATTAGGAATGTTTAGTCTACAGAAAAGAAGACTGAGAGGAGACATGATAGCTGTCTACAAATACCTGAAGGGCTGTCATAGTGCAGAGGGATCCGCCCTGTTCTCACTTGCTCAAGGAAGGACCAGAAACAATGGGATGAAACTGCAGGGGAAAAGATTCAGATTGGAGGTTAGAAAAAAATTTCTAACAGTAAGGGTGATCGACCAGTGGAACAGGTTGCCACAGGAGGTGGTGAGCTCCCCTTCGATGGAGGTCTTCAAGCAGAGACTGGACTGGGATGGTTTAGGGAATCCTGCCTCGAGCAGGGGGTTGGACTCGATGACCCGGGAGGTCCCCTCCAACTCTACGATTCTATGATTCTATGATCATGAAAACCCATTACAGGCAGTCCTTGACTTACAATCATTAATGCCTGTTCAAAGTTACAATGGCACCGGGGGGGATCACTTAGGACCGTTTTTCACACTTAGGACCGTTGCATTCTCCCTACGGTCACGTGATCAAAATAGGGATGCTTGGCAATTCACGGTTGGGATGGCTGCAATGTCCCTGGGATCAGGAGATCCCTTTTTGCGACCCTCTGGTGAGCAACGTCAATGGGGAAGCCGGATTCAGTTAACAACTGGGTTGTTAACTTAACAACTGCAGTGATTCCCTTAACAGGCATCACGAGGAAGGTCGTAAAATTGGCAAAATATCAGTGAACAACTCTCTCATTTAGCAACAGAAATTTTGGGATCAATTGTGTCCATCAGTCAAGGATTACCTGTATCGATCCACTTATAAACTAATCTATAGGAATGTGCCAATTATGGGTCTGTAATGCATAGACCTACAAAAAAAGGGGGGGCACCCAAGAACATGTTCATGCTATGCTGGAGGAGACGACCCTGGACATGCCAGTTAGACATAAAGGAAATTGTAGCCCTGCTGATCTAGGGGACACTATCCTTGGGAAAACTGCAGAAATGACTGGAGTACAAAAACTGTAGTTAAAGGCACATTCCGGCTGGAGTATAAACATAAATTTAAATTTAAACACAGACCTGGATTGCAGGTCCTCAAAATATATCTTCCCTATGTGGTAGAACAGCACACATAAATCAGAACAACGATGGTCCATGTAAAATACTAGCTACTGTACTGTAAAATTCAGAAAAGCTGAATTGGATGGACGCTCGGTACACACCCATCTTCATCTTAAGAGAAAATTTGTGAGAAAGTAATTCAGTGCCTTCCCCCCCCCACAACACACACACATATACCCTTCTTCTCAAGTGTCACGATGACCCAGAATGCCTTCTGCAAAATGACAGCCAACACAAAATGATGGGCAGGCCACCCAGAAGGGCTGTGTCGCTGCTGGCCTCCAGAACATTTTTTCCAGTCCTTTCAGTGCTAGGTAATAACTGGATCAGCACATTCCCCTCACATCTGTTACTGCTTCAGATCACTACTTCTCCTGTTTTCCCTCTTCCTGATCTGACAAAACTTTTTGAAGGTTATTAATTGAAACTCTCCACAGTTTTGTCGGATCTAGACGAAAAGGATCTGGATGACTAGCTCAGAGGCTTTGAGATCAGTTCTGGAAAGAAGCAAAAGGGAAGAGTCTTATATTTCAACAACAATAATAACAATAATAATAATAAAGTTGGAAGGGACCTTGGAGGTCATCAAGTCCAACCCCCTGCTCAGGCAGGAAACCCTATACCATTTCAGACAAATGGCTGTCCAGTCTCTTTAAAACTTCCAGTGTTGGCACATTCACCGCTTCTGGAGGAGGTTGTTCCACTGGTTAATTGTTCTAACTGTCAGGAAACTTCTTAGTTCTAGGTTGCTTCTCTCCTTGATCAGTTTCCACCTGTTGCTTCTTGTTCTGCCTTCAGGCGCTTTGGAGAATAGCTTGACTCCCTCTTCTTTGGGGCAGCCCCTGAGATATTGGAACACTGCTATCATGTCCCCCCTCGTCCTTCTCTTTTTTTTTTAATAACATTTTTTATTGTTAGATATATATTTGTACATGTAAACCAAGAAAAAATTCAAGATAAATGCTATTCAACTTAATACAATCAATTTAAATTTGTAAACATTCTTCACTCCGTATATCAAGATTTAACTATAAGCCAGATACATTTTCTTTGAATTAAACTAGACATACCCAGTTCCAGAAGCCTTTCCTTATATGCTTTAGGTGGAGATATTTTTTTTTTGATGAAGATGAAAGCTCGGTTTAAAAAAAAAACCTAGAGCAATTCGGTTTTATGGCCCCTTCAACGCCTTAGCATGCAGTCACGACAAGGACTGGAAGTATGAATGCAGCCACCTTAAAGTCCAAAATATCAATCCACACTTTGCAGGATGGGATTCAAAAGCAAATTCTTTGAGTTGTTACAGCCTGTTCATTCATATAGCCACCATGATGCATATCAGGGGTCTTCAACCTTGGCAACTTTAAGACTTGTGGGCCATGCTGACTGGGGGAATTCTGGGAGTTGAAGTCCACACGTCTTAAAGTTGCCAAGGCTGAAGACCCCTGGTCCAAATGATGAATTATGGGGAAAACGTATTATTGCATCCAGGAATACAGATTGGGACAAAATTATACCAATCTATTCTCCCTCAAAACCTGAAACGATAGCCCAGACATGTCAAACACAAGGCCCGGGGGCCGGATGCGACCTGCGAAGTGGTTTCATGTGGCCCGCGAAGCCATCCTGGAAACAGTGAGGGAACGGCCCCCGCTGCCTTGGCCCTGGCCCAGGCCGGCCGGGAGCCAATGTACAATTTTGTGGTGGCCATCTTGGCACTTGCCCCAGTGGACCATACCTTGGCGCTTGCCCTGGTCCCGCCCCCTTCTGCCAGAGACCCTCCGATCTGTCCCACGCCTGCCCAGCCCCCCCCCATAGGCACCCTTGACGCGAATGATGTAGAACTGGTCACATCCACCCAGTAGGCCAGACCCACTCCATCCACGCCCACCCAGTAGGCTGCACCCACCCTGGCCACACCCACCGGCCCCCCGAGGGCAACCACAATGCTGATGCCGCCCTCATGAAATTGAGTTTGACACCCCTGCGATAGCCACAAAGAACTTTTTCTGCCATCATTAAGACAAAGCACACAATTCTTTCTAGGTCAAGTGTCGTATGTAGAGAACATGATCAGGGGGAAAAAAACCACCTTAATTTCTATTTCATGTACACGTCTATTTAAGAGTGTCTCTTCTCACAGTCACTCATGCCCTTATCACCTCGAGGCTTGATTACTGCAATGCTCTCTACATGGGGCTACCTTTGAAAAACGTTCGGAGATTTCAGGTAATGCAGAATGCAGCCGCGCGAGCAGTGTTGGGCTTGCCCAGAAATGCCCACATTTCGGCATCACTCCGCGAGCTGCATTGGCTGCCAATTAGTCTCCGAACGCAATTCAAAGTGTTGGTTATGACCTATAAAGCCCTACATGGCATCGGACCAGGTTATTTACGGGACCGTCTGCTGCCTCATGAATCCCAGCGGGCGGTTAGGGCCCACAGGGTCGGCCTTCTCCAAGTCCCGTCAGCCAGACAGTGTCACCTGGCGGGGCCTAGGGGAAGAGCCTTCTCTGTTGCGGCCCCGGCCCTCTGGAACCAACTTCCCCCGGAGATCCATGTTGCCCCCACCCTCTCCGCCTTTCATAAATTACTGAAGACACATCTTTGCCGACAGGCCTGGGGCAGTTAACATCTTGCCCCTAGCCAGTATATGTTTGTGTGTAGGTTTGTGGAATGATTGGTTTTTCTTTTTTAACTTAGGGGTTTTTATATTCATGTATTTTATTGGTGATTTCTATTATGTTGTGAGCCGCCCTGAGTTCTCCGGAATAGGGCGGCATAGAAGTCAAACAAACAAACAAACAAACAAACAAATACATACATACATACATACATACATACATACTCCATACAGTCGCTCTTGTTCCTTTCCAGCCATGTAATTCATCATTTCCCTCTCTCACACGTTTAAATGGCAATTTAGTGACCAGAAATATTGTAGCGAAACGGTTGGACTGGACCTAGGGTGATCTAGGATTAAATCTCAGTCTGCCGGTGAAGTTTAGGGAATGACTCTGTCCATTCAATCCCTCTTATTGTAAACTACGTCATGGGGGATGATGTAAAAGGTAATATATTAGGAGAATTCTCTAAATAGCTTAACTGAGCACTAAAGAGCCATTTTCATCTTAGGACTATTTCGCGGTATCAGTTGATGGCATAAATATCCTGAGCACAAGCTGTAAAATCATGCCTGACTGGGGAATTCTGGGAGCTGAAGTCCACAAGTCTTCAAGATGCCAAAGTTGGACACCCCTGTTGTAAATCATTGCTTCATTTAATGCAGGGGTCTTCGAACATGGCCCTTTGATGACTTGTGGACTCCAACTCCCAGAATTCCTCAGCCAGGCACACGTGCCTGGCTGAGGAATTCTGGGAGTTGAAGTCCACAAGTCATCAAAGGGCCACGTCCGAAGACCCCTGATTTAATGGTTTGGTCCTTCAGAGCTCTAGTCTTCCTCAAGCACCGATATGCTAGCTACGGGTTTCTCCAGGATGTGGTTCAAGGGATGACAAGCTTCAACCTGTTTTGTTCCGTCTACTGAGGCTGTGTCATCAGGACTACCTTCATGATTGTTCTTTTCATGGATAGTTTGAGTCTAACGTTCAATACGAGTGCCTAGCAATAGTACAGACTAACACAACCTGGGCAGGAGTCACAGCGGGTAGCGGGCCTTTGGCCAACACAGCAGTGGCCCATTATTTAATTCTTTCTTTCCTCTGTTTGGGAAGAATGTCTTCTTCTGAGGCAACTCCCTATGTATTTGGCTCTTAGGATTAATGCTAATTAATGCAGGGACGCACCCACATTGCTTCCTCTTTGCTTGGCACTATTGGACCATAGGGAGAAAACAACAGGAGAAGCCTTAGATGCCACACTATTTTATTGCTTTGGGATATCACAAGCCAGAGCTGTCTTCTAAATCCATCTGTCCCATTCCTCTACCCTTCAGATGTGTCGGACTTCAATATCCCATCATCCGCTAACCAGGACAGCCTGATCTAGATGCCCTTAGAAAGAGCAGCTTGCATTCGGATTTGATTTCAATTCTTAAAAATGCTTCCAATTCCTCCCCCTTCCTAGTGGAAGACAACTTCTTCCCAAGAGCTGAAAGAAGACATAAATCAGGTTAAAATTGCAGAATTCTCTACTGTTTTTAATTATGTAAAATATGCAGAGTTGCTTTTTGGTGTATAAAAATTCAGAACAAAAACTGTGAATGTGGGTTAAGAATTAAATTCCTGGACTTTCTTACGCCAAGTAGCTTATATAGCAACCAACAATTCTAGACAGTATTCAGAATGGTCAGCATATTGTACATATGCCACACTCGCACACGGTGACTTAAAATGCATAAAAAAGAATGAAGCCATTTTCCAGACACTGCCCTTGCTAAGGACTATTTTCAACTGCTGATGAGCCAAGTCATTTCTAACGTTAGATTAAGGTCTATGCATCATGGAACAGGCAATCACGTTTATAGCCAGATCCACTCTCTGAGTTATCTATCACTGTTTAGGAAATAGACCCACTTCCATTGTCCTCCTTTGTGTGACTTTGCAATACTCCTTCAGGTTTGATTCCTCTCAAAACAACCTCAAAATGTCCAGCTGCAACACTAACTCTGAATTTCTGAGACAAGTGATTCCATATAGTGGAGGAAAACTTTTACAGTATTTAGCTGTCTATGGCTATTCTGTTCTACCTAAAGATGTCACCCGTATGAGCATAATGGCTCTGTGGTTAAAGACACCGAGCTTGCCAACTGGAAAGTTGACAGCCTGGGTTCGAGGCCCTGGTACTGTGCAGCAGAGTGAGTTCCTGTTACTTGCTCCAGCTCCTGCAAATCTAGCAGTTTGAAAGCATGCAAATGTTGAGCAGATCAACAGGTTCCCCTTTGGTGGGAAAGCCACAGGGTTGCATGCAAAATGCAGCTGCGCGAGCAATTGTGGGCCTCCCACGTCGTGCCCACATTTCGCCAACTCTCCGCATGCTGCATTGGTTGCCTATTGGTCTCCGAGCACAATTCAAAGTGCTGGTCATTACCTATAAAGCCCTTTATGGCATGGGACCAGGATACTTACGGGACCGCCTTCTGCCACATACTTCCCTACGACCGGTGAGAGCGCACAGGGTCAGCCTCCTCCGGGTCCTGTCAGCGAAACAATGTCATCTGGCGGGCCCTAGGGGGAGGGCTTTCTCTGTGGTGGCGCCCGCCCTCTGGAACCAACTGCCTCCTGAAGTCCGCGTTTCTCCGACTCTCCCGGCCTTCCGAAAAAATCTTAAAACTTATCTTTGCTGGCAGGCCTGGGGGTGATTGTGGTTTGACTGACGAATAAATGAGTGGGTGTTTTTAATGTACTTTTTTAGATATTTTTTTTGTTTAGGATTTTTATTGTAATTTGTTGTTATATACATGTTGTTAGCTGCTCCGAGTCTCCGGAGAGGAGCGGCATACAAGCCTAAACAAACAAACAAACAAACAAACAAACAAATAAATAAATAGTCATGCTGGCCCCATGACTATGGGAAGGGTCTTTGGACAACGCTGGCTCCCTCAGCTAATGGAGATGAGCACCGCCCCCTAGAGTCGGGCATGACTGGATAGGGCAGGGGTAGGCAACCTTGACTCTTTTATGACTCGTGGACTTCAACTCCCAGAATTCCTGAGCCAGCCATGCTGAGGGGAAAGGGAGAGGTTTCCAAGCTGAGCCATGCCGGCTCAGGAATTCTGGGAGTTTTGAAGTCCACGAGTCATAAAAGAGCCAAGGTGGCCTACCCTTGGAATAGGAGAAACCTTTACCTTTACCACCAGTAATGGTCAGTATTAACACACCGAGAAAGAGAAGCACAAGCTGGATCCCTTCCAATGGTTACCAGCTGAACGGAAGGGCCACCTCAAATACTTGGAGCATCGGAGCATCTTCACAGCATTCCAAATGTTCCAACTTTGGAATGCACAGCTAAAATGGTCTCACGCAGTACCACAGTTGTTTTCGATATCAGCAATCTCACTGTCTGTCTCTGGGACAGGTAGATGTCCTTCCCATAACAATTCACCTAGCTGGCACAGACAACACAGCAGTCACGACACTCAGGAAGTTACCACCTGTTTCACATGAATGGAGATTTGGTAGCTCTTCCTTTCCCTCAGCCAAGAAACCTGCAAGTCAGCCTGCTGGTCTGATAGACAGTGCAATGATTATTGCAGCTAGATTACCTGGGGAAAGATATATGTCCTTGGATAATCTCTCCTTGCATCATTGTGTTGCCTTCTGCTCTACATATCCTCTGTCTCCTGAGCCCCCTATTAATCAGACTCAACAGCCCAGCTTGACTTACATACTGATCATTCCATAGCAACTCATCCATCAGAATTTTTATAGCTGTACCTTAGTGGGCAAACTTTCTATTCTCAATCAATCTATTCTCCCTTGATTACGTGATATGGCCTTGTCCAGCATGCAATCTGCCAGGAAGATAGAAATTTTTCTCTTCGTCTGGATATACGAAAATGCCTGTGCCCATCAGCTTCTTTTGACATAGAATCCTACTTCCTGTCTAGTGAAGAAGGGTCCATCTTTGTGAAGATGGCTTAATTTAGACAGGTGTTAAGCCTCTTCCATAGCCTTCTTTTCACTGAGGTTATAAGCCTGCCACCGGGTCTCAGCCAATTACATTTATAAAGCCCCCAATGCTTTATAAATGTGATGATGGATGCATCTTTGACAAGGCAGCACTTATATTTTCCCATAACCAGGCATTTGCCCTTCCACCAATGAGCTTTTCATTATACTGTGATATGAAGGACAGAATGTGTTCATACAACCAACTCAACCACCTCTTCTATGAGTGCTGATACGCGTTTTATAGCTGCTGATACAGCTCTGTCTTTAAACGACATAACGTTTACTATTTGCAGTATTTTTACACTATTAGGGTTGAAATATTTTTAAACAGATTAGATTGAGAACTACCTGAAAAATAATATAAACAAACCAATGAGAACATTCCTTGCAAGATGTGAGCCTTCTAATGGGAAGCAATGGATGGGAGAATACAAAGACTAAAATATGGATGGCAAAAACTTGGAGAAAACCTCTCTCTTCATTTTTGTCCTGGCTGGCATAAACCTAATGAGCTGTCAGTTTGGCCATTCTCCTGTCACAGATTCTCCCTCCCTCCAGATTTCGACATTATTAATTTAAAAGCTCTTTGGAATTTACTGATTCTTGAAAATACTGCTCATTCTGCTAATTCCTAGAACATTATTAAATGCTAAATTACTGCAAAGATGACACCTTCTATATTTTATCGACTGGGCTCAACATGAAAAAAGCCACTTTTTTTTTTAAAGCCCATCTCTCCAGTCAAATGTTTAAAGGCTTCCTATGATAAATTGATCATAAAAGGACTTGTTTATGTTAAAAGTTAGCTTCCAAATGACCAGTCCGCTCTTTGACCAATCTGGATTTTGTTGATGTTTGTTGCTGTTTCCATTAAAAAAAAAAAGAACTAAACTGGCTGCTTCCCAGCAACATAGTTAGTTGGGAGCCAACAATTTATTATTATTTTTTTCTCCAGCAAAGGCCTTTCACGTTTTAGAAGGATGGAAAAGAGGCATCTCTCTTGAGAAGAAAAAGAATTTTGTAACACAGCCCAGCCAAAGAGCACCTGACTTGAGGTTCTGATCCAAGCAGAAGGTGTGTACTTGAGTTCTAAACAACAGTCTTGGTCGATTAAAAAAATAATAATCTCAGATTCCACAGGGTTTCTATTTCTTAAGCAATGAAATGAACA
The DNA here is from genome assembly GCA_034064705.1 of Bothrops alternatus. Classification (NCBI taxonomy): domain Eukaryota; kingdom Metazoa; phylum Chordata; class Lepidosauria; order Squamata; family Viperidae; genus Bothrops; species Bothrops alternatus. The sequence goes on along the minus strand of JARGCV010000109.1, from coordinate 1,006,377 downwards.
CTCTTTCAGCAACAGGGAATTATTTAAACGTCTTAATTACATTTGGGTAGTGGCTGTCAGTGTAGATGCAGCACACATGACTATCTTTTCAGTAACCACCCCAACTTAATGACACAATGCCATAAATAAAACTCGCCTGGGCCAAGGCTTTGAATAGCAACAAAAAGTATTTTTTTTGATCCCAGAGCTCATGCTAGACAAATCTGAAGTTGAAGCATTAAGGCATCTGTGTCCATCTCTCCTCTTTTTAAAAAAATGATACTGTTGTATACTTCGTTTGCGTGCAAATGATGAAAATACATGGCGATGCTGAACAAACACTTTATTCTCCTTCTACAACAACCAAGCGAAAGCAAAAGGCTCGCAGGTCTTTTTATATGGCCAGAAACCCGGACAGTGACAACCAATAGGAACAGAGCGTTTTCACGCCTTGTGCATGCGCGCAAGGCCGGCGCCACTCTGTCTGGTCCCGGGCAGCTTTTGGAATGCCCAGGACCAATGCAACATCCTGAGGGAATGCTTTTCAACTTTTGAACATGGAAGGAAAGGAAAGGAAGGGGGGAAACTTTGTTTCCTTCATTTTCAAAGCACTGAAATTGGAAACCCGTTTTTCTTATTTTTATGTGAATTTCAAAGAACACTTACCAATAGTTAGCCTCCCTATCAGGGCGATTCAGCTCATGAACAGATGCCATCTGTTTACTCATGCTCTACCTTATAAGATCCAACTGGTCAGTCGTAGAGATCAACTCTTGACTGCTCTTTAGAAGGCCAGATCCTGAAGTTGAAACTCAAGTACTTTGGCCACCTAATGAGAAGGAAGGACTCCCTGGAGAAGAGCCTGATGCTGGGAAAGATGGAGGGCAAGAGAAGAAGGGGACGACAGAGAAGGAGGTGGCTGGATGGAGTCACTGAAGCAGGAGGCGTGAGCTTAAATGGACTCCAGAAGATGGTAGAGGCCAGGAAGGCCTGGAGGAACATTGTCCATGGGGTCGCGATGGGTCGGACACAACTTTGCAATTAACAACAACAACCTTATAAGATTAGCATACAATCTACTGCCTACTTTTGATTTGAACCAATGGATGGCAAGTGAAAGGCGAGAAGCATCCTAGAATTAAGGAGAAATTTCCTAATAGCGTGGACAATTAACCAGTGGAACAGCTCGCCTCCAGAAGTTGTAGGTGCTTCATCACTGGAGGTTTTTAAGAATAGACTGGACAGCCACCTGTCTGAAATGGTGTTGAGTCTGCTGCTTGAGCAGGGGGTTGGACTAGAAGACCTCCAAGGTCCCTTCCAGCTCTATTCTGATTGATTGATTGATTGATTGATTGATTGATTGGGGAGTAAAACTATTAAAGGTGACCAAAACCAGAAGTCTGTTGCTACAGGAACATGCAAAACTTCTTTACATGAACATTTTGTAACAATGCTTTGTATTGAACCTATTATCATTTCTTGAAAGTAGCAAAGGTTTGGGGGGAAAAATAGTGTAAACATTATTGTAAAGCAATCTGGTGAAGTAACTTGATTTTTTTTTCAAACCAAAGAGCTACTTTTCAATATCTGCACACAGCGACACAGAATTGATCTTCATTGTGTCTCGTGACCTTAAAAAAGATCACTTATTGTTTCAATTGCTCTCATCAGTGAAAGGGAAATGCAGGCACGTTTTCTTAAGGGAACTCCTTAGCGTAGCAGCCTTTTGCAGATTGTACCACAGACTTAAGCCCTTGGGCTCTGTAATCTGAGCTCCCTCAATTAATCTTTCCCAATAAATCCACTGAGATCTTTTTTTTTTCACTATAAAAATTCTTTTATTAAAATAATCAACATTGAACATAAAAACATATTATGCAGCAATCATCATGGCACCTGATATACAACACTAAGTATTAGTCTTTGAAAACGTCTGAATTAGTAGGCCTTTTTCCCCTCCTCGCCTCTAGCCTCAACTATACTCCTGTTACACTTTATTTGTTTGGTGTTTCTCTTATCTGGTTCAATATTAATGTGATCAACATTAAGCATAAGATCCTATTGCTAAGCATCTGCCGAAACCACGGGGTCTCACCAAATTATTGGGAGGCTGTGGAAACCTAATCTGGAGATAGCATGTAAGTAAGGCTGTGCTTATTTTAAAGCAGCAGCAATGGAAACAGCCCCACAATATCACAAGAACTAAAAGGAGAGAAAGGTCTGGGCTTTTTAGTCAGGCAGGGATACGTGTTTACAACAGATATGGTGTAGCAGATTGATTTGTTTAAGTCTGGATTTGCTTCCAGGTGAGCCAGTTATAACGACTTACGAAGTGGACGGTCAGGTTCTTAAAAGAAAAGTGGTATTATTATCCTGTTGCAGGAGTAGAGTGCCAGTGATAACGGCCTGGCCTGGGAAAACGATAAAATGTGGGAAGTGCCTAGGAACCAAGCTGGCACTAACAATGAAATGTTGTTCATGCCATATGCTGCAGGGATCCATGTGGGTGATCGACACAACTTCTCCTTAGATTATGGGGCTGTTGAATTCGTTTCTCATCCCTGCTGATGGCTGAGTTTTGAGGTTTGGTGGAAGAGCTGATGAGAAAGCTAATAGGTATTTCCAAAACAAGATGCAGGAATCTCTCCTCCAAAACACCCTTTCCCTTCTCTCTGGCATCAAAAGAACACAAGACAGAAAACGAGACTTTAACTGCTGTGAATTCCCTCTATGTAGATTTCCGATCTGAAAGTAAAAGCCCTCTGTAGAATTTTTCTGTCGTTACTCTAATCCTTTTTCCGAGGAAATTAATCCGAGCTCAGAGAGATCATTCCTTGGACTCATCACGAATAGTCCTGGTTGTTATTAGAGAAATCTGTCCTCAATCTTTCCTCCGTTGCCAAGCACTTATGCCAAAATGAGACTAGTTGGGAGAAAGCAAGGCTTTCTATGAGACTGATGGGAGAGGTCAGGAAGAATGACTTGGCTCCTTAAGAACCAAACCCTGGGCTCTTACCTTCGGGTGTAACCAACAATCTGGGTCCTCATTTTACCCATCTTGGAAGGAGGGAAGGCTGCGTCCACCTGGAGCCGATCAGGATCAAACTCCAGCCTGTGGGCAGAGTTAGCGTGCAAAACTGCATTCTAACCACTGCGCCACTAAGATGAATAAGAAGATGACATTGCTTAATCCAGCACTGCTTAACTGGCCAAGTACTTACATTGTAAACTGGCTCAATCTATTAATAGTACCTTTCTGGTACGCTACTATTTTTATAAGCTATTATTAAGAGACCGAACCCATCCAAAATATTTTATTTGGTCAATTATAAAGGCTTATACTTTTACTAAGTGGAATGAGCATCATCACAGAAGATTATACAGCTTTTTGTTTGCAGCGTGATCTCTTTGTTAAAAAAAAATAAATCAAAATCAGTAAGAGGCAAGTATTACTTGCCAAATTGGTACAGTCCCAACAACTCAATGACCTTCAAGCAGTATAAATGATTTCCTTTGCAGTGCAATCTCACCTGCGTTTTACACAGAAGTAAGTCTCCCTGAATTGAATGAGGCTCACTCCTGGTTACATGGGTATAAGATTATACCTTATAACCTTTATGAAAGAAAGAAAGAAAGAAAGAAAGAAAGAAAGAAAGAAAGAAAGAAAGAAAGAAAGAAAGAAAGAAAGATGAATGAAAGGAAGGAAAGAAAGAGAAAGAAAGAAAGAAAGAAAGAAAGAAAGAAAGAAAGAAAGAGAGGAAAGAAAGAAAGAGAGGGAGGGAGGGATAGAGGAAGAAAGAAAAAGAAAAAGGAAGGAAGGAAGGAAAGAAGAAAGAGGGAGAGAGAGAGGAAGAAAGAAAAAGAAAAAGAAAAAAGGAAGGAAGGAAGGAAAGAGAGAGAGGGAGGGAGGGGAGGGGAGGGAAGGAAGGAAGAAGGAAGAAAGAAAGAAAGAAAGAAAGAAAGAGATGGATGGATGGAAGGAAGGAAGGAAGGAGAGGGAGGGAGGGAGGGATAGAGGAAGAAAGAAAGGACAAGGAAGGAAGGAAGGAAAGAAGAAAGAGGTGGAGAGAGAGGAAAAAAGAAAGAAGGAAGGAAGGAAGGAAGGAAAGAGAGAGAGGGAGGGAGGGAGGGAGGGAGGGAGGGAGGGAAGGAAAGAAAGAAAGAAAGAAAGAAAGAAAGAAAGAAAGAAAGAAAGAAAGAAAGAAAGAAAGAAAGAAAGAAAGAAAGAAAGAAAGAAAGAAAGAAAGAAAGAAAATCCTAAAATACTTGAATCCACAGTCAATAGGATTCGGTATCGCTTATGCTTACAATAAGAGCCGAAATCCACGGCTTGCCTAATCATTCACTTATGCCAGAGTATCCACATATCTGTTAATAAGACTCTCTGAGAAATCAGTTAGCCTACACCATTAGCACACTTCTAAAAACAGTGGATAAAAACGTTTCAAATTACCAGCAGTTGCATCATTATGGATTATTGTTTTAGCATGGCTAGCTCTCTCTAAATATGATGTTGCTCCCAGTGGAATACTGATTAAAATAGGAACCAGATGTGCTTTCCATGACCAGATTGGAAAAAAAAGATAAACAACTGTAGAAAATCAATTCAAATAAAGAAGGATGCCCTGAGGGTGTTTCTCCAAAAAAAAAACGTGAGGTGGTTTGGGTGGCAGCGGTGGCTGCGTAGTAAATGTATTTCAGAAGGGTGGAGCAGGCCCTGGAAATAAGCTAAAAGAAAAATCTTCCCTCCTGCTGTTTTAAAAAAAGGAGGTGGGGGCTACCGAGACCACCAGGGAACATATTCTGATTGTAATCTAAGAGCTAAATTAGCTACATCTTAAACATAGATGCCCCTACAGTGAATGTTAGAGAAGAAGGCCTATGAACTAACCCATCAAGAAAAGCTTCAGATTTGAAACTTCAAAGTGAAGCTGATCCACGATGGATATTCAGCTATTTATCTAGGAGATGAGCAAATCTCGGCTTAGAAGCTGTTATGTATTAAGTTCTAATCTTAATGCATTGTACGAACGATCCTCCAACTGTTTTGGAGGGAAGTTCAAAAATTCAAGTTTAGGCAGCAGCGAGAGCTAGCGTTGTGATTGGCACTGTAAGCTGGTCATTTCCAAGGTAGCACTCTTTGGGATAGAAAGCAACACCTAACGAAACAGGTAAATGTTAGAAGAGTCTAAGAGGGGTATTTTGGATTATAATCCACACCTTTCTCAGACAAAGGTCACCTGCGGAGAAGCAGAAAGATGGTCAAGGAAAGCCTAAGGTGTTTAATCACGGAGGGTCAAACCATGTTCTTTGTCTCGCTAGAAAAGAGATTTGGATGACACGATTGACATGCTGTCCTTCTAAGTCCAGGTCAGAAAGCTTTATTTTATTGGACGGGTTTGTGCAAAGCCCTCTACTGTACCAAAAGATGCTCTAAATCAGACAAACGGCTCTAGCTTACAAAGCCAGCTTGCACATATTTTTCTCTGACTGAAAAAAAAAAAGGTTTCTGAATTTCAACAAACTATGAAGTTTGAATGTCCAAAATTTCAGGTAATTTTTTTTAAGTGTATTATTTTATTGGTCCTGTCTGCCTTTCCACTCTATTAAGTATGCCAGAGCGTGCATTTTGCATTATATCCATCACAGAAAAACCATTCCTTTCTGCACGCACAGCTTACTATCAATGTGTTTGCTGAACGGGTAGAATTGTCCTCCATCCATGGTTTGTGTTTCTAAGAGCCATTTTTGGCTTACAAAGCAGAAAACGGGGGGGGGGGAACCCCACCTTGATCCCAGCCTTCGTTTCATTGGAAATGCATGTGCTTCCAATTGTTTCCCTTATTTGGGGATCATTTATTACCAAAGGACATATGAACAATCGTTTTTAGGAACCCTATCTCAAAATGCTGGCAACCAACTGGAATGCCAACATTTCTTTTCAACAACAGGCAACTCACGGGCCAAAGGCTAAGGCAACATTTTCTGTGGCTGTTCTCTTGAGTCACACTAATCCTTGATGCTTCCAAGGCAAGAATGTGCAATTGTTGGTTGGTCAGAATAAAAAACATTTGGGGGAATTTGAGAGCTAGGGGTGGGCGGGGGGGGTGTTGATGCTCTGATTTCCAATAAATGGAAGGAAGTGATATGATGACGGTTAGTCCATCTGCTGTGGTGGCAGCAATGGTTGTGGGGTTCTGACACCATCATGCCTATGCCATGACTTGCATGCTCGCATCCAGTGTCGTGATGCAAGTACATACTTGTGGCATTTGTGGGATGAACTAAACTTCACACGTCAAGACCAAGCAAAGGAGGAGGGGAGAAAGAAAGGGGAAATGGTTCTGCCTATTTTTGATTGCCCCCAACCCCAAGAATGAGGAAGACCTCCAGATAATGAGGAGGAACTGTAATCCTCAACAGAAAAAAAAATAGCTCTCTATTTCTGCCCTTAAATACTTAATTTTGTTTCAGTTTTACAATTTTAGAGCCTGCCTCTCTGCCTTAAGACTCCCGGTGGCCGAGCTGTAAGGAATTCATGTCCTGCTTCCAGTCCTGCCCCTGAATACTACCAAAATAAAAATGTGACCAGCTGAACAAAGTATTACATTTAACTAATGCAACCAAGCAGGTTAAAAGGTAACAAAAGATTAATATTGCATTAAGATTAGTATTACAGGTTGCATGACGTCCCGTGACACATCTTTCAAGGCAAAGTATACACATACTGAACGGCTCACTCAATTTCCTTAAAATAATTCTGCACTTGGAAAATACGTATTCTTTGGTTTACTTGGTCTTAGGCTGCATTTTCCAGTAATCTTCTGAACTCAGAAACTAAACAAATTACATGTTAAAAATCTCACTCCACATTTGAATGTTTAAAAAAGAATCTCTTTACTATGTCAATAAACATTTTTGTTCCATAGTATACAGTGTCCTAGATATATTACACACACACACACACACACATATACACAAATGGTTTTTGTTTTCCGCCTTATGTTAATAATCACCTAGAGAATGTTTGCTATTAAGCAGCATAGCGCACAGCAAGTAAACATACACAAGGATTCCATTAGGTGATTTAAGATATATTTAAAAGTTTCACTCATGCATTCTTAGCACAAGCTTAACTACAAGGCTATACTTCCAGCAAAAATTATTGTAATTAACTAGGGGGAATTGCTAATATTCTGGACTGGATAGTTTCAGTTCTGCTTGTTCCCACATCTGTGCCCTTCACGTTTATTATGGCCCAGGCAAGATGGTATGAGATCATATCAGGGGCATCTGCAGAAGAGGTCCAAAAGTTGAGATAGTGGTTCTGACCTCTCAAAGCCCTGCCAATTTGTAATAATAATAATAATAGAGTTGGAAGGGACCTTGGAGGTCATCTAGTCCAACCCCCTGCTCAGGCAGGAAACCCTATACCATTTCAGACAAATGGCTGTCCAGTCTCTTCTTAAAAACTTCCAGTGTTGGAGCATTCACAACTTCTGGAGGCAGGTTGTTCCACTGATTAATTGTTCTAACTGTCAAGAAATTTCTCCTTAGTTCTAGTTGTTTCTCTCCTTGATTAGTTTCCATCCGTTGCTTCTTGTTCTGCCTTCAGGTGCTTCGGAGAAGAACTTGACTCTCTGTTCTTTGTGGCAACCCCTGAGATATTGGAACACTGAACTGTGATGCACATAAAAATGGGAGAGGCTTCAGTTGTGTGGTCGTGGTCACCATCTTCTTAACTATTTTTAATCTTCCTCCCCACCTCAAGTCCGATGGCCTTGAGTGTTGTAAAACTGTAGAACTGTCTTGCATTAGTCTTTCCAGACCTGTACAGTCTGTAAATGGGCAGGCAGGAAATTGAATTCTCCAAAGTCAAGGATGGGACGGGTCAAATAGTAAAACTGATGATTTTTAATGGGCATGTATATGTTATAAAAATTAAAACAAATATAGTCACCTTCTAATCCTATATTGGATTAATCTCTCTCTTTGGCTGCATTAAAAATGGCAAGGAGGTAGCCATATTGACCTACAACAGGTTTTGTATACCTTCTAGAATCTAGACTCAGGGAAGCCTCATGCATGCTTCAGCTGGGCCATCTGCCTTTCACAAAATTTGGTGACCTCAGCACCCCCCAAAGGATGCCTTCATTCACAACTTGAATGCTTTGATGGAAAGCACATTTCCCTTATACAGTTCATCGGGGTGAAGAAGGGGAGTTAGGATTTGCAAGGGCGCATCCAGTAGAAGGACAACTGGATATATCACTTGCCTCTCGCTTGTAAACATTTCCTAACTACAAAAGGAGAAAAGAAAGAGTTGTTTTACCCGTTTTAAACCAGGAAACAAACTGGGCGGTCTGCCTATCGCAGTGATGGCGAACCTTTTAGAGACCGAGTGCCCAAACTGCAACCCAAAACCCACTTAGGCATCATCTGGTGCCGGATGGGTGTGGCCCATTGGGTGGGTGTGGCCCATTGGATGGGCGTGGCTGTGGTGGTAACATCAGACTGGGTGGGACTAAAAGGTTCAATCAGTCAATTCCAACTCTGCAAGATCTTTTTTTTCCCGCGAGAAGTTGAAATTGACTGATTGAACCGTTTTGTTTTTTTTTACACACGGCGGCGGAGGCCTAAAGCGAAAAGGTTTTATAAAACCCAGCTGAAGGCCGAGGACTGGGGCCATGGTGCGCGTGCCCACAGAGAGGGTCTGAGTGCCGCCTCTGGCACCCATGCCATAGGTTCGCCACCACTGGCATATAGAATTGTTAACTTCTGTTTTTATCAAATACTCTTATTTAGCCATACTAAGCAGGAAAAAAAAAAGCAACATCGCCCGTTTCATTTGTCAAGGAAGGGTGAGGACACAAAAGAGGGAAGAGGGAATGCGACTCCTGAGCATATTCATAGTATAAAATAAATAATTTACGACCACCAGGAGATTCCAAAAAGGAAAATGCTTTAATAAAAATAAAAGCGAGCTTTCGTTGGGAACTTCCAACATCGTCAGGGTTAAAAGCCAGTTACAAGAATACCTTAAATAGGGTTAGCCAACGCCTGCACTCGGCTCCTAGACTGCCACTGGTCCTAGCCGGTTAATTTGCATTCTGGATGTTTCTTTGAAGTCTGCATTGATCCCTCCTCTGTCATTCCCTCGAACTTTCTCACCTATTCTTCCAACGTTAGTTCCTACGTGTGTCAAGATCTTTGCATCTTCCTTCCCTCCAGTGATGTTTACTCTCGTGTCACCTTTCCCTCTAGTGCGGGTCTTGGGGGGGGGTATTTGGTTTTTCCTTAGATATGCTAATCTAACCAGGATTGTGTCATCAATGCAACGTTTTTCATTGCAGCTCTTGGACAGAGATAAAAAGGAAATCTTCTGATTTCCATTTTTGGGGGGAGTCATCAGTCTTTTTTTTTTTAAATGTATTTTATTAATTTTATAATTTTAACAAAAAAATACATAAAATCCCAGAATAAAAACCTATTAAAAAACCTAGATGTACAACTCAAGATAATACATCCTCTTCCATCTTTCAACATACAAAAGTTTAAATACCTACACTTAGGTGTTGCCCGGACGGTACCCCCTACACCACATCCACCCTCTTTCTTCCTCCCTATCTTCACCTACTTCCCCCTTCCTCCATCTCTCTCCTTCCCTTTCTCTCCACTTCACCTCTTCTGCCCCAACCTTCCTACTTCCCTCTCCCCTCTCTTATTCTTCCCTCTCACCCCGCTTCAGATGTAGTCCAGAGGTACCGTCCGAACAACTCCTCTCTCTCAGTAAGCATTTTTTATTATGGGGGAGTCAGCAGTCTTGACACCCGCCAATTACATAGGCAGGTCCATAGTTTTCTAAGCAACATTTTGGGAAGGAGTTTGACATCACCTTCTTTCTAGGGATGAAATGGATCAACTAAGTCAATATCCCAAGCGTCCTTCAGATCGAGAGGGGCCTGTATGAATGTGCAGTAAAAGGAAAAAGATCCTGGGCATTATCCCTTTGGATAACTAAATATCAAGTTACTGAAAATAGTAGATGGGTGATATACAATATACAGTTTTAACTTCCTCTTTATCTACACAACGTTAAGCTGCTGGCAAAAAGAACCAGAATACCGGTAGCTAACAACCAGGACATTGTGCAGTCTCATCGTTGTTATGTGATCCAGTATTATGGTGAAAGTAATTTGTTTTAGAGTAGTTACAATTCTCTAATAATTTTATTTCAGTTAATCAATACTGATTCTCTACTTCCAAAAAGATAAACAGAGGGGAAGTGCTATCTTTCATTACTGGGCCTGAAACAATATTATGGTAATTGGATTAGTAATTTTGCATATTTTTGAAAAATACCAGGGCTGAAAAATTATGTGATTTAAAAATTATCAGGTTATAATGGACAAATAATGATGGCATAGAAGTCTATTAATAGAGATTAAAAGATAAATACTCTTTATGGCAGTCCATTGCTTAGTGAGATCTCCTAATACAAATAGAATTAAATGAAGTAATTATCTACCTGAGAATACATTTTCAAATTCGGGATGCTTGCTCCCATTTCTGCAGCCAATCTAAAATCCATCTATTGAATCTTGATATTTTTTTTTAAGTTTATGCAAAAGCTTTCACTCTTCTACCAGACAATTAATATTTTGTCCAGAATTTCCAATGGGAGGAACTGGAATAAGAAATTGAATTAAATTAAAACACCTGTCAGGATTATTCATTAAGAGTAATTAGACTTTTGATGTCTGGCTTGCTAAAAGTATAAAAGGTAATTAGCAATGTAAAGCGGGAAAATCCCTGGTCAATCTGAACACACTATTAAATATTAATAGTGCAGTACTTTAGATTTGAAGGCAAAAAGTTGCTTTGGAGAATGTGAGAATGCATATCTGCAACAAATAGATCCTTTCCCAACAACATCACCTGGAAGGATTTTGAAAGTATTTTTAAAAAGACTATAAACCAGAATATTGGCCCATAGCAACTCGTAGTATATAATTTTAGACTGCTGTGACATGCAGGTTAACACAATTAAATATTAGCAAACAAATAGTTTCTCTTTTAAAGTTACACTATGAATTGCAGTACTCAAGATTTATAAAACGTCAAGGTATCTACCATTAAGAAATATAAACAGCAATCATGGATGCATTTAACTTTATGGGTAGTAATTATTATAAAATACCACCTAGATTTGTTTTCCTCCGCAGGTATACAGTTTATTCATCATTATCTGCTGCTTCATTGACCCATGTAAGATTCAGATAAGATTAATTCAAGAGGCAGTTAAAATCCAGGGCCCAAATTATTTTTTTAAAAAAACATTTCAGCTATTCTTTCCACATAAGCAGAATGCTTAAAGAATTAAAAGAATTGGCTCAGCTTTAGCACTGGGACGTGGCAGGGTCAAAACATTTAGTGCATATTTAGGATATTTATACCAAACATACAGTAATATATACTAACATATACTAATTTATACTAAACATATTTAGTATGCAGAATATACTCACTCCCCTTTTTCTGATCCCGTTTAATCATTCCTCAAGAAAATGTACATAATGGGCACATACATAATGGGCGCATATAAAAAGTATGCAATTTGGAAGGCATAACTATGGGTGTTGTATTTATTATTTTCCCATTTATGATTTTCTCTGCGTTGTATGTATAATTCCTCACTCCCAAATGGACACACCTTAGAAATGATGGACATCTCGCTAATTCATATTAAGTGCTACAAAATATGAATAAAGGATTAATTTAGCCAAGGCTTAAAAAAAAAATAAGCTAGAAAAACTCTGGAAATCATTCACTACGCAATTTACCCAAATGATTTCATTTCCAGAACTGAAGAAATCCATGAGAAACATTTTCTAAAAGCTAGAGTATTTCCAGATTTCTGGAACTGAAGCAAAGTATCAGGTAAAGTAAGGTAATTTATACTGGATATACGAACAAACAAGTTAGCTAGGCAGAGATGACCAAAAAGAATGGGTAAACTTTAAATACAAAATTTTACTCCGTAACCACCCAGCCCATCTTCTACGAAATGCTGCTGACACTCGGTTTTCAGGATCCGAGTGGGAAGCTGCTTGTGAAATAAGTAAAAGTGGCTGCAGGATACTTACGAACTCAATAGTTTGTAAGGTGGTATCTCTATAAAACCAAAACTGGAAAAAAAAATCACACCAATACTGCTGGGGTTTAATAATAGATGGCAACTATTCAGAATCAACAATATTTTTAGTTAGTTATTTTTTATCCCATCTTTATTATTTTTATGAATAATGCAATGTGCCCAACATATACCAGATTCCTTCCTCGTCCTATTTTAATAATAATAATAATAATAATAATAATAATAATAATAATAATAATAATAATAATAATAATAATAATAATAAAGTTGGAAGGGACCTTGGAGGTCATCTAGTCCAACCCCCTGCTCAGGCAGGAAACCCTATACCAGCGGTTCTCAACCTGTGGGTCGCGACCCCATTTGGGGTCGAACGACCATTTCACGGGGGTCGCCAAACAACGCAGTCTGCCATTTTTTTCCCCTTTTCCCCTCGGCCGGCGCAGGGGGCAGCACCGGGTATGCGCGAGGTAGCACCGGGCATGTGCGATGCGGGCCATCGCGCCGCGCATGTGCGATGCGGGCCGTCACACCACGCAGCGCATGCGCGATGCGGGCCGTTGCGCGCGCATGCGTGGTGCAGGTCGGGGTCGCAGCCTGAAAAAGGTTGAGAACCGCCGCCCTATACCATTTCAGACAAATGGCTGTCCAGTCTCTTCTTAAAAACTTCCAGTGTTGGAGCATTCACCGCTTCTGGAGGCAGGTTGTTCCACTGATTAATTGTTCTAACCATCAGGAAGTTTCTCCTTAGTTCTAGGTTGCTTCTCTCCCTGATTAGTTTCCATCCATTGCGTCTTGTCCTGCCTTCAGGTGCTTTGGAGAATAGCTTGACTCCCTCTTCTTTGTGGAGCCCCTGAGATATTGGAACACTGCTATCATGTCACCCCTCGTCCTTCTCTTCATTAAACCAGACATACCCAATTCCAGCAACTGTTCCTTATATGTTTTAGATATCATTTTACAACTGTCACCTTCAACTGGTGCAAGTCTCTTTCAAATGCACAACTATTTGCAGTTGTCTGGGCTGGTCCTTCATTCTCCAATTATACACAGGCTTTCCATATAGGTCCTTAATCTTCTCCACCAACAAATCCTCCCTTTAAACTACACGCTTTGAGATGAACTCTTAATGCAATCATTTGGTACCTGTGATGTGGCATATATCTTAACCGCTTGTCTTGTCAGTCTATAATGAGTTGTGTGTCCCACAAAACGGTCTCACATAAATCTACTTAACTGAAGCTGAACCTGGGTTTCATAGATCAAGGAGCATTAGGATGCCAGCTATCAATGCAAGGTCTAAAGAAAAAAGACAGAACCTAGATCAGCCTCCTCCCACACCTGTTAGCCTGGTTCTTGTCATTTGTGTTTATTTATTTGTGTAGAAAATGTATTGCTTGATTTTCCAAAATTAAAATCAACTCTAAAGCACTACTGAACCTCAGAGAGACATACCCTAGCCTAGCCTATCAAAAGAGATCATGCAATGTGATCAAGTCCATTTTTGGCTCATGTATGCCTAAGACTTTACATCAATAAAGTGAGGTTTCCTATCTACTTCTAGATAAATACTAGAAATTCTCCTGAATGTCAATGAAAGCTCGCATAGCTTTATTTTCAACTTTGGACAATGTTCAAACAATGACAGATAATCCAGAGATATCTGTATTGTTTGCACTGACTCCAAATCTGACTATAATCCAACTTCATTCCATAAAAACTTCGCAATATAATTTAATCCAAGGTGGAATATGACTTGCAATGCCAAGATACTGAACAAGGAAGCACAAGTATTAAGTATGTTGCTGTTTTCACTTTATTCCTTTACCAAGCGATGGCCAGGACTGACAGTGGCCAGTGGCCAGTTTAACTCTGGCCTTATAGACTATTATAGCCCATGTATACAATTTAGGAAGGAGAAGTTCAGAATATTAGCTGAATCAGCCTCTATGAAAGAAAGTTAAGTGCAGCCATCAGGCTTGAGAAAAAAATGTACATTTGCTTTAGTAAAGGATCATGCTTTAATAAATAGTAAAAGTAGGAGAGTATTTGAACTTAGGAATCAAGGGATTCAGGATTCTGGAAGACTTGAAACGCATGGCATCAATCACAATCGTAGCTCCCTCTGATGACTACAGAATTCCACATAGCATTTTATTTTTGTTCATGTATTCTACTGACAGCTGACTGGTTATGTCCTAATTGCTTCCAAGAGAGGTCAGCAAAGGTTTTCCTTTTAAAAAAAAAAAATTCTAAATAAGCTAAAGACAACACATTCACTCTCCCTCTCTGCCTCACTCACTCTCTCTCTCTCAAGCGCGCGCACACACACACACACAAGTGTATAGGCACACACCCTCTTGCGCATGTTGATTTATGGAAACAATTATGATCCTGTCACAGTCTTTTCTGAGCTAGGGAAGTTTGGAGCTACAGTAGAACCTCTCATGTTGCAAAAGGCAAACAGCAGAAATGGAATACTTGTGGGTCCAGCTGTTATCAACAGGAGCAAGTAAGTCATCTGGTCTTGAAAACCTTTCAAAAGATTGCTTAGCTGCTAACGTTTGCCATCCTCACTCTTCTGTAATATCAGAGGTAAGGCTCCTGACAGTTTCTTAGGAGCCAGCAGCAATAAATCTCTGGGTTTGTGCATGTGTGTGTGAGAGTGGAGTGTGTAAAAATAGGGAGAAATGTTATCCAGTTCTCCTGATAATTAAAACTGGGTTATAGGAGTGAGCCTGTAAGGATTTCCTAACGTAATAGACCCGTGAAGCAATCAAATGATAGAGGGTTGAAAGAGTGGCTTTCTGCAGAAAAGTCTTGGAACTGAGCTGAATCGTAAGGCGCAGAGAGAACGGCAAAGGACAAGCGAGCCCAAGAGCGTTATCAAGGTTGGAGAGGCTATTGTAGCGTCCTAGACCACTGCTAACGTGTCTGCATAAACATTTTGCCTTCTTACTGTTTTATTCATTGCTTATGTAATGACCATAACTATTTATGCGTACCAATTTCCTGATAGATCTTTTGCTTTCAGTGCGAGCAGCGAATACGAGTAGCAAAGGAAGTTACAGCAGCCGAGGGTATTGCAACCTGTTTCTTTGAAGGAAATCCTGGACAGAGGATATTTAAAGGGCCGATTCTCTCTAATACCAATATTTGAAAAGAAGTTTTGTTGTTGTTGTTGTTTCATTTGCAAGAGGAAGCACAGTTGCCGGTTAAGTCACTTTACAAATCCAGGGAAAAACAGAGGACAGGTCAATGACCAAGGAACGACGAGCTACTGAAGACGGATTTTTTTTCATTATGTTGTTCGTGAGCACCCAGAACACTGCACTATAATGCACAAATGGATATTGACATGGATCCTGCCAACTTTGTTCTACAGATCATATTTTTACCTTATCTTCCTGGTGGGTGCTCTATCCTTAGCTTGCAATGACATGAACCCAGAGCAAATGGCTACAAATATAAACTGTTCCTCCCCAGAGCGACATACTAGAAGCTACGATTATATGGAAGGGGGGAATGTAAGAGTCAGAAGGCTGTTCTGTCGGACTCAGTGGTACGTCAAGATCGACAAGAGAGGCAAAATCAAAGGAGTACGGGATCTTAACAGCAACTACAGTGAGTAATCTCTTTTCCTCAAGGCCATTGTAACAGTTGCTTGGGGCTAAGTAAAGGATGAGGGCAGAAGATACTGGCCACACTAGCAATTAAGCATTTTCCGATGAATCATATGACAAGGGCATTTGGTCTTGATTTATTTAAAAGGCATCGTTTTAAATAATATGTTTCCACTATGTTACAGATCGGCTAATGTATTACTTACAGCTGGTAACTATTAGCAGAGAAAGCCCAGTATAACAAGTGAGTTAAGGCTGGTATGTATTAAGGTCTCAAATGGTACAGATTGGACGGGATTTTAGGGTTGAAATACAAGTTCCCAATGGATATTGGTTTGGAGTTTCTAAACAGTCATATCAACACTTGACCGCAAGTCAAATTTAAAGAGAGGGAGAATAGGTCATGATAAAACTACACGATAGTTTACCAGATTGGAATGGCCCATGAATATAATAAAAATGCAATGCTTTTTTTTGACAATTAAACATTTTTCCTATAGCTGAACGTTATTTTAAAACCTACAAGAGAACCGATAAATGAATATTTTCAGTCCCATATTCATTCCTTTTTTATTCGTAAGTACTAATTATATAAGTAGTGTTATAAATTTGATGTGTGGTGTGATTCTGGTAAGAAAATCCTGAAATGCACTTTTAGAATCTTGCTAATATTAATAGTTTTATATCAGGCTTGGGATAATTTATAAAAAAAATGAATGTAAAGGAAAAATGTATAAGGGAAGCATAGATCAGTAACTCCTTTGTTTATATTTAATATTGACCTGGGCAGGTCAAATGTATACTTTACGCAGTTCTGCATCTAAAAAACTACGCTACCAGGCATAATTTATAACATTCTACATAACATACCTGTCTTTTAAAACTGATTCTTATATTAGTTCAGGTCATTACTACATGGAATCAATTACTACGAATAGATAAAATCTTAGTATAAGAACCTAAAACCAAAATAAGCCATTTTCATTCGGCCCTTCTGAAATCTCCCACTGCTTTGCCACATCAAAATGCATAAAAGTAACACAACTCGTATCTATATTTTTGTGCCTCAATTCCTGCAACGTTGAAAATAAGCTATTATCATGTTTTATTTCTTTACCCCCTATTTCTTTAGATGGATTTCTAGCACCTCATAGTGACCAATAATGATACAAAATATACTTTACTTCAATCTCCGTTGGTCAAGTTAGACCTCGGTTGGATCATATGGGTCTTTTAAAAAGGGTGCACACCTAAAATAACTGAATTTCTTATATGGGTTAAAACATTGAAATTAATGAAGCCAACAGATCAATTACAGGATAAAAAGACCAGAGATTAATGACGAATCATGCAATACATCACAAGCATATGTACATGAAGAGTGTGTTGGAATGTATATCAGTTTGAAGTAAATGTAACTGTACTTACTTCAGCCTTATAAAATGTATTATTGCTCTCCATTGTATCTTGCCACAGTGTTAAAACCAACATTGTTGGAAAAAAGAAGTCCCAATCAAAAGAGACTTCCACTCCAACTTTAGGAAAATATGCATTAAAATAAATTGATCAACATACTTATCCAAAACATACTGGATCGGGTCACAGTGATGTCAAAGTCTCACCTTCAAAAATCAGGGTTTGGAATCCAGAATTCCAAACCTTTAAAATTCCTCTGAAGGATGTAAAGAGGAGGGAGGGAGGGAGGGAGAGGCCGAAGGGAGGGGGAACTAATCAAACTGCCCCCCAAAATCTTTACCTGCGTGCAGGTCTGACATGAGCTCCTGGAATTCTGGATGATGAAACTGGGACACAAGAATGAATGACCACCTTTGGTGTGGTTCATCTGGTACAGATTACTTCTTTTTTTGTCAATTTGTAATTTCATTCCAACTCATTCCTGGTTGATCTCAGGTAATGTGGGTTTCCAAGTGTGAGAGGAGAACCACACTGTGCTCGCATAAGGAGCAATTAACAGAGTGGAAAATAAGAGATACGCTGTGTAGAAAAGTGATTCTTTTCAGCCGCCTCCCACCCTTGGTCCCCACAGTAAGGAGACCTCAAAAAGGCTCTACTCTGTGTCCCAAGGCTAACCTTTCCTCCAGGGACACCACAGTTCCAAGCAAATGTCTGTACAATCTTGGGATTCCTGGGAAGGGATGCGGGTAGGAAAGGATGCTTCACGTTGTCTTCACCCTGTCTGCTCCTCCCCTCAATCCTGTTCTAAGACTCTCCCTTTCTGGTGTTCCAAAAAACGTATCGTCTGTCCGTGTGCGTGTTTGTGTGTGTGTGTGTGTGTGTGTGTACATATGTATAAACCTCATGGTATAAACTCCATTCCCGAAATAAGGGCAGTGTGGAAAAGCAGTGGAGAGACAACTTACTTTTTTTCCCTGCTCAGATAATGAACCTCACATTCCATTTAGAAGGTCGTCTTCTTGAATTCTTCATCTCTCCGGACAAAGACACCCCAGCTTTCATCTCCCGGGGCATTAAATGTATCCCACTATCGACGGAGTCATGTGATTCCAACCCTGGTGTTCATGGTTCCACTGGGATTAATAATTAACAGACATAAAGGCCACCCCTTAGGAGCATCTGAGTTATTTTCTTTTGTCAACAGAGTATCCAATAGGGTGGATATGTATCTGAGTAAAACCAGAAATATTTTTAGTATTATTTTCTTGACAGATAATCACGATCTATCCGGTGTTTTCACTACTGCCATTACTTGCAGCCTATTGACTAATCAAAGCTTGTTTTATTTCTATTCCATTACCCAAATCCTTCGACTGCCTCATTATTCAGAATGAGATTTCAGAATGAGAATTATCCAGAATCTCATGATTAACATACAAGATGCCATTATCTGCATACAGCCTCCTTGTCCGTATCTTTATCTAAATCTAAAAATATACCTTAGATAGCTTTCACGTTCAGAGCTTTCCTTGATCTACACACACATACATATATTCAAAGACTCATTCCCTTGTCTAGGCGCGTCCTTTCCTAATTCCTCGTGGTTGCTTTTTTAAACTTCATTTGCTCTCCTGGCCTTCTCTCTCTTAAATTCCTCCTTAAAGTTCACCCAAGGAATAAGGGTTTTAGCTAGAGTCTCCTATTTAAATGCATATATTATCTTAACAGAAGGTGTGGATTTTTTCTCTTTTACTTTTGTGTTGATGTACTTTGTGTGTGTGTGTGTGTGTTTGAGAGAGAGAGGGAGGGAGGGAGGGAGGGAGGGAGAGGGAGACGGAGGGGGAGAGGGAGGGAGGGAGGGAGGGAGGGAGGGAGAGAGAGAGAGAGAGAGAGAGAGAGAGAGAGAGAGAGAGAGAGAGAGAGAGAGAGAGAGAGAGAGAGAGAGAGAGAGAGAGAGAGAGAGAGAGAGCTTTTGAGTCATTG
Source organism: Bothrops alternatus (assembly GCA_034064705.1). Lineage (NCBI taxonomy): Eukaryota > Metazoa > Chordata > Lepidosauria > Squamata > Viperidae > Bothrops > Bothrops alternatus. Next base: position 987,222 of record JARGCV010000109.1, on the reverse strand, counting down.
TTGACTCTTGGCCAACACCTGGACATATTCCTGCAGTTTTATTGACAAGTTTTGGAAGCGAGTGGTTGGAAGTGGGTTGGATTAATTTAGCTCCTAGTGCAACTTTCTCCCAACTTCATTCTCTGCAGAGGAGTTGGGATTACTGGTTCCAGTGTTCCCATTGCCTGGAATCCGGGAAACTATAACTTCAATATATCGTGAGGATAACAAGTTGAAGTGACGTTAGTACGGTATGTCATTAGCTGTTCTGCCCTGTTGGAAGTACAGATTTCAAAACACATCAGTTTATATGTTTCTATTCTCACTTAGAACCATTCACTGTAAGTTGGGGGTGTCCAACCTTGGCAACTTTAAGACTTGTGGACTACAACTCCCAGAATTCCTCAGCCAGCATGGGGAATTCGGGGAGCTGAAGTGCACAAGTCTTAAAGTTGCCCAGGTTGGACACCCCTGCTCTAAGTCTTGTCCACGCAGCTGCCCATAATATACCTGTAAGGCCAATGGAAGATCCTCCAACTCAGAAGTCTCTGTGCACAAACAGATCTACAAAAAATGCTACCAACATCCACCTTGATTTCCCTTCACTCAACATCTGAATTATAACATATCTACTGAGCTTCCTCTTTAAAAAGTCAGCTCTTGGAGGAAAACTCAACCTGACTATTTCTTAATTTCTTGTATTTTCAAATAAATATTTATTTTTTTAATATTGTAAGTCAGTCTAGCCCAGTGTTTCTCAACCTTGACAATTTTAAGGCATGTAGACTTCAACTCCCAGAATTCCACACACTGGTCTAGCCAATATCCTGGGTGGAAATCCTGCTGAAGATCTTATTAAGGTACCCAAAGCAATATACCAAAACCAATTTGTCTGCTTCGGCCATGTGCTTTAAATGAACAGAGGCTGAAAGTGTGACCTCATTGCTATCAACAGGCCTGGATCTTCTCATGATTAAAGTGACAGATCCCTAAAGCTGGAAACATGTGGGAGGTTTCTGTTTTCAGTTAGACTGGTATAAAGCAAATTGTAGGAATACAGAACAGGATGATACTTTACCCGTAACAAAGTTGTGCATTTGGGATTTCACACCCACATAAAAATGCATAGTTGAACCACTGATGTATAAAATGTGTGCGTGAGAGAAACTTTTATCACATACATCTAGGTGCTGCACAAAATAAACAGCAGACCTAAGCCAATCCTTTCTAATCTAGGATGTCCAAAATTGAAAAAAAATCATCAGTACTGGTTGCTAAAAGAAGAATGTCTAACATGCACACCTCTTTTAATAACTATTATATCCCTTTGATGTCCTCATAATATACATTCTACATATCTTTGTCTTTCTCCATTACACAAAGTGGGGCGTTTACTTCAACCCTCATCAGTTACAGAAAAATGCAATCCTATGAGAATATAATAGAAGAGCAAATGACATCATCGTCCAGAATCAGAATGACCGTGCTCCGCGTTTGATTATATATACTCGGTTCTAATGTTTTATAGTCTTTTGAACAATGAGAGAAAAATGGTAAAATATTTGACATCACTAAGCCACAGTTATCACATTCAATTTTCACAAGCTTCATTTTTAATATGGACATTATTAAGATTTGAAAGGAGCAGTGCTGCTCCGTTTTTCAATATTTCGAAAAGCCATTTAAAATATAATTGCTAGTATAATTTTTGTTCATGAGAGACATGAGATCCTAGCCAATCAGGAATCACATACACAATCTGCCATGTAACATAGGTGGCTATGATGCCTGCACAAATGATGATCCAATAAAGTTGGGACACAGCCAGCCCATTGAAAATAGAGTAATGTTTTGGTTGATGACCAGGAATGTAAAATAACTAAGGCATTACTTGTATATAGTTGCTTTCAGCCCGTTGATCACATTTTGAATAGAGTAGGGTAGGGTAGGGTAGGGTAGGGTAGGGTAGGGTAGAGTAGAATAGAATAGAATAGAATAGAATAGAATAGAATAGAGTAGAGTAGAGTAGAGTAGAGTAGAGTAGAGTAGAGTAGAGTAGAGTAGAGTAGAGTAGAATAGAATAGAATAGAATAGAATAGAATAGAATAGAATAGAATAGAATAGAATAGAATAGAATAGAATAGAATAGAATAGAATAGAATAGAATAGAATAGAATAGAGCTGGAAGGGATCTTGGAGGTCTTCTAGTCCAGCCCCCTGCTCAAGCAGGAGACTTGAGTTAAGAAGGAACTAGAACTCACAGCCTCCTGGTTTCTAGCCATCTTAAACCACTATCAAGTATGAAGTTATGTTCTGATTGAATGGCTAGTCAAACTTTGGCATCTATCATAATCAGTTTCCTTAATTTTAATCTGTAGACTAGAGGTTCTCCAAACTTGGCAACTTTAAGACTTGTGGACTTCAACTCCCAGAATTCCCCAGCCAGCATGTCTTAAATTCCCCAGTCTTAAAGTTGCCAAGTTTGGAGGTCCCTGCTGTAAACTATCGCACGTATACAGACAGGGTGTTCAGATCTGCAGAAACATATAGCAATTACCTTTATGCCCACGAAGAGTTTGCGCCAACTTCTGGCTACTTAGGGATCCAGAGAATCTTAGCATTTGATCTAGATTTATCCACTACTAGAAACTTCTGCAATACAGCTGTAGCTAACCTAACAACTCTGTTGAAGCCAGGAGGGTGTGGGGCCTTGCATAAGAACGCACAGCTCCAGCTACCTTTCGGAGATGAAGCACTGCAGTACCACACACAGCCCACAGCATTGCTCTCCTGGGAGATGCTTTGGTTCCAGCACTGCTCACATTTGCATGGCTTTTATTAGGCCATAGAGCCATGTAGGTCAGCCAAGTAGCATATTTATCGGATGGGGTTCGGAATTTTTGTTTGGCAAGAAGAACTTTCCCCGTTGCCAGGGTTATGATGGATTGCCCTTGGGGGCTTGCTGCAGTTTCTGCTAAACCAAAAGATGCATCCATCCAGCGAGGAGAGCTTGAACGGACTGAAATGCTACCAAACCCCATCCGATCAATGTACTGCTTCAATCTCATAGAATTCATTAAAAAAATCCAAATCAGGTCTCCCGAGAACCTGGTTTACCGTAACTTTCACTCTGGGAATGAGTACAAAGAAATCCGTGCAACCATCGGATAATAATAAACAGCTCTCAAACTGGCTGGCATGGGTGTAAATTTCATAGGAAATGGTGACACATAAGTCTCTTCCAAGCTTTTGTTTAGCAATAGGGGAGGGGGGGAACTCTTTTGTTTGCTTAAAGTTGCATTTAATGTTTAAGATATAATTCCAGGCTGCTGTTTAATATCCTGGAGAAAATATGAAAAGCTATAGAGTGATAAGCAGCTTAAACATCTCTGATATCTAATTCTGACCGGCACCAATAAGGACATCTATTTTTACTAACATCTTGGACAATAAATTTAATGAATAATGATTGACCAGGCCACCAACAGCCTGAAATAAATCATTCTGTGGTTGACATAAATCACTGCTCTTCAACTTGAGGACTAAAAGCCAAAAAAACACTCCCAAGGAAGACATTTGCCTCAAAATAGATGTTGAACGAAGTCCTGACCTCTTAATGGGGAGTGGTTTTTTTTGGTCTTTTCTTTCTGTTTTACACTCTCCTTTCCAACGATAGGATATTAATCAGTTTAAAAAAGCCATAATATGTCAGACAAAAAAAATTCTTCCAGAAATATTAATTCTATCCTCCATCTTCCTTTCCCTCATGTGTCCTGGGTCACTACCGCTTGTTTCTGAATCCAAAAAGAGCCAAGTGATTTCAGAGAAAAAAATTAATATATGAGAGTATGATCGGTGGATGGTTAATTGTACCCAGTTCCATTTCAAATAATGTCAGATCATACTTACAAAAAATTCAGTGCAAAAAAATAATAATAGTAGTAGCTAGACCCTAATGTTCAACCAAGAAATCATCTGCTTATGTACAAAGCTGATGCGAACTATTTTATCTCATCTTCAATTCTCCATCTTTTAACATGTGAATACTGGCACTGACCTACATTCAGAGCTAATGGCTTGCTTGTTTTGTTTCTGGTGTGTGCCTTCAAGTCAACGTTGCGTACTGGGGACCGCCTGTACCAGTCTCTGCCATTTTCCTGGCAAGATTTTCAGAAGTGATTTGCCATTCCCTTCTTTCTAGGGCCGGGGTAGGCAACCTTGGCTCTTTCATGACTCGTGGACTGGCTCAGGAATTTTGGGAGTTAAAAGAGCCAAGGTTGCCTACCCCTGTCCTAGGGTGAGAAAGAATGACTGGTCCAAGATCCCCCAACTGGCTTTGTGCCTAAGGAAGGACAGAACTCCCAGCCTTCCAATTCCTCGGCTGGTGTCTCAATCACTAATCCAAACTGCTCTTGATCTAAGAATCCTTGAGATAAATTACAGAGTTTTCAACACGTACATTGATGTTCTGTACAAAACTTATCTCTGAGTATTTAATATTTAATTTAATTTAATATTCACATTTATATGACGCCCTTCTCGGAAGACCCAGGGCGGCTCACAACAAGATACAACAACAATTTTAAAATTAACCACACTCATACCACATACAAACACAATCAATTCACAGCCACAGATGGCGGGACACTCTTAGGGCCGAGGGGCAGAGCACAGCTCATATGCCCCAAGCCTGTCGGCATAGATGTGTCTTCAGCACTTTCCGGAAAGCTAGGAGGGAGGGAGCAGTACGAACCTCCGAGGGAAGCTGGTTCCAGAGGGCTGGGGCAGCAACGGAGAAGGCCCTTGCCCTAGGCCCCGCCAGACGGCATTGTCTAACAGACGGGACCCGTAGGAGGCCAACCCTGTGTGCCCTAACCGGTCGCTGGGATTCATGGGGAAGAAGACAGTCCCGCAAGTATCCTGGCCCATTGCCATAAAGGGCTTTATAGGTCATAACCAACACTTTGAATTGTGTTCGGAGACCAATTGGTAGCCAGTGCAGCTCACGGAGAGCTGGAGTGATGTGAGCATGTCTTGGGAGACCCAAGACGGCTCGCGCAGCCGCATTCTGGACTACCTGCAGTCTCCGGACATTCTTCAAATGTATTATTATAATCAGACTCAATAGTTGAATCACAAGCAAATGTGATTTATTTACTCTACTTGATCCATACACTGATATCAATTTGGTCCTTTCTGTAGTTCTTTTGCGTCTATGTCATTAGATTTGTATCTGACTTTCCATTTGGCAGCTCAAGGAGGTCTACATAGCTCCCCCTTCTCCAATGTTTACCCACAATCCCCCTGTGATCTAGGTTTCCTGATGACCTAGAACCCTTCCTGGGGCGAGGGGGGGGTGGAAATGCTGCAAAGGCGTCCCTATGCATTTTCCCATTTATTTTCAAAAATGGTAAAAACCATTTTATCTGGCTTGTCGCTCTGATCAAATAAAAACACATTGGTACTCAGTTGAAAGATTACGTTATACATAGCCTTATTTTTTGAGCACTGCCACCCACATCACATCAACACTTCCAAAAGAAAATAGATTGTTTTGTTCTTTGAACTAAGAAGATGGATTCATTATGGCTGTTTAAAGTAGGCGAACAAAACACTTTTTTCATTTGCCAGGCCCTTTTTTTTCCCCATAGATGTCAGGTATATCACTCTTTTTGGCAACTGCCTTTTGCCAGGATACAATATGTCTTTTGATCTAAATGGTTCCTAAGAAATTCGCAGTTTAACTTTTTAAAAACATACTAGACGCTAACCGTAGCTGCCATACAGTTAGCCTATGATGGTTTATAATGCCATTTTAATCATTGGTATGCATGGAAAATCTTCTCTGTAACAAATGATGTTGATATTTTAGAAATGGATATCTAGCACGTAGAATTCACAAGAAGGCAAACAAATCAAGAATGAAATCAGTATTGTCTTACGGATGTGTTAGGTTCCTGAATATATGAAATCAACTTTAAAAAAAAAACTGTAGCTCAACTGTAACAGAATTCAGCAGTTGAGCATACTGAACATTGCTTGTTCCTTTGGCTCAATATTGCTTACCCAGCCTTTTAACCACATTGGGCCATGATCTTTGACTGGTATAACCCTGTTTCCTTCAAATTAATAGGCATATTTCAGGTAATAACAAAGGAGTTTCTCTCCTTCTTAGGAAAATTATCAAATAACAAAAAAAATCCCCAACCCTCAAACTGTTAGAATTTAATTAGACAATTACTGTACTTGTGGAAAAACTTAGTGGGTTCTATTTGGGGACACATTTGCAATTTTTGGATAAATGCTGCCGACTGGAAGGCCAAAGATCATAACATCTGGTTACACTGAATTCATCCCGCCATCTGTCTATATAGAGAAATTAATTAATGTCAAAGATGGTTGTTATTATTAATTGCATTGCTGTTTCTCCCTGGATCAGTTCTTGTGTTATTCAAAAGATCTGACTCTCTTCTTTTTAGACCCATTACAGGAGGCAAGAACACTAATAATAGACTAACTCTATTTACATCATAACTTCCCGTTGAGATAAAAACATTTTCTCTTTTAAGCATCTGCTATATTTGTAAGATCTTTGTTTTGTGGTTTGGGTGATTTTTCCTAAGGCCTGCCGATTGAGGTTTTTGCTCAGTACAAATATATATATTAGATTACAAGTGGTAATTTTTCCTGTCAGGTTCTAGTTTTATTTTGTCACTGCTTTATACAAAAAAGTATAAAATGCTGATTTAACTGGATTACTTTCTATTTGTATTTCATCTTTTGGCAACTTTTTTCTGCACATTTGTGTGGAAAGATAATGTACAATTTCTGTTGGGGGAAAAAAAAAAGCCATGAAGTACACCATGTTTCATATGTGCAAAGAAATTCATAAACTACCAACTAAATAACAGGTTAGAGATGTGGATGTGATTTTATAATGTGTCGAACCTTTAACTGAATCAGTATGTGGATTAGAGAAATGAAACTATTATTACGTTGGAGTAAATCCACTTCTGTACCACCATAAACCATGATAATGAATTCAAGAATTCTTTCAATGGACAGTATCCCAAAACCACCATTCTCTTCTTGGTTTCACAGGCAGACAGTAGACTAAAAAATGTGGGTGGTGCTGGCCTAAAAGGCGTGATTAGGGTAGCCAAAGGATGCAGTAAATTCAATCCACCCTTTGGAGGCTTCCGCCACAAACGTTCAATAGAAATCTGAGCTGTGCTCTTTGCAACAGCACTGACACAAAGGAAAGTAGTGAATCTCCCTCACGGAGAGGTCTCGGTATGGTCTATACCAGGGGTCTCCAAACTTGACAACTTTATGACTTGTGGACTTGAACTCCCAGAATTCCTCAGCCAGAAAGTCTTAAGAGTTGCTGAGTTTGCCAACTATTCTATACCTATAAAGATGATGGGTGTACATTTGGATATTTTCCAGATTTAGTTGCTTGGATTTTAAAACTAAACCTTCTACAAAATAGATATTGGGTATCTTTTATTGTCATCAAGAATGCAAAGTCAGAGTCAAATCCTTGGCCCGCCTTTTTTCCCTCACCAAAAGAATTCTCTGCAAAATCATTATTCTCCTTATATTAGAAGTGACTCCCCACTTCTAATATCATTATTTAGCCCTCTTTTACTTTTGCTTCTTGTTTTCACTGACTTTTTAATCATCTTTAAGCCTCCGTCACCCCAAAAATGTTCCATACACGTATTTAATCAGCTCTGGGTGATTTATGCCATAGAATTGGCATGTCACAGCATCTAACAGAATATTTCTTTCTTTCTCGTGAAACATCTCCAGCTGTTTCCCCATAATTTAGTCACAAAAGAAGAGGGCTGTTTGCTTTCTCGGGCTGCAGGAAAAGCCTATTTTGCATGAAGATCACCTGGTCAAGCTCTATTCAGTAACTCTTGTCGTTCTTTTAATTCGCTTTTGGAAAACTCCAGAAAATACTGGCAGCCATTTCTGAATAAGTACCTGCCTGTTTTCTGTTAGGCAAAATGCCAGTCAGACAGGCTTTCAGATTGGATTCTCTTAGCCTTCTACCCCTTCCAAAATGCAAAATGCTTGAAAACATTATTGGGAGAAAACGAATCCTGTGCTCGTTATTAATTATTATTATTATTTTTGTAACTTGCTGTTCCAAATAAGCAAAACCCATTCAAGGCAACGCACAAAAACAAAACAAGATAGGACAATATAACTTTATCGATTCGAGAGAAATGCAGAGGGTGAGGCTGCACGTGGAAAGTTTGATTAGAGATATAACGGCTCCTTAACGTAACCTTTTTGAAATACTACCAACCAGCAGTTTAATTTCTGGAATTCTAAATCAGCCAGTGGTTCTGCTTTCTTCCATAAAATCTGGGATTTAGGAGAGCTTAGCTTAGCTATTGATAATGTCCTTAAACCCAGTACCTGGGGTCAGGATGGGGAAGAACGGACTTTAGACAGTAGTTTTGGGCTTGTAGCTGCAGCTCAGATAATGCCATCTGACTTTGAATTGGCTAGTATTCTCCTGGTCAAAGGTAACTGATAGTTTGGGAATTCTCCTAGAATCACAGCTCCTGCTCAAGGGGCAAATAGTAGTTGCGGTTAGGATAGATTAAATTTAGCTGCATCTTCTGTGTCCCTGTGGCTTTTCCTGGATTGGGATGGCCTGCTCACTGTCACTCATGCCCAATTTACCTCCTGCTTCAACTATTGTAACATGCTTAGTATGTACTTAATATGTACTTGAAGGCAGGACAAGAAGCAACGGATGGAAACCAATCAAGGCGAGAAGCAACCTAGAACTAAGGAGAAACTTCCTGACAGTGAGAACAATTAACCAGTGGAACAACCTGCCTCCAGAAGCGGTGAATGCTCCAACACTGGAAGTTTTTAAGAAGAGACCGGACAGCCATTTGTCTGAAATAGTATAGGTTTCCTGCCTGAGCAGGGGGTTGGACTAGATGTCCGCCAAGGTCCCTTCCAACTTCATAATTATTCTTCTTCTTCTTCTTACATAAACAATACCCAGAATCTACAGCTAATGCAGAATTCACAGGACAATCATGGAAGTATCTTTTTTTTCCCAATTTAGTATTTTTATTGTAATAAAAACTTAGTTTTCATCTACATTAACAGTCTGTAGACCTTTGAAAGTGGTGACTAGCACATAAGTAACCAGTGTATACAACTTATTGGGTGAATCTTCATCTTCATTCCGCTTTCGGGATAAGCGTACACGGATACGATAAGGAACATTCCTTATTCCTTTCGTCCAGACAGCCTTGTTCAATCGGGTATCAATGCGTACATCAGGAGTACCCATTTCCTTCATGGCAAATTTTCGAATCTCCTTAAGAGCACAAGGAGCCCGTTTCTTGAAGCCCACGCCATGGATCCTTTTGTGAATATTTATAGTATATTCTCGAGTAACCACCTCATTGATCGCTGATCGGCCTTTCTTCTTTTCACCACCTTTCTTTGCAGGGGCCATCCTACTTAGGACAAGCCAATCATGGAAGTATCTTGATATAATGAAGTAACATTGCTATTTTAAGTGTCGCATTCATTTTCCAGGTAGAACTTCAGGGTCATGGTGATCTCCTTTAAGGCCCTACATACCCAGGCTGCAGATCCGGTTATCTGAAGGATTGCCTTTCTGAAAAACTTAATGAACAGAATTGCTCCAAATTCCAAAAACAAGTTGAATCCAAAACAAGACTAGACCAAATCCCAACTTCCTTTCTTTGATCCCTTTTTTTAATTAAGAGCTATTTAACCATAAACAATTTACTCTTTAGAATATACATCATCTTCAATCATTTACATCATAAGCTGAAACGTATTTAAAATTCTATACAACATAACCAGCTAAACCTGTATGTCTTTTATTGTAATATAGCTAAAGAATGATAGACTAAGAAATCAGAGGGGGAATCACAATGAAAAGTTGGAACACGATTCAAACAAAGTGAATAAATATGCTGGAAATTGATTCATTCCTAATAACACTGAATTTAATTCGTATCTTTAGACCTCTTTAACGTCCTCCGAGATCGAACAGTGTCGGGGGGGGAAAAAAAAACCAACGTAAATAACGTAAGAATAATCAGAAAGATCAGAAAGCAAGTTTTAAAAAGTGCAAGTTTAAGACTGCACAAAATTCCAAACTAAGAATGCTTGTACAAGAGAGTACAGAGTCTGGGATAACAATGACACGAACGACATAAATTAGATTATGATCATCTGAGGCCAATAAGGGCAAAAAGGTTATTATTTTTCTTCTAAAAGGTTATTCTAGGAGTGGAGAGAGGGAATCTTTGGATGCAATCCTGGAACACAAAGTAACTATTTTATCGAGCTGACTGATACGTTGTGAAGGGCGCGTTGTTGGCATTTTTTAACAAAAATAACATTTCTCTGGTAGATTGTAAAGCCAAATTCCAAATAATACTAATGAAAACCAGTAACTCTGATATAAAATGCTGTTTGAGGAGGATGTCCTCCAGAAGACGTCAGTGGAACAGTAGCTTAATCATGGGCATGGATGAAAACAACATACTCCTTCATCCACTAAGATCTTAAATACTGGGTCCCTAAATGTGTTAAGAAATATACAGCTCCTAGAATCTTTAACCTGAGCCTCTAGTGGACAGTATCTTACCCAGCTGTATAACCAGCTGAGCCCAAGAAAGCAGGCTCCACAGAGTGCAACACAAGAATCTTGGGAGTTGATTTTAGGAGAGTTAACCTCTTAGACTTATTCTAAATACTGTGGCTTGAGGACAGCTGCTGAACTCATATGCCCCTACAATGGCCACTTTGATGTAAAAGCCTGCTGTATCAGCCCAATAGAGGTTCATTCTGAAGAGCCTCCAGCTGGAAAGACTGGTCTCTCTTCATCACTTGACTGCCTCAGTTGCTTTGAACAGTCAAGAAAACCTTTTTAAGAAGTCTGTGTGGACAGTCAAAGAGCTTGATCACTATGAAAAGGGGTGACGGGAGAAGAAAACTTCCAAAGAGCTGAAGGCATTCATGGTGACCAGGAGGGAAGTCCCTGCACTATGTCGAGTCAGGCAGGACAGTATAGCAGAAGAGAATCAGGATGACATTCTAAATGTTTGCCAGAAAATAAGGACACACTGGGGAAAATGTATTAGGGAAAAAATATATATATAGAATATTTTAATATGGGTGGTTTTAGCAAAACAGTACCAAGAGATGCAAAATGGCAGGGGATGGACTTAAGATTAATAACAATCGAGAAACAGAGTGAACACCAAACAGAGAGAGTCCACTCTCGCTAAAATAAGATAATTCCCTCTACAGCGTGGGAAGCAGATGTGGTATGTGTAATTAGAGTTGGTGCATAATTAGGATTAGGACTTTAGGGCAGACTCAGCAAATATAACCAGGCTCTGAAGCTTCCACTAATGGGGGGCCAGCCCACTCCTGCTGAAAGCGTTTTTTTTTTCTTGAGAAAGAGTAACAGAATTAACCCCCTTGCCTTGCAGTTCCAGCGGAAGGGAAAAAAATGGGAACAGTTCTTGCAGCACACTGAATTTTTTGCAAATCTCTCTAGAGATGCTGACAAAGGAGGAGCATGCATTTTTTTAAAGCCTTGTAGCTCCAACGGAGGAAGGAAGTTGTAGTGCTGCTGTAGTGAATAATGGAGAATAGCTGAAGGACTGCCAGGAGATGCATTCTCCAACGCTTCCTCATTCTGCAACCACAGAAAAAGTCATATATTATTTTGCCAAAGTGGTTGGTGGTCTGTGTTAGTCAGAAAGCTCGTTACAATCTATTGAAGGCTGGTGCCAGCTGAAGATCATACTTGATACGCTATACCTACAGCACGCAGACTGGGAATTATAAGAGTTGCCTTCTCCAACACATCTGAAGAACATCATATGGAGGAAAACTGACACTCTAGTGATGGCTCCGAGTCAGCCAGCCAACACTGGGGCCACACTTCCATTTTGAGCAGGCTCCTTATTTCGCCCCATCATGGGGAGTCCAGCCTCTTTCTTGCCTTTCCAAATGCAACCTCGACTGTTATTAAGAGGCTGGGTTGTGCCCCCAGGCAGCCATTTGTATGCAAATTGGAAAGAAAGTTGAAACTTGGAAGGCCTACTTTAGAAAAATGTAGTAATTGCTAGGCTGCGACAATTAGTGTTGTTTACTTTCTGTTCCTCTGCCTCTATTTTGCAAAGCAATGTGATTAGATATCAAACAAAAGGAAAAGATCCTGAAGGAACGAAGGATAGAGCCAAAGTAACTCAAAACTTTTTTTTTCTTTTGCAAGAGCCCAAGTCATGCAAACTAAGTTATGTAACTCTATACTACTCCCAGCAGAATGCTTCAGGAATTTTGTTATTATTTTCTCCCTTCCCCACATCCCACTGAAGCATATATGTAGGGAGATGACCAGGCGGAGCCCGAGGGAGGGGTCAAACGGGTCATATGTCATGAGTCCCTGCGTGCTTGCAAGAGATCTAAGTCCAGCCCACCTTGAATGCCATCTTATTCCCTCTCATTTCCCTTGACTGTTAATAGCTCAGTTTTTTGTAGAGAGCTTAAGCTTGCAATAAATCTTGGTACTCATTTGAACTGCCTGAATCTCCTGATTTCTCCAGCGCTTGACATTATAGATTTTCAAATCCCCACAAAAATGCATATGTCGGGAGGGATCCCACCACTTTATGAGAATTTACAATAATTACCTACTGCTTTACGTGATAATTGAAATTATGTTTGAAAATGAAAGGTTGATACCTAGTGAGTTTAATCACTGCAATAAAATATTTAATCATAGTATATACTATAAACATAATGCATGGATCTCTGAGATGTATTGCATAGCTATAGAAAACTTAAGAGATTAGAGAATCAAGGTATATGTCTATATCTCCCAGGATAATTTTCCAAGATCCAGTCTGAGTTGAGACCAAAGATTTATTCTTCCATGCAGGGGTTAGGGTTAGGGCAGGGGTTCCTAACCGGGGGTGCTCACACCCCCTGGGGTGTGAGACAACATTCCAGGAGGTGCGAAAACTTGGGTTTTCAAAATTATAGTGTATATGCATAATTCGTTGCCGTTATTTCAAACTTTTGTAAGGGGTGCGAGAATGTATCAGAAGCATTCTAGGGGTGCAGGGTAGAGAAAAGTTTGGGAGCCACTGCTTTAGGGCTTGTGCTGGATCCCATCATCAGGGAACTTGTCTCTGTCCAAAATATGTGCACTAGGCTGTTCTACAGGTTATATTTATATGATTCCTTGTTGTGTGTAGCTTTTAGTTGTTAATTATTGCACCCACAACCAGGAACCATACAAATACGACAGCCCACTGAGAACCCTTTAGAAGCCAAGTGGTTCCAGTAGAGGCATACAGAACTTGCTCTCACCATGGCAAGTAGGAAATTAATTTCATAAATTGTAAATTCCTAAAATGTTATTTAGCAATAGTATTTCAGAGCAATTTTGCATGTACACTGAACGTTTCTGCACTGGACACAATTTCCTTGTGTGCTAATCACACTTGGCCAAATAAAGTATTCTGTTCTGTTCTGTTCTAGTCTAGTCTAGTCTAGTCTAGTATATTATTTTGTTATTCTATTCTATTCTATTCTATTCTATTCTATTCTATTCTATTCCCTATTTCTGTTCTATTCTATTCTATTCTATTCTGTTCTGTTCTGTTCTATTCTATTTTACTTTGTAATTTGTTAATATTTTCAAGTTATAATGAGAAATACCTCAGAGGCAGCATTTGGGATTTTCTCACTATACTATAGTTGTTGTTTCATCCAAATCCCTCCCCAAAAGTGAGTGCTAAGAAGCTACTCAACTCTTTCCATTGTTCCAGCTTAAAATCACTCTCACCAATTGCTGATTAACCGTCCATCTTCAGGATGATATCTAAGGGCATGCAATCCATCTCTCACCTGCCTTATAAATTGCGAGGCTTCCATATGTTTTAACCCTTTTTTTGCCCCACATACTTCTAAATAACAAGCAAGAGTGTTCTCTCTTGTTCACTTTAAATGTTATTTACAGCAGCTGGCCAATGTTAAGGAGGTTTTGGCAAATTTTGATTTGGAAATAAAGTTAACATACATTGTTTTCAAAAGAATGTAAAACCCCTGTAGCTTCCAGAGGAATTTGCAACCTCCCTCTGCATATTTATGATGTCTTAGTGTTCAGCTCCAAGCAGATATAGATAGGCTAGTACTGAACATAATCCAGAGTGGTAAAACCAGAATTCTGAGGTATCTGCAGAGCTTTTAATTGGTTAAAACCCCAGATACCACTTTTATTTTAGCAAAACGGTACTAAGCTCTGATCTGAACTAAGCACTACTTTTTAACATCGTGCCACGTTTCTAGGACTCTGCTGTTTTTTCGTACGTGTTTATTTATAAGCTGTGGTCTCAATAACAGTTTTATGTCAGACTTGGGAACACATGGCCACCAAGACTTTGTTGATTGACATTCTCAAGGGCTCTACCCAACCAGACCAGTGATAAGGAATGCTGGGCATCAATAAAGGAGAACATTTAATTTGGTTTAGTTTAGTGGGTTTTCTTGTGTTTTACCCTGTATTCACTTTGGGAAGTCGGGGGGTGGGAGGGTGGGTTGGGGGGGTGTTATAATGTACTCAACTGCAATATTGGTATTACATATAGAATGATATACTTTTTGATAAAAGAGGGGTTGCTCGGGCAGTACCTCGGAACCACATCTGGAGGGGGTGGAGATTGAGGAGTGAAGGATTGGAGGGAAGTAGGGAGGTTGTAGGAGGAGGGTGGTTGCTAACGATTGCACTCAGTTGAGTTGTATTTAATTTGATTTTTTTTGTTTATATTTATAATTATAAAACTAATAAAATATTTATAAAACAAAAATAAAAATAAAGGAGAACATTTGAGGCTCAGGGCTGACATGAGGGGGTCCTTGGTGCTTTCTGAGCTTGGTTGGTTTCTTGCAGACCCTTCATTGCAGACATCAGTGCAATCATCATCTTCATCATCATCATCATCATCAACGCACTTATTTATTTATTTTATTATTATTCAAATTTATATGCCGCCCTTCTCCTAAGACCCAGGGCGGCTTACAACAAGAATACAATAAAAAATTTAAAAATTAATTGCATTCACACAACATACAAACACAATCAGCTCACAGTTGCTGATGGAGGGACATTTCCTAGGGCCCAGGGGCAGAGCAAAGCTCATACACCCCAAGCCTGTTGGCATAGATACGTCTTCAGCAATTTCTGGAAAGCTAGGAGGGAGGGAGCAGTACGAACCTCTGAGGGAAGCTGGTTCCAGAGGGCTGGGGCAGCAACGGAGAAGGCCCTAACCCTAGGCACCGCCAGATGACACTGTCTAACAGACGGGACCCGTAGGAGGCGAAACCTGTGGGCCCTAACCGGCCGCTGGGATTCATGAGGCAGAAGACGGTCACGCAAGTAACCTGGTCCATTGCCATAAAGGGCTTTATAGGTCATAACCAACACTTTGAATTGTGTTTGGAGACCAATAGGTAGCCAGTGCAGCTTGTGGAGAGCTGGAGTGACCTGAGCATGTCTTGGGAGACCCAAGACGGCTCGCGCGGCCGCATTCTGGACTACTTGCAGTCTCCGGACATTCTTCAAAGGCTGCCCCATGTAGAGAGCATTACAGTAGTTGAATCTCGAGGTGACAAGGGCATGGGTGACTGTGAGGAGTGACTCCCAGTCCACTGATGATGATGTTATGTAGTTTGGGTAATGAAACATCCGCAAGAAAACCACCGAGCTCAGAGAGGACCAAAGACCCCTCAACACTGGTTATGGCGGTTCAATAATATCCTGATATAAAGCCCTCTTTTTTAAAAAAAAACACCTCTAAATGAAATAAGGAAGAAAGTGAGAGCCTCTAGCTCTTGTGACAAAGTAGGAAGCAGGGCAAAATAATTGACCAAGCCTAATCAAGTCAATTTATCTTTTAAGAAAAACCTGGAAGAGGCTGCCAAAGATTAAGAAAATGTCACTGAAAACATTTTCAGTGACATGCTTTTTAAACATGCTTTTTTCAGTGACATGCTTTAAACATGCTTTTTAAAGTGATCTTAAGAAGTTATGTACCTACCCCACACATCATTGAGTTTTTCCCGTCAGATGTGTTGAAGATTAGAAGTGTCAGAAAAGCCAGGCATAACTCTTGATTGTTGCTAGACAATAACCTGAACTTGCATCAGGATGCAAGAATCAGGCTTTACGCAGCACTCAAACGTACTTCGTTGCATGTACTTTTTTCAATATTTTCATTAAAAGAAAATAAAATAAAACTTTTAACAGCCACAAAAGCTGCAGGAGTAGTATAACCTTTTCGTTGCTGTCACGCTGAAGGTTATGAGTAAGATCTTCATGAAGGACGGAAACTAATCAAGGAGAGAAGCAACCTACCGTAGAACTAAGGAGAAATTTCCTGACAGTTAGAACAATTAACCAGTGGAACGACTCGCCTCCAGAAATTGTGGGTGCTTCGAAACTGGAGGTTTTTTAAGAAGAGACTGTATAACCATTTGTTTGAAATGGTCTAGGGTTTCGTGCCTCAGCAGGGGGTTGGACTAGAAGACCTCCAAGGTCCCTTCCAACTATGTTATTCTGTTACTTGATAACCAGCTTTGTACATAAGGATTTCTTAGATATTCTGTTATATAAGTGCTATTGCTACTATTTCTATGGGAAAGGCAGAGTCTGTTCTGCAGAAGCTCATTAGCAAAATTTGATTTTGTCCTCTTCCAATTACATATTCTACCTACTTACAAATGTACTCCTGGCCATTACCCATTTCAAAACCTTTCCTACTGTTGCCCTTCTATGTCAGGCAGAGGAAATGTTCAAGGAGCTCGCAGGGAAAAAAATTAGGGAGGCAAAGCCAACTTGTGGGTTTCTCTCAGTTTTAAGGTGATGAAAGCTGCTGTTATCCAAGGTCGCCGCCACATGTGATCCCCTCTCTTCAAGTCTGTGCCAGTGAAATCAAAGTGGTTAGAAAATCAGAGACACAAGGAAATGGCATATAGCTCTTGACAGCTGGAAACAGATGCTGCCAGGCTGGGGAAAATTGTTCCTTGTGTTCTCGGCATTAGTCTACGTGTAATTTAATAAACTATTTTCTGCTGCTTTGGGGTTTGGAGAACAGCTGTTCCCCAAGGCCTGCCTCTCAGTGGTTGATCTGAAAAGGAGGAGAAGGAGATTGTGCCTGCTAACGTCTAACTTCTTCACCGTCCTTGGTTAGTACAATATTCAGGAATGTCAGTTACAATTACGTTAGCTTCTAGGTAAAAGAGTTTCAGCGGTTATCATAGTTCTAAGATATTCTGCGGTGCATTTATTTTATTGGGTTGGTGGTTTTTTTTGAAAACCTAATATAATGCAAAACATCAATCATGATGAAGTGTTCAGCGACCTAGAAAGCCAGTATGGTGTAGAAAACAATGGCAAACCAATTCTGAAATCTTGCCAAGGAAAACTGCATTTGTCCAGGCAGTCAGTAGATGTCAACTCTCACTCGAAGACACGTGCATGCACACATACCAAACACCAACGTACACAAACAGAGAGCGAAAGGGAGAGAGCGTTTTGCAGCTGACATGAAGCCAAGACCATGCGTATTCCGTTTGACCTGGAGAAAATTCTACATTCAGTTCTAACATCATCATCTAAAGCAAATTCTTGGACATCCACACAGTTAGCAGCGCGAGATGAACCACAGATTTAACTCACTGACTGGGTTCACACATGGTGCAAGCCCCCAAAAATGTGATCCGTGTGGTTCTGACTTATTGCACTGTATGAATTCCCTCGCCATAATTTTAAACCATGGTTTATAGCTGACCCTCTGATGCAAATCCGGCCAATCACAGTGCATTCAATGAGCCATTGTTTTTATTATTATTATTATTATTATTATTATTATTATTATTATTATTATTATTATTATTATTATTTTATTAGATATATATTTGCAAATGTAAACAAAGAAAAAATTCAAGTTGAATGCTATTCAACTTAATATAATCATTTTAAACTTGTAAACATTCTTCACTCCGTATATCAAGATTTAACCATAAGCCAGATACATTTTCTTTGATTGATGTTTCTCTTGTATGTAGTCTATCCATTGTTTCCAGTCCAACATATATTTTTCATTTGAATGATCCTTCAAATATGCAGATATTTTAGCCATTTCTGCCATATTTATGACTTTCAAAGTCCATTCTTCAATAGATAGAAACGGTAACTTAACGCAATGAGTGTATTAGGCCAGTAGAAGGCAGCTTCAATGCGCTCACGATCCTTGTAACTTCCATCACGCAGGCTTATTTCTAAATGCTTCTAAATATTTCCCCCACGCAAATTTTCGAATTAGATTGCTGCTCTATATTTCAACAAGGTATTCATTCCCTTATATTAATATATACCTAGTCTTTACTCGTCCCGGGTGCCAATTATCACCTATGGTTTGAGATGGGTCTGCAGCCTCGGTGAAAGACGAGTTAGCTTGCGAGCTAGATGTCATTACAGATAGTTCTTGACATATGATCACAACTGAGCCCAACATTTATGTTGCTAAGCGAAACAGTTAAGTGAGTTGTCCCCCTTTTATGACTTTTTTTGCCACAGTCGTTAAGTATAGTACTGCAGTTGTTAAGCTAGTAGAATAGAGCTGAAGGGACCTGGGAGGTCTTCTAGTCCAGCCCCCTGCTCAAGCAGGAGAACCTACACCATCTCAGACAAGTGACTGTCTAGCCCAGTGGTGGCGAACCTATGGCATGGGTGCCAGAGGCGGCACTCAGAGCCCTCTCTGTGGGCACACGTGCCGTTGCCCCAGCCTTGCCTCCCCCCGCGACCCCCTCCTCTCCAGCAGCCCCCCTGGAGGAGAGTCACCCTCGAGTGTGGCCCACACGAAGTAGTGCAGCCAAGGACATGGCAGCCAGGAAGCGTAGACAAGACTCTGCCCTCACACCCCATCATGCAGTTGATGCTGCTGGGCTGCCTGGGCGATGTGTGGTGGGCCCTGGAGGCGATGAGTGGCTCTGCGGGCAGGTGGGGCGGGGGATGGGGGGCAGAGCGGGGGCGGGCAAGGGGATGGAGCGGAGGCGGGCCCAGTTTTTGGGCACTCGGTCTCTAAAAGGTTCGCCATCACTGGTCTAGCCTCTTCTTAAAAACCTCCCATGATGGAGCGCCCACGATTTCTGGAGGCAGGCTGTTCCACTGGTTGATTGTTTATTTATTTATTTATTTATTATTTATTAATTTGACTTCTATGCCGCCCTATTCCGGAGAACTCAGGGCGGCTCACAACATAATAGAAATCAACATTTAAAAATACATATATATATAAAAACCCCTTAATTTAAAAAAACCAATCATTCAACATACACAGACATACACTGGCTAGGGGCAAGATGTTAACTGCCCCAAGCCTGCCGGCAGAGGTGTGTTTTAAGTAATTTACGAAAGGCGGAGAGGGTGGGGGCGACATGGATCTCCGGGGGAAGTTGGTTCCAGAGGGCCGGGGCCGCAACAGAGAAGGCTCTTCCCCTGTCTGGCTGACGGGACCTGGAGAAGGCCGACCCTGTGGGCCCTAACCGGTCGCTGGGTTTCATGGGGCAGCAGACGGTCCCGTAAGTAACCTGGTCCGATGCCATGTAGGGCTTTATAGGTCATAACCAACACTTTGAATTGCATTCGGAGACCAATTGGCAGCCAATGCAGCTCGCGGAGTGATGCCGAAATGTGGGCATTTCTGGGCAAGCCCAACACTGCTCGCGCGGCCGCATTCTGCATTACCTGAAGTCTCCGAACGTTTTTCAAAGGTAGCCCCATGTAGAGAGCATTGCAGTAGTCGAGCCTCGAGGTGATAAGGGCATGAGTGACTGTGAGAAGAGACTCCCGGTCCAAATAGGGCCGCAATTGTCCTCAGTGTCAGAAAGTTTCTCCTTAATTCCAGGTTGTAACACGATTGTTATGTGAATCTGGCTTCCCCATTGGCCTTGTTGGTCGGAAGATGACCCAAGGTGGTGATCCCATGATCCTGGGACATTGCAACACTGTCATAAATATGAGCCAGTGGCCAAGCATCTGAGTCTTGATTAGGCAACCATGGGGATGCTTGCACCCATTGCAAGTCTGGAAAAAGGATCATAAATCACTGGCTTCAGTGCCGTTGCAACTTCAGACAGTCAGCAAATGAACAGCCGTAAGTCAAGGACTCCCTGTGTTGTACTTTGGATTTCTTGCAGAAAGCTTAATTTGCTCTGTAGCCAACATTTGTTTGCTTCCACTTTCTGGAAGCAAGAGAACATGGAAATGGATGGAAAAACGATAATACTTTGTCTCAGTGGTGCCTAGAGATCAACGAAGCATCCTGAAAAGAAGCTTGATAAAAGTTGACTTTATGTGTTGGGAATTCTGGGTTGTAATTAAAGAACACCGAGCTGTACTATCTAATGTTTGCGTAAAGGGGAATCATTGTTATGCCGAGGGACTAAATTTGCACTGCTGTTGACTGCACTGCTTAGTCAATCCTTCTATATTATGGGGGATTTTATGCTGATGCAGCTGCAATACAAATGCATAACAAATACACTGGTTTTCTATACCAGGGGTCCCCAACCCCCGGTCCGTGGACCAGTACCGGGCCGCAGCATGCCACCAACCGGTCCACACAAACAGGCAGCTCACAAAACCAGGCCCTCTCCGGTCCGTGGAAAAACCTCTCTCCACGGAACGGTCCTTGGAGCCCAAAAGGTTGGGGACCTCTGTTCTATACAGCAGTTTGTTTGCTCTGGTTGTTGCCCATCCCGTCTCCCCTCAACATGCCATGGGATATCTCATTCAAGATTTCAAGGACCTTCTCGTGCTTAAAGAGAGAGGATACTGTAGAATTGTTGAACATGGCAATTCTGAACAGCAGTGAAGTCTATATTATTGCCATTTCTTAAAGCAGGCAAGCCTGTCACAATTGTTTTTAAATTTTAATCAGAATAGAGCTGAAAGGGACCTTGGAGGTCTTCTAGTTCGGCCTCCTGCTCAAGAGACCCTATACCATCTCAGACAAGTGGCTGTCCAGTCTCTTCTTAAAAACCACGAGTGATGAAGCACCCACAACATCTGGAGGCAGGTTGTTCCCCTGGTTAATTGTCCTCACTGTCAGGAAGTTTCTCCTTAGTTCTAGGTTGCTTCTCTCCTGGATGAGTTTCTATCCGTTGTTTCTTGTCCTGCCTTGTGGTGCTTTGGAAAATGGATTCCCTCCTCCATGTGGCAGCCAGTCAAATACTGGAAGACTGCTATCGTGTCCCCCCTCCAGTCTTTCTTTTCTCTAGACTGGCCATTCCCAAATCCTGCAATTGTTCTTCATATGTTTTAGTCTCCAGGCCTTTAATCATCTTAGCTGCTCTTCTTTGCGCTTATTCCAAAGTCTCAACATCTTTTTTGTAATGAATGTCAAGAGAAAAAAAGAAAGAAAGAAAGAAAGAAAGAAAGAAAGAAAGAAAGAAAGAAAGAAAGAAAGAAAGAAAGAAAGAAAGAAAGAAAGAAAGAAAGAAAGGAGGGAGGGAGGGAGGGAGGGAGGGAGGGAGGGAGGAATTTTGAATTATGTCCTTGAAATTGATAAAACCAAGGGCTCTATGACACATGAGGAGAGGAGAGAATGTTGGAAATTAGCCAGTATATTCCGACAGTAATATTACTAACCTTGTATCATATTACTTTATAGAAATGTTATGCGGAATAGAATTAATGATTGCCAGACCTACGTTAGGATGGTTTCCAGGGGACTTCTAAGATAGTTATAGGCACTGTATATCCACAATAGCCTTTCACTTCAAGGAGAGATTTGCCAAATGTATTTTGTGTACAAATGTCTGTGTCTGTGTGGAAATCAGTAAAATATATATTGGAATACCTCAACAACAGGGCCCTTTTTGCAGTGTCTACTTTACCAATAAAGGAGAATATTTGTAACTCAGGGTTGAAATGAGAGGTCCTTGGTGCTCTCTGAGCTTGGTTGTTTTCTTGCAGAAGTTTCATTATCCAAACTAAGTAACATGGTCAGTGCTAGTAAAGAGTGGGGTTTGATCTCAGTTAATATTCTAATGCAGTGATGGCGAACCTTTTAGAGACCGAGAGCCCAAAAACCGTCCCGCCTGCTCTGCCCCTGCCCCCGCTCCGTCCCCCCGCCCTGCCCCCACTATGCCCCCGCCCCACCTGCCTGCAGGACCACCCACTGCCTCAACAGCCCGCTGTAGCAGATCGCCCAGATGGGCCAGCAGCATCATGGCAGCCATCCCCTCTGCCCGCGCCCCGCAGCATCATCTACGTGTGACGGGGCGCGAGGGTGGAGTCTTGTCCCTGCTGCCATGTGCTTGGCTGCGCTGCTCCATGTGGGCCGTGCCTGGGGGCGACTCTCATCCGGGAGGGCTGCTGGTGAGGAGGGGGCCGTGGGGGAGGCGGGGCTGGGGCACGCATGCCCACAGAGAGGGCTCCAAGTGCAGCCTCTGGCACGCGTGCCATAGGTTCGCCACCACTGTTCTAATGCAACAGGACAAGCCACTAAAATATAAGCTGAGAGCAAACCCCACTCCTTATTAGCACTGATGTTGTTACCTAGTTTGGGTAATGAAACGTCTGCAAAAAAACAACAACAACAACAACAGCCAAGCTCAGAGAGCACCAAAGATCCCTTGTTTCTACTTTAGCTCTGCAAAAGGTATATTGCAAACATCAAATCTTTGGTAAAATACTCAAGGTACAAAATGAGACTAAAAAGAAACTAAACTGACTATAACTCGAAACATTTTATAATCAAAGAATAATGGCATCATTATAATCTCCAAAGATGTCTACCTGGAATACTCCTTTGGTATGCTTAGATTCTTATCTAAATGTTGAAATTAAGGCCACATGTACACTTTTTAAAAACTCTTAAAACTGATTGAATAGCATCCTGAAAATGAATCATGGAACAAGACGATCACTTAAGGATCTTTCATTAAACATTAACATCCTTATTCATGATTCATATTTATTCAAATGCTTATCTGACAAGTCATCACCAAGTTTCAAAGAGCTTTACCTTGCATTTAAGATTTGCGCTGCCTCAAGTAGTTTTAAAAAAAATCTAAAGACTGCCCTCCCCAGGATGCTATATATAAATTGCTTAGCATATGCAACATGCATACTCATATGTATGTATATATGCAAATATTTATACTATTGAGAAATGTATGAATGCTAGCATAGTTCTTTGGCATCTGAGCAATGCCTGATATTATGAAACTCTCGCTAATTCTCTTGAACTTAACTATCATTTAAATCATTTGGGGGGAGGGAGCAAATATCATTTCCTATTTAAATATGCCATTTGTGAATTTACTTGTAAGGAGAATGGCTCATAAATTAAGAAATGGAATAGCAGAGTCATCATTTTCGGGGTCAAGCTGGCCATTGCTGTGAACTTTGACAGCACCAGCTACGGGTTCCAGAGATAGAAAGAAACTCATGTCGCTAATTAGCTATTCGGTTGTTCATTCATTTAATCTTTCACTTTATGAGCTTTTTCCTAAACTGCAGAATACCTGCACAGCAGTACTTTAAGGAAAAGAAAGCACCATGGCATATTTTTTAAAATTTAATTTTTAAAGAAAGATACTGATGTTTATTCAAGTACTTTGGCCACCTAATGAGAAGGAAGGACTCCCTGGAGAAGAGCCCAATGCTGGGAAAGATGGAGGGCAAGAGAAGAAGGGGACGACAGAGAAGGAGGTGGCTGGAGGGAGTCACTGAAGCAGGAGGCATGAGCTTAGATGGACTCCAGAAGATGGCAGAGGACAGGAAGGCCTGGAGGAGATCAACCCTAACTGCTCTTTAGAAGGCCAGATCCTGAAGTTGAAACTGAAGTACTTTGGCCACCTAATGAGAAGGAAGGACTCACTGGAGAAGAGCCTAATGCTGGGAAAGATGGAGGGCAAGAGAAGAAGGGGACGACAGAGAAGGAGGTGGCTGGAGGGAGTCACTGAAGCAGTAGGCGTGAGCTTCAATGGACTCCAGAAGATGGTAGAGGACAGGAAGGCCTGGAGGAACGTTATCCATGGGGTCCTCTGCCTACTTTCTCAACCTTTTCCCCATGTACTTTTGAAGGTTTTTCTCTACTTATAAGACTTATTTTAAGTCATTTACAAAATAGGAAAGAAGTATTTTTAAACAAATAGTCCTTTCCTTTTTTGCGTAACCATTGTCAGAACTGCTAACATGGACAAGGCATGGTCAGAATAGAAGAATCCACTGCAATTCTAGCATAGGAAACCTTTTCATACTGATAGGAAAACACCAATTTATGAAAAACCATTAAATGGCAATGTTTCCACATCAAACTATGGCATAAAGTCAATCTGAATATCCTTGGGTTTACCTGTTGTGTGACGTCACCCATTATAATTGACAAAACATGGCTTAGCACAGTGGTGGCGAACTTATGGCACGGGTGCCAGAGGCGGCACTCAGAGCCCTCTCTGTGGGCACGCGCGCTGTCGTCCCAGTCCTAGGCCTTCAGCTGGGTTTTATAAAACCTTTTCGCTTTAGGCCTCCACCGCCGTGTGCAAAAAAAAAAAAGGTTCAATCAATCAGTCAATTTCAACTTCTCGCGGGGAAAAAAAAGATCTCGCAAAGTTGGAATTGATTGATTGAACTTTTTAGTCCCACCCAATCTGCCGTTACTATCGCAGCCATGCCCACCCAATGGGCCACACCCACCCGGCACCTGACAATCCATAAGTGGGTTTTGGGTTGCAGTTTGGGCACTCAGTCTCTAAAAGGTTCGCCATCATTGGCTTAGCATATTGTGGGTAAAGTATGATTAAGCA
The DNA here is from genome assembly GCA_034064705.1 of Bothrops alternatus. NCBI lineage: Eukaryota > Metazoa > Chordata > Lepidosauria > Squamata > Viperidae > Bothrops > Bothrops alternatus. The sequence goes on along the minus strand of JARGCV010000109.1, from coordinate 962,322 downwards.
AACGTGAATTACCATAAGGCATGATCTTTCCCCATCTAAAACTCCAACCCCATCTTCATTCCAAAATCCCATCTAGCAGAATTAGATCTGGTTGCTTGTAGTACTTTCTTCTGCAGGCCCATTTCTCTGGTGGTTGAGGAACCTCAGCTCAGGGAACAAAAAAGTTAGAGCTATTTAAAAAAAAAGCAGCAGTAAACCATGTCTCTGCATAACACAGATTGATTTTCAGAGGTTATCAGCTTTTAATGGCCATAAAGGTCAGACAAAATACTTTTTATCTGCTTGTCAGGTTGCCCTGATCTGTTTTCCATCATTTACAAGTTCTAAAGTGAGTGCTCCTGAAGAGAGCACCCCTCTGCTAAATTTCTTAAATATCCCTTTCAAGGTTAGCTTTGTTGAACAAAAAAAAAAAAAAACACCCAACAACCCCTAATTCTCCGAATCTTGATTTAAGTTCTATACTTGTCCGTTTCAAAACCTGGTGTTCCAACAGAAGTGCACCGGTTTCCATCTGAACCAGCAACTCTAACCACAGAAGATGTTTTATTTGTTTTATGAATAACGGAATCCTAATGATTCAATTTGGAAATGAAATCATGGAACGGTCACATAAACATTTAGTGAGTCTTGCATTCCCAAACTCATGTGGAGATTAGTGCAATTTATGGGTATAATACTGTAGAGCGTGGGGGTATCTAGTGCGAATCAGACACCCGTTAGTAGCCTTTAGAACAGTGGTTCTCAACCTTTCTCAGGTTGAGACCCCACTTGTCCCGCCCATGCGCGCCGCGATCCCGACCTGGGCGCGTGCGCGTGCGCGCCGAAAAAAAAAGTTTAAAATTTTTTTAAAAAAAACAAAAAAACAAAAACAAAATGGCGGCCGTGATGGGCGGATCCGCGCATGCACGGATCAGCCCGTTGCGTGCGCCGCGCACGCGCGGATCCGCCCGTCGCGGCTGCCATTTTGTGTTTTTTTTTTTATTATTTTTATTTTTTTTTCGGCGCGACGGGCGGATCTGTGCATGCGCGGCGCACGCGCGCCAAAAAAAATAAAAAAAAGTAAAAAAAGTAAAAAAAGTAAAAAAACAACAACAAAATGGCGGCCCGCGGTGTCCGGCGACCCCCGCGAAATGGTCATGCGACCCCAAATGGGGTCGCGACCCCAAGGTTGAGAACCGCTGCTTTAGAATAATGTGGCATTTTATGTTTGTTACCCCTTCCTTAGGGAAAACCGTGGCTAAGTTTTATAAATAAAAAGAAACAAGTTATTTAAAAAAGCAGCTTTGCAATGTCTATGGAGATTCTCTGTCACGGTTGGATCCTCAAAAGTGCTATTCAAAAGGTAACTCGGCTTGCTTTGTTTTTTTCCCTTGAAAATTGAGGATACGAAAGCACCCCTCTCCTGTATTACAATGCAGTCCTTTCAGCAGCACCAAGAAAGTTCCACACCCGTTTGCACTCTGATTCAGGTGGCCCTGAGGGCACAGGTAAACCCCCAAGAGGCCTCAATGGCTCTCAGAGAGAGAGAGAGAGAGTGCTAAACAACCAGGTGACTGCAAAGAATGCAAATCCTTCCATTCCCTACCATTCAGTCGGAACCGAAGAAACTTCTTGGATGAGAAATGAAACGTTTTCAAGGGAAAAAATAAAAAAAACCCAACAAAGTCCAGTTGCTTTTTAGAAAAAGCACCTTTGGCTAAGCTTTGCAATGTTATATCATTGTTGTTGTTAGTTGTATCCGACCCATCGTGACCCCATGGACAACGTTCCTGCAGGCCTTCCTGTCCTCTACCATCTTCTGGAGTCCATTGAAGCTCACGCCTCCTGCTTCAGGGACTCCATCCAGCCACCTCATTCTCTGTCGTCCCCTTCTTCTCTTGCCCTCCATCTTTCCCAGCATCAGGCTCTTCTCCAGAGTCCTTCCTTCTCATTAGGTGGCCAAAGTACTTGAGTTTCAACTTCAGGATCTGGCCTTCTAAAGAGCAGCCGGGGTTGATCTCCTCCAGGCCTTCCTGTCCTCTGCCATCTTCTGGAGTCCATTTAAGCTCACACCTCCTGCTTCAGTGACTCCATCCAGCCACCTCCTTCTCTGTCGTCCCCTTCTTCTCTTGCCTTCCATCTTTCCCAGCATCGGGCCCTTCTCCAGGGAGTCCTTCCTTCTCATTAGGTGGCCAAAGTACTTGAGTTTCAACTTCAGGATCTGGCCTTCTAAAGAGCAGTCAGGGTTGATCTCCTCTAGGACTGACCGGTTGGATCGCCTTGCAGTCCAGGGGACTCACAGGAGTCTTCTCCAGCACCATAGCTCAAAGGCCTCCATTCTTTGGTGCTCAGCCTTTCTTATGCTCCAACTTTCACAGCCATACATTGCAACTGGGAAAACCACGGCCTTGACTGTACGTACTTTTGTTGGCAGGGTGATGTCTCTGCTTTTTAGTATGCTGTCTAGATTTGCCATAGCTTTCCTCCCCAGGAGCAAGCGTCTTTTAATTTCTTGGTTATGGACCTCACTGTTATTCCCTACAGGTGTTCTCGAAATACGAACGGTGGCGGTTGGAATAGTGGCAATCAAAGGAGTCGCAAGTGAATACTTTCTGGCGATGAACAAGTCTGGGAAGCTTTATGGAAAGGTACTGCCATAATTATTAGAAGCCACTTGCATTGAATGAAAAATAGGTTTGCTCCTGTTTTTTTTTTGTTTTTTTTGATCAGCTGTGTTTTATACTATACTGGCCCTAATCCATGGGAATTGCTAGAGGATGGCATGCGACTGGTGGCTTTTATGAATGGCTCTCATTTACGGACAGCTGCCTTGGAATGCAAACTTACTGGAGATCAGAGTTTTCTCTGTTTTGACTTCATTCTCCCAGAAGCCACATTTTAAAAAATAAAGAAAAAGCCAAGCAAAACTCAACAGGAGGAAAAAGCTGCTGGCAGTCTGTGGTTTCTGGGCGGATTTGGGATTCTTTGGGTGCTCTTGTTTACTTTACTTGCCTGTTTTGCTTTGGGCTACTAACCAGCTAGGCCACCCTTATCCTGCCTCACTCCCCAAGGCAGATGAGATGCTGAACTACAACTCCCAGCAGCCCATGCAGCTGACCCTATTCGCATGGGATGACACTGCTGCTCGGCAACGTCAGGAATGTTATTGATGTTATCAGTCCTGATTAACAAAAAAACTGTAAGGCCTTTGCATAGTCAGTAGGTACCTTTTAAGTAGATAGTACTGCATGCAGGTAGTCCTCGACTTACGACTGTTTGCTTAGTGACCGTTTGAAATTACGACCTACCTGAAAAAGGGGCGTTGCGACCTTGATCTGAAGTTCTGACAGTCAGCCCCCGCCCCAGCACTTCAGGTGCTCGACGGTCACAGTTGCAGTGATGTGACCACATCGTGTGGCCTCTGCTGAAAATCAGCTCTTATTTCTGGTTTTTGGCAAAACTGTATCACAGCGAGCTGTGGCTTCGCTTAACGACTGCAGCATTCGCACTTACAAGTACAGCGTTCGCTTAATGACGGCTGCAAAAAAAATATCGTAAAAATCACACGGCCGACCCATTTTACGAATGTTAACGACTCACGAACCTCATGGGTAGGCTTCGTTGCGTCCGTAACTTGAGGACTACCTTATTTCAAGGACAATCGATTTTGGGGGGAAATAATACACACCCCTGCCAGGTATTTCGGTGTTCAACTGATCACCTCATTTTTCTTTAAACAACAGAAAGTGTGCAATGAAGACTGCAACTTCGTAGAACTCATTCAAGAAAATCATTATAACACCTATGCTTCTGCAAACTGGACACACAAAGGGAAAGAGATGTACATCGCATTAAAACAGAATGGAGCCCCTAAAAGAGGCCAAAAAACAAGCAAAGAAGACACTTCCTCCCATTTTCTTCCATTTGCAGTATCCTAATCTTATATGAATTATGAACAACCAGTTCCAGCAATATATATATATATATATACATATATATACATACATATATATATGTTTTCTGAGGTTTTCGCGGGTGTTTGTATGTAGGTCTTTGGTTATTCGGGTTTTCTCCCATGAACATTGGAAGTGTCTTGGCGACGTTTCAATGAAGTCCCATTCGTCATCTTCAGGCTGGTGTTTTCGGCTTTGTGCTTCAGCTTCGTGCTCCTAGAAGCGCGAAGCCGAAAACACCAGCCTGAAGATGACGAATGGGACTTCGTCAAAATGTCGCCAAGACACTTCCAATTTTACGCGGGAGAAAACCCAAATAACCAAAGACTTACATACAAACACCCGCGAAAACATATATATATATATATAATTTGAAAAGGGGACTGTTTGAAAGGAAGACAAGCTGGAATACTACTGAAAAACTGAACAAGCTGGACTTGAGCATGATGTTTTATTTTTAAGAGACTGGCTTTAAAAAACCATAAGTAAATAAATGAAAATATACACTACTTCAGATTTAGTAACTAAAAGTTGTAAAAAATTGTAAAGAGTTGTACAATCCTTACGTTAGCATAAGAGTAGCTTTGCAGATTCTTAAATTAAATTTACCCCTTTGCGCCTTGTTCATGACTTGATTATCTGACAATCTTTTATTTAAAATAAACCTATCTGCTTCGTTAAACATGGCTGCTATAATAATAATAAAGCAGATGAAAATGTTATGTAAAATATGACGGACTTGATGGCTGCTGGATTAAGTCTTCAGATGATCAAGTCGGTACGAATTGTGAAGGCTAAGCAGTATTAAATACTTCCCAGGAAAAAAATAATAATAAAGGTATTAAGTATTAAAGCAAATTGAAATTGGATCGCTGTGGTATTCAGACAATAAAGGTAATATGACCAATGAAAGTTGCATCACTGCAATGTATTCATATCTATCAGTAAGAATGCCTAATGCTGCTCTGAAAGATGTTACAAAATAGCGTAATATTAAATAATATTCATAAGGGAAATGTATTTCATCTCACTTTCCTCAAAATATCCTTTTATGTAACGATGAAGTAAAAAGTTCAGACAACATCATATGGGTTTTTATGTAACATAACCTATTTTTTATATAATTCCTGTTTGGGCATATGGCTTCTAAGTTTTTGTTTTTTTTCCAACCGATATTCATGCTTCTCTGTGGTTACAGCATTAAACTTTATTTTAAGTTATAATTGAACTTTATTGTTTTAAGTTATTTAAGTTGATGTTATTTATAAAAAAAATTATCAAGATGCATTTGTTTCATATGCTTTTAATTCCAAAGAAGTATCAAAACAGTCTTAGCTTAGCTTTCTTTTCTCCTCTTATGACCAGACATGAAGTCTAGTACACAAAACTCCTGCCAATTTGTACTGGATAAGAGACAAAAATGACAGCCTGTAGCAATTCTTGCAAGGAAAGTTTCAGATGGAACAACCCCAGTTTGCAAAAAAAAAAAACACACAAAAAAAAACACGCCAATGCCAAGTTCCCTGCCAATTAAGGCTGTTGCTAATATTTTGAAAGTGATAGGAGATGTGGCTGTCCCATCACAAGAAATCAAGTCAGTAAAAAAAGAGCTCGCCTGCCACTAGGATCCAGATCAAATATAAAGCTATCTATTCAGACGACAAATTCAGAAGAATTTAATGGAAGCAGCTCAGAATGGCCAAATCCTCTGATGGAGAAACCAGTCGTGACATTAACTGCAAGCTTTTTTCTTCCAAAGAACGGAACCACCATGGGGAGGTCCAGAAGATATAAGCATCAGGATTGGTCCAAATGAAAACCAGCTTCTTCCCCTTGGCTTCACAACTGACACCAATAGGTATTTTTTCCCAAGAAGATTAATAAGGAAATGGAGATGGACCAATTTTCATCCAGAGCAAATGAAAAGAGTCCCAAATGTAACACATTTGCTAGCCTATCTAATCCAGTATTGAGTTCCCCATGTGATTAGATATCTTCAGAAGGTGACAAGCCACCCTGACTGCAAAAGCAACTTCCTGTTTATGTCCTCTACTGACAGCTAGAGGCAATGCATATATAACAAAACAGCAGTCTAGAGTTGCATAAATCTCACAATCGTTCCTTGTGGATATTGCTGTATAAGACTATAGTTAAAGAACTGAAAATAGTATTCTATAAAACAGTGGTTCTCAACCTTTTTCAGGTTGAGACCCCACTTGCCCCGCCCAAGCGTGGCGTGACCCCGGCGCGCCGGGCTGATCCGTGCATGCGCGGCGCGCGCGATGAAAGAAAAAAACAAAAAAAAATGGTGGCCCGCAACGAGGCAATCCGCGCATGCGCGGCGCGCGCACGCGACGGCCCGAACCGGGCATGCGCGGCGTGCACACGACAAAAAAAAAACACAAAACAAAATGGCGGACCGCAGTGTCCGGCGACCCCCACGAAACAGTCGTTTGACCCCAAATGGGGTCGCTACCCATAGGTTGAGAACCGCTGCTATAAAAGTTAACAATTTTGGCATTGTATCTATGATATATCACTCCACAGAGTAGAGAGGTGCGGTGGCTCAGTGGCTTAATGGTGCTAGAGAAAGTCTGTACTCCAGCAGTTTGAGCCCCAGCAGCGCGGGACAGGGTAAGCTCCCGTCACTGGCCTCAGCTCCTGCCAACTGAGCAGTTTGAAAGTATGCAAAATGCAAGTAGATAAATAGACACCACGCCGGGAGGGGAAAACGGCGCTTTGAACAACATACAAACTCAACCGGTGCTGGACCTACCCAAATGTGACGCCCAAACGCGCGGCAACATAGGTGGAGGGAAAAGCCCAGCTGCTGCTGCAAAACAGCAATAAGTCTTAAGAGTATGGAGCTAGTCTGCCCCTGTGGTGCGCTCTGAATAGCACATGAGAGTGAGCAGACACACCAGCAGTCTTAGGCAGCTAAACAACCACTTTGTAGTAGCACTGCAGTCTCCTGGCTAATGTAACTTTGCCATATGCTCAATAAATAAACTCCACAAAGCTCTCAGGATAATCCCTTTTCCTGGTACTTACAGGTTTTTATTCTTGACCTTGAACTGGATCTTGACCTTGACCTTGATGTTGTCCTTCTTCTAGGCTGTGGCTTCATATGTGATGATATCTGAGAAGAGGAGTCTTTCTCTACAATGGGTTTTCTAGGTTTTTCCATTGACGGACACTTCCAATTTTTCCAAGCAAATTTTTGTGGTTTAAAACCTGTAAGAGGGACAACTGAATAATACTAACCAATCAAATGTTTTTGAACTAGATCAGGGGGTCCTCAAACTCTTCAGATCACTGACCCCTTTATGACATTTCAGATTGTTCATGGACCCCCCCCAAACAATTTAATAAATACCATACTACTTTAGCTAACATTACTATGAATAATAATACTATAACAACAATAGTGGACAACCTTTGCAGGTCAATACTGACCACTTTGGGGAATTCTGGGCTAGTTGATCCTTGTGGTCCCTTTTTCGTGCTTACAATTCTATGATTTTGTGGGGGGGCATTAAAATTTTCTTCTTCTTAGATTTATTTCCAGCTTTATTTTGCACAAAGCAAGACGGGCGTACATAATGATCCTGCTTCCTGTTTTCCCTGCAACCAACCTGGACTGGGCCGGGAGAGTCGTCCAGGTGGCTTTCAAGGCCAAGGTAGGACTGGAACTCACAACCTCTCAATATGCCTTATGGAATAAAAGTCAAGGCAGCAGTGTGGCTTGTTCCAGAGTGTGGGACACAGAATCATGGGTTTAAGTTACAGAGAGGAAGTTTGCAAATGAACATTATAAAAAAATTCTATGAGAAAGAACAGTTCAAACATGGAACTAATGATTGAGAAGAGCTGATGGGTTCACCTTACTGGAACGTGTTCAAATTAGGACTGGACAAACCACCTGTCTGGAATTCTCTAATTTGGGCTCGTGAAATGACCAAGAGATCGTTCTCAGTGGCTTAATTCTAATTTCTAACTGAACGATACTTTTGAAGGACTGAGAAGATAGATCAGTGGTGGCGAACCTATGGCACGTGTGCCAGAGGCGGCACTCAGAGCCCTCTCTATGGGCACGTGCGCCATCGCCGCAGCCCCGCCTCCCGCTGCGGCCCCCTCCTCACTAGCAGCTCCCCCAGAGAGTCGCCCCCGAGCTTGGCCCACGTGGAACAGGGCAACCAAGAACATGGCAGCCAGGCAGTGGGAACAAGACTCCACCCTTGTGCCCCATCGCAAGCAGTTGATGCTGTGGGGTATGGGCGGAGGGCGTGGCCGCCATGGCACTGCTAGATTGCCTGGGCAATTGGCAGGCCCTGGAGGCAGGGAGTGGCCCTGTGGGCTGGCAGGGGCCGGGGGCGGGGTGGATGGGGGGCAGGAGCGGGGCTGGTTTTTGGGCACTCGGTTTCTAAAAGGTTCACCATCACTGAGATAGATAGAAAATGCTGAATAGGTGCAATTAGGTAAACAACTACTGAGATATGCAACTGCCAACAACTGCAAGGGAAAAATAATTGACATTCTAGTACCTCTGATCCACTGGAAAATTAAATCCATTAATTCGTCTTTAAACTGATCATCAAAACGATGGCAAGACTGAGGAAACGCTTCACAGAAAGTAATGTAGATGGCTTGGGACAAGCAGTCAGGATACATCTGCCAAGTTGCAAATGAAGTTAATTGTAAAAACCGGGTGATGCTTATATATAGAAATAAACAGGCAATCAAACATTGCTGAGTCACCAGCTGTGACAAAAATACAAGGTTTGTCCAAGAACATTGCAAGTTTGGGTGGCAGGTGAGTTTATCGCGAAGCAAATGAACTTATCGGCAAATCAGTAAGGCGAAAGAAGGCTGTTATATCTTCATCGATTTTTTTTAAAATTCATTAAAATTTATTAATTCTATCACACTAATTTTGGGGTATTCTAAACATTACAACAAAAAAGTCCTAATATCTTAGAAGAGGGGCTGAACACAGAGCAGGCAGCTTAACCTGAGGCCAAAAGGCACATTAGAATCACCTTCTTCAATTACTGCTTTTCAGATCAGTTGAGATCTATTTATTTTATTTGATCAATTTCTACATCTGCCCAATTCCCTGTGACTCTTACACAGGACTAAAAAAACAACAATAAACAATAAAAAAACAAAACAATTAAAAAAAAACAGTCTAGGAAGGAAAACAGTATCCAAAATACCAATTAACAACTGCCTGGAAGTTACCGGGGCCAGAACTTGTGGGAAGCAACGGATGAAAACTAATAAAGGAGAGAAGCAACCTAGAACTAAGGAGAAGTTTCCTGACAGAACAATTAACCAGAGGAACAACCTGCCTCCAGAAGTGGTGAATGTTCCAACACTGGAAGCTTGTAAGAAGAGACTGGACAGCCATTTGTTTAAAATGTATAGGGTTTCCTGCCTGAGCAGGGGCTTGGACTAGATGACCTCCAAGGTCCCTTCCAACATTACTACTACTACTATTACTACTACTACTACTACTACTATTATTATTATTATTATTATTATTATTATTATTATGGATCATAGCACAGTTAGCCAGACGTTGAGACTGGATTTGGCATTTTGTCTACCTATCGAGTCCTTACTGAGGACCTGGGATTGGCAGATGTGGATGTTTGATGGTATTGCAGATATTGTCGCAGGATGGAAGCAGTTCCTAGTAAAGCCACCTTTTGCAATTGACTAATGGCGAATTTGTCAATGTCAATGGTGTTCAAGTGGTGCTCCAGTTGTTTTGGGATTGCACCCAAGGCGCCTATTACTATTGGTACTACCCTTGCTTGCTTTTGCCACAGTCTTTCTATTTCTATTATTATTATTATTATTGTTATTATTATTATTATTATTATTGCTATTGATAATATTGATATTATTGATATTAATATTAATATTAATATTATTACTGGTTTGATCACAAAAAACAGTCACAGAAAAGGCATAAGGGATGCAGAATGAGGATCACACATTAAGTTCCATTTAAGCTGCTCTATTGCTCATGCCTATATACAAGAATCTGGTCAACTAACAGCCAGCACTAAATTGGCGCTAGGTAAGATTTAATGGAATTCAAGAAGGCTTGGACTTAGACCATCTGTGGGAACGCAATGATTCTAGGCTGATTCCTCTCTTGACTCTGCTACCCAGCTCTGCCTGTCCTTCGCCTACAGAAGACAAACTTTATCAGTGCTATGACAGCGATGTTAATCCTGCCAGATCTTATAATAGATCTAGAAGGTACCAAGCTGCTTACAGAATGAATTGAGAGGTTGCAGTTCTTAAAGTGAGTGCTCATTGCCCAAGGAATTCTGATTATGGAGTGACCAGCACATATGTAAATAAATTATAACCTCTTTTCCTGCTCTGTATTATTCAGGAAAGTGTTAGCTAGATTCACAAATCTTGTCAAGCTTTGCTAGAGTTGTATGCTAAGTAGTTAAGATTACCGTGAACAATTTAAAAAAACAAACAAACTTCAGAGACAATAAGAGAGCCTGAAGACATGTCACAGTAGGAAAGGTTGAAGGATTCTGGTATGCTCAACAACAGAAACGGATTAAGAGATAGCGAGATAGAACGATGACACAACTTTCGCTCTTCTCTGAACAGGACAAGTTGGAAGGAGTAAAATTCAGAATTGCAAACAACGTCATTACCTGAAGAAAAGCATCTTTAATGTAACCGGGGATGCTCCACAGAAGCGTCACATAGCTATCTGATATTCTGTCAAAGAAGTGGTCCTGTTCCTCTTGATCAGGCTTGAAATAATCAGGAGAAAAGTATTAAGCAAAGTCTATTCTACAGTTAACAACATATATAACAGAGTTGTTGTCAGCAGTCTTGAATTAATGACAATGTTTAGAAATGCAGCAATTTTTACCCACCAAAACTAGATCTACCCAGGTAGTTCATTAGCAACTGTTTAAAGTAATATGCAAATCCTGTAAGCAAGACTACAATAAACTTTCTCTAGCAGTGTTTCTCAACCTTGACAATTTTAAGGCATGTGGACTTCAACTCCCAGAATTCCACAGCCAGCAACGCTGGCTGTGGAATTCTGGGAATTGAAGTCCACATGCCTTAAAATTGTCAAGGTTGAGAAACACTGCAAGTCTAGCACTTTTATAAAAGTAACAATGCAATTCACCTGACTAGGTTTGGGGGACTGAAGTGGCTTAAATAAACAAATCACACCTTAAGCTAGCTTAGTGCATTGTGAGAGCAGGACTGCTGTATTTCACAGATCCAGCATCACTGGATTTGCCTGAAGGCCTATTTGCATGACTGAAATAACTTCACAAGCATTCAAATGTCACACATATGTTGCATTTAAATATAGAAGTAGCCGTGAGCATGAAAAAGAAGGGAACATCCAAGATAGGGTTCTAACTTGGCCAAAACTTCATTTAGTAAAAGTTTCACATACTGTACATCATATCAGATCGTTGGGTGGCAGAAAACTACATTGAATCCAGCTGTTTCATTTAGTGCCAAAGAATCCGCCATTTCTTGCAGCACAAGACATTATATACTGTAATGTCAATTACTTTTTTTTTTTTTCATAAGATCAAGCACGAGACAAGGCCTTAAGTTTTGTACCTGGAACTTATGAAGAAACCACCACCAGAAAGAATCCTGCAGAATCGCAAGAGACGCTTCAGAAAAAAAGAGTTGCTTCAAAACTTTAGTATTCACACCCTGTCCAAAAAAAAAAAAAAAAAAAAAGACACGGCAAAATGCAGTGGTCATTTTTATGCAGGCCCAAATATATTCATCTTTGAGTGAGTCCATTAGATTTCAGCTGCCCTGCGATCACTGGAACATTTCAGGACAATTAGGAAATAAAGTATCTTCGTGTATGTCCATTTCGTCTTTTGAGAATTCTATCTCTAGAACCTTGTTAATCTATGGAGCATATAAGAAATGCAGTCATAGATAAATATCTGCCCAGGGGAAGGAATTTTTACAGACATTCCTGAACTGCAGCCTAAGGACCCACAAGGAATTCTTAATAAGTACTTGAAAATCTGCTAGTGACGCCAGGATGCCAGTTTATTCAGTATTTCTTCCAGTTGTATTTAGTCATATATTTATTTTTTAGTTGATTTGTAAAGAAGTAATAATAATAATAATAATAATAATAATAATAATAATAATAATAATAAAGTTGGAAGGGACCTAGGAGGTCATCAAGTCCAACCCCCTGCTCAGGCAGGAAACCCTGTACTATTTCGGACAAATGGCTATCCAGTCTCTTCTTAAAAACTTCCAGTGTTGGAGCATTCACCGCTTCTGGAGGCAGGTTGTTCCACTGGTTAATTGTTCTAACTGTCAGGAAGTTTCTCCTTAGTTCTAAGTTGCTTCTCTCCTTGAGTAGTTTCCATCCGTTGCTTCTTGTCCTGCCTTCAGGTGCTTTGGAAAATAGCTTGACTGCCTCTTCTTTGTGGCAGCCCCTGAGATATTGGAAGACTGCTATCATGTCCCCCCTCATTCTTCTCTTCGTTAAGCTAGACATACCCAATTCCTGCAACCGTTCCTTATATGTTTTATCCTCCAGTCCTCTGATCATCTTTGTTGCTCTTCTTTGTACTCTTTCTAGAATCTCAACATCTTTTTTACATTGTGGTGACCAAAACTGGATGCAGTACGCAAGATACTTTATTTTGTGGACCGTTCTGCACACAACAAATAAAGTCAATGCGAAAGTCCAGCTTTGGGAGATTATCTTTTATAAATCTGGAGTTTTCTTATGTGCAATTCATAACACATGGCTAACCAATATGACTACTGTTGTCAACCTATCAACAGAGCACTCCTACTGCCTTGTCTGACGGTTCCAAATTTGGACAGCTTTGACAAACTATAATGTTTTGCCAATTGTTTTCCTGCAAATTCTCTGACCTAAATAAAAAATAAAAAAGGCTGATCTTGTGAAGCAGAGGAACAAAAAGAAGGAATTAATTCTAATTGACCTCCTAAAATCCAGAAGCTTTATTCCACTTTTTGAAGGAAAATTTAAGAGCAGATTCTTTCTCCTTAATTTTGTTTCCATGAAGCGATATTTCACAAATCCACAGTAAAAGTTAAAAAAAAAAACCCTCTTTTAAATCATGCTTGATTCTCCGTGACTTAACAAAATATAGTTTTCTTGGCAAAAACATAAAAGCTGTTTGCCATCTTCAATTTTCTGCTTTTTGTTTTGTTTTGTTTTTAAAAACTCCTAATGTAACGTCCTGTCCTTTCTGTAGTATCCCATTCCAACAATTACAGGAGCAGGAATATATTTATCCCACTGTTGTCCCAAAGTCTCATTTGCTCACAGATGCCTGCTGTTTCACAAGCTTGTGTTCCTTTTGGTGCTTCAAATTAAGTAAAATTAAAAATTGATACCTTGAAAATGTGGACTTTTAGGACCGAATCCCACATATGTGCAGGTTCTAGATTACTTGGAAGTTTTGTAAGTTTCCACAAATTGAATTCAGGAAAACTGAAATTCTAAAAAAGAAAAAGAGCCACAGTCATACCTAGTTGATTTTAGTTTATCTAAGGAGTGTCAATAAGCTGCCTGGGAAAGCCAAGGGAAATCATCAAAACAATTAAAAAAATGAAAGTTAGAATATTTTGGACACCCACAAAAACACAACATACTCCATTTAATCCTCCAGGGAAAGATTGAACGCAAACGAGGTCCAGGCAGAAGAAGAACATCGTCACTTCAAAATCTAAGGGACTGGTTTGAACAAAACTCAGCAGCACTTTTTCGTGCAGCTGCTGATAAAAACAGGATCGCCAACATGATCGCCAATGTCTGATAATGGATATGGCACAAGAAGAACAAGTGTCAAGTTCAAACAACTGAGCTTAGACATCACACTGAGCCACAGATGATTGAATGAGCTACATTTAGTTTGGCCATATAATTCTAAAATATAAACTATGGTTCCAAACCATAATGATATGAGAAGAATAGAGTAGAGTAGAGTAGAGTAGAGTAGAGTAGAGTAGAGTAGAGTAGAGTAGAGTAGAGTAGAGTAGAGTAGAGTAGAGTAGAGTAGAGTAGAGTAGAGTAGAGTAGAATAGAATAGAATAGAATAGAATAGAATAGAATAGAATAGAATAGAATAGAATAGAATAGAATAGGAATTCTTTATTGGCCAAGTGTGACTGGACACATAAGGAATTTGCCTCCGGTGCATAAGCTCTCAATGTACACACATGCAACAACAAAGTGGCAGATAGTAGATAATAAATCATAGTTACAATCATTAATCATAAGATACAAACAACAAGTGATAAGTCATAAGATACCAATAGGAGAAGGTAGTAGGAAAGATGAGAAAATGAGAAAAAATGAGAAAGATGATAATAGCAATACAGCCTCCTACATGGGTAAATTTCTTAGGCCTAAGAGAGTGATGTGGGAATTCAGTGTTCTGCCTTACAGCAGGGCTTTTCAACCAGTGGTACAGGTACCACCTGTGGTACATTGGCACCTGGCAGGTGGTACGCAACCATCCTAGAAAAGTGGTAGTGAGGGAGGGGAATGAGCTGAACTGGTGGCGGCACCACACAAGCCTGCGTGAGAGACGGCTGGAGCTGCAGGGCTGTCAGGGCTCAGCGGAAGCACCAGGATCAGTGCCACTTTTCAGCTGATCAGCGCTTCTTTGGGACTGTCAGGGCTCAGTGGAAGCGCCAGGATCAGCGCCAGGCTCCAGCTGGAGCTCGGGGCTGATCCTGATGCTTCTGCTTAGCCCTGAAGAAGCACCAATCAGCTGGAATGCTGCAGCCTCTCCAGGGTCCTGCGATTTACATTCAGATGCTTGGCAACTGATTCATATTTATGATGGTCACAGTGTCCCAGGGTCAAGTGAAGTGACCAAAACCTGCTGCAACCACCCAGCAGAAGGGGGGAATAAAAACCAAACACCCCCCCCAACCCACCTCCGCTGCCAATCCCCAACAGAAATGCTCACAACAATGAAAAACTCGGACAGGAGGAAAAGCGCCGCCGGGCGGGCAGGCAGGTGTCTTGCTCGGCTGTGGCTTGGGGGGCACTTTTTTCAGTGCCATTGTAACTTCGAACAGTCACTTAGCGAACTGTTGTAAGTCGAGGACTACCTGTACTTCATCACTTTTTTCCTTTTTTTTTTTTTGGTCATCAAGTTTTTGACCCCTTGCTAGGCGACTGGTGGTCCTCGGATACTGCCATATCCTAAAAAGTGGTACAATGGGTGAAAAGGTTGAAAAGCCCTGCCTTACAGGGCAGGTATGTCAAACTCGCAACGTCATGTGACATCGCGCGACATATCGCGACCTTTTCCCCCTTGCCGGCAATGGGGTGGGCATGGTTTTGTTGTGACGCATCCAGCCCATGGGCTGGCAGTTTGACATGCCTGCTATAGAGGCTTCCAGAGGGGCGAAGTTGAAACAGTTTATATCCAGGATGTGGGGGGGGGTCTGTAGATGTTTTCTCAACACTGATTCACCCAATACTAAGCCAACATCAACTATGTGCTAGCTTAGCACAATCACGATTCCTACCTAACAAGACTCACGAAGCATGGAAGTCTGAAATGCATCCTGTCACCAGACGTTTTCTTTTTTCTGAAAAAGCTAATTATGTGGATTCCTAATCCACATATGATTAAAACCTTTGTTTTGAATGTCCTGTTTCTACTGACTATTCAGATGTGATTTGATTGGGGGCATATTTTGGGCGGAAGGAACAGCAACCGCAGGACATATGACTCTGCATATGCAGCATTCCAACCCAACATGAACTATAACAAATCAAAACTTTTTTTTAAAAAAATTGTTAAACATACTTCATACAATGACTGAGTTTGCACAGCTTATTGAAGCCACAATATGGGTTTGGTTTTGCCCCAACAAGGGATATAAGATTCTTCAACACAATAGTTTTCCGTGTTTTAAAATAATTGCTTGGAAAAACTAAAGCTGTATCTTCTTCCAGAACGGTCGCCTTCTTGCTTAATTACACTTTCAGGTTGGGATGATAAATACTTTGTGTAAATTAATTTGTAGAGCTCTATTCCCAGTGGTTTGGAATTGATCCATTCCCCTCTCTTGTGCAGACTAATAAAAACCAATTTAATTTCTTCACTGACTTCTACACCATATAAAATTTACCTCCAATTCTTTATTTCTTGAGTCTTGTGGGGCTTCCGTAGGAAACTGAAATACATTTCCAAGAAATACATCATAAAGATATGGAACTAGAGTAGATGTAGTCCAGATATAGAAATAGAGAAATTTCTAAGAGGGAGGGTAGAAGTCACGTAAAATCCCATATACTGGGACATGACATAGCACAACATTAATATCATTGTGCTATGGGAACTAAAGAGAAGGTGTCCCATATCTAACTATTCTGACAAATTGTTTCATAGAGAAGAATACAAATATTAACTATATACGTATTAATTTTATTGACCTATCATTTAAGTAAAACATTTACTCACAAGAAGCTAAAATGTCCCATTTCTGCATCAGCTTAATCCAAAATACTGAATGAATAAACCAGGACAAGCAGATTGTTGAAAGTCACCTCACTTAAGGTGGGGAGAAAAACAAGGGAACTGTTTTTATACATAAAACACTTTAGTGGAACGATGAGCCTCCAGAAGTTGTGGATGCTCCAAAACTGGAAGTTTTTAAGAAGAGATTGGACAACCATTTGTTTGAAATGGTAGAGGGTTTCCCTTCCAACGTCCCTTCCAACTCTGCTATTCTGTTCTGTTTAGCTTTTTTTTTTTCTCTCTAAGAGCAATGCAAGCAAACTTCTTAGCAGATTCCAGTTCTCTCAGTGTAGCAATCAATCTCTTAAGGGAGGGGAAGAGGGATATCCAGTGCATGATTACCTTCATTTCTATTTTCATTTTCTTCTTTGACGTATCCTGGGATTCAGGAGATGATGTCACATCAACTTGAAAAGAAGAAGAAAAGAAGCTAACAATTTAAAACATCTTCCCAGATGTTGTAGTAGTAGTAGTAGTAGTAGTAGTAGTAGTAGTAGTAGTAGTAGTAATAATAATAATAAAGTTGGAAAGGACCTTGGAGGTCATCTAGTCCAACCCCTTGCTCAGGCAGAAAACCCTATACCATTACAGACAAATGTCTGTCCAACCTCTTCTTAAAAACTTCCAGGGTTGGAGCATTCACAGCATCTGGAGGCAGGTTGTTCCACTGATTAATTGTTCTAACTGTCAGGAAATTTCTCCTTAGTTCTAGGTTGCTTCTCTCCTTGATTAGTTTCCATCTGTGGCTTCTTGTCCTGCCTTCAGGTGCTTTGGAGAATAGCTTGACCCCCTCTTCTTTGGGGCAGCCCCTGAGATATTGGAAGGCTGCTATCCTGTCCCCCCCTCGACTTCTCTTCCTTAAACTAGACATACCCAATTCCAGCAACCGTTCCTTATATGTTTTAGCCTCCGGTCCCCTAATCATCTTTGTTGCTCTTCTCTGTACTCTTTCTACAGTCTCAACATCTTTTTCACATCATGGTGACCAAAACTGGATGCAGTATTCCAAGTGTGGCCTTACCAAGGCATTGTAAAGTGGTATTAATACTTCACGTGCTCTTGATTCTAACTCTCTGTTAATGTTGGCTTTTTTGGCAGCTGCAGCACAGGACTGGCTCCTATTTAAGTGATTGTCCACTAAGACTCCAAGATCCCTCTCATACAGTTATAACATACAGTTCTCATTTGCCTATATTTACCTATTTTTCAAGCATGCACAATTAAGACATCTTAAAATAATTGAAGTGATTGGCCAGTGTGAGAACAGAGCTACGCTTTTAAGATGTTCCTTAGTTATGATTCCTAAACTTAACACCTAAACCACATAATATAAGCAGCTGCCCAAAGCCTCGGATCCAAATATTAATCATGCTGTTCTATTCACTGATCAAAATCCAACAGCACCTAAGCTCTAGGCCGCTCAAAATATGCTTGTGCTCTATACACAGACATACACAGACATATACAGGCATAAACACAGGCACATATATACAACCAGCAATTAGACAATCTTTCGGATGGCTTCAGTCTAAGTATGTAAAAAATGACTTCTGTGGGAAGCACAGAGATAATAGTTCCGCAGAACATCTCCTTAAAAGAATACTCCCACATAAGACTGTTTTAAATCCACTTTGGCTACTGAAGAAAAAAAATTTCCCTGCTGCTGCTATGAGCCAGACCACAATTTTTGAGCCTAATTTTCTGATCACCATCAACTCTATCAAATAGGACACATCTGCTTTCTTTCTAGGCAAGCGCCAAGTATCTGCTGGCCTACAAACAGGACACGGTGGAGACTTTACTTGAATCCCTGGCATGGTAGCCAGGGCAGTTAAGTGGATGCAGGGCTGCTGATCATTTTGGGCTTGGATAGGAAATGTCTAAAAGTATCCCAGAAAAATTTACACTGCTGGGTTTTAAACAGAAAATCTAATCACATCAGCATAGCAAGGGAACTTATCCTTATCGACCAGAGGGATATTTCTCAATGGATCCTAAGATGAATACAACTATTATTGTAATCATAAGCCAAATAAGAGCAGTATGACACCCTAGGGAAGAAACAGAGAGATACGCTAACCGGGATAAAGCGAGATAATCAAATACCGAGAAGGCATCGTTAGATATATAATTGTTTTGACATTTCCTTTGAGACATTATTCAATACAGGTTGTTGCCTCCAAGCAGGAAAGCTATCCAGGAAATCAGCCAGGTGATGGTTGTCCTAAAGGTGCTTTTTCAAAAGGCCACTGACTTTGTTTTTACCTTGAAGACGTTTCGCTTCTCATTCAAGAAGGTTCCAGCAGTTCCAAGAAGGTTCCAGACCCATTTGCACTGTTCAGGTGACCCTGAGGGCACAGGTAAACCTCCAAGTGGCCTCAACGACTCTCACAGAGAGTGCTAAGGACCAGATGACAGCAAGGAATATAACTCCTTCCGTTCTCCGACATTCAGTCGGAACGGGAGAAGCTTCTTTGATGAGGAGGAAAACATCTTAAAGGAAAACCAAAGTCCAGTGGCCTTTTGAAAAAAAGCACCCTTGGGGCTATAAAACTGAACAGCTGTTGGCCTGAACTGCTCCAGCAGCAGGGGCGGTTGGACTAGATGACCTCAAAGGTCCCTTCCAACACTTGTTATTCCACGTTCTAAAATGAACTGATACTCTTTTTTTTTCAATAAATGGACTTATTAGCTAAGAGACAGAATTACGTCGTCCTGGCTGCTCCTCCATTTCTGATTTTTCTGATTCCAATATAAAGATGTGCTGAGCGTGCTCCTGGACTTGTAGCTTGCACTCATCTATTCTTTTTTCCAACCTGGAAATAATTTCATGGGGCATTGGAGCATTATCATAAAGATACTGGGCAACAGTATCTGCAGGGTAGTCATTTTTTATCTGGGAAACCAAGGGATAAGGATTCACGTCTGGCAAGTATGGGGTTTTGGGCCAATCATCCTGCAAAGAACAGAAATGACAAAATTAATGTTAAGTGTCTGTTTTATGCATGGAGCCATGAAGCCCAGATTGTCCTCCACTTGCAGCTATTCATTTGGAAACCATTCAAAGTTACAATGGCGCTGAAGAAAGGGACGTGTGACTGTTTTTTGCACTTACGACCGTTGCAGCATCCACAAGTCATGTGATCAAAATTCGGACCCTTGACAACTGACTCATATTTATGACGGTTGCCGTGTCCCAGGGTCAGGTAATCCCCCCCCTTTTTTTTTTTTGCAAACTTGCATCAGGCTAAGTCAGTGGAGAAGCCAGATTCACTTAACAATACTAAACCACTGTAGCGATTCACTTAACAACTGTGGCAAGAAAAAATCATAAAATGGGGCAAAACTCACTTAACAAATGTCTTGTTCAGCAACAGAAATTTTGGGGTCAACTGGGGCGGTAAATCAAGGATTACCTGTATAGCATCTGGAAAATTTTAACCAGTTATGTTTCCCCATGGCTGACAGCTGCTGTTATACAGTTGCTTGTGGGAGAAAAATAAGTGATGTATTGAAACTGCCATTCATATCATACTAGTTCAGCCCTAAATATTTTTGTTTCTCACAGCATTGACTATTGCCTTTTTCTCTCACATAACATTTCCTAATTGCCTTTCAGAAGTTCCAGGATAAGCTGTCCAGCATTAACTATCATATCTGCATCTATTCTTTCTTTGCTGAGCTAAGATGGTTAATCTATAGCAGGGGAATCTAAAGCCCTCCAGATGTTTCAGACTGCATAACCACCATCCCTGATGTTTATTGTTACTACTTTAATGACATTTTCATACCATTTCCCATGCACTATTAAAATTATTTCATAAACGTACATACCAAATTGTAACAGGCCAAAAATTCATCAAATGTACCAGGAGGTTCTACAGTTTCCTATAAACACATAAAGATACACGCCTTATAAAATAAAACAGACCCGGTTATGCAATAAAATAGTTACTCCTTTCAGTATAGCAAGCCTGCAAATTGGGTTTTGTTAATCTAATACTCTGAAGAAATATAATGATCAGAGATTGAAATAAAATTTAAAATATAAGGAAAACTAGGACTATTCTGATTTGATTCATATGAAGTGCTCAGCTATCTTATTGTTTCTTGTAAAACAATACATACATATAAACTACTAGGCCAGTATGGTTATTCTACCAACCAGATTAAAGAATTCTGGCTTAGTATTATATGTAAACCAGGCCCCTGAATCTCAAGTCCTGGGTACACAATCAGCCAAAATGTTGACAGAACATTGCAGGGTTTTTTTCTTTGGGGAAAATCCACCTATTTTTATTGAAATATTATATGCTGCCAGCACATGGAGACTAAAGATCAAAACATTGCTTTTGCCACTTCGATGAATTTTTATGTAGTTATATCGCCATCAAAGACTGAAGTATAACTGAGCATAACACTTGGCATAGTATAAGTACATAATGACACTTTGCCCAGACATACTGAGCATACCATGGCTAAGATAAATATGTGAACACAGGACATTTGTTATTTCTGAAACAGGAAAAAAGGTCAGCAATGTTATTTTAAAAACTTCTCATTATTTTTTTAAAAGAATAGATCCATAATATCTTTCATCGCCACCATCATCCTAATTGAGCATTCTGATTCAATAGAATCAGCCAGTTGGTTGAATTCATTTGAGGGATATGCTATTGTTTTACTGACACTGAACCATTTGGTAACTTTGATTCTTCATATCAACAAACAACTTGTTTCTAATCGGGTGTTTGTTTTTCCTTCAGGTATCTGGGAGAGCAATAAATAAATAAACATCCCATAGCAAATGGTGAGATAGCTCGCTCTCACTATGGTTGTGTTCATACAGCATGCTTCATTAATTCAGGTAAAAATCTAGGGGCTATACCTGCACCATAGACTAAGCTTGGTTAGTGTGTGTCTTAGTCTGCAATGCAAAAATGTTTTCTTTGGCACTTCTCCAAAGTGGTGTTTTGACCTTCAGGAATTGGACTATTCAAGGAATTGACCTTGTCATTGTTATTTGTGGTACTATTAAAGTAATATTTATTAAATTATTTCCTTGTAATAAATGTTTTCAAGGACCAACAATCAAAACTTTCATGAGGGGGAACAATGGACTGAAGTTCGGAAACCTCTACGCTGGTGTGTTTCAGTGTTATGTGCAGACTTAGAAAACATGCCAGCTCAGTACCACTGCCAAGCATGGCAACGTGCCTTCAGGATTAAAAAGGGAAAACACGTATCCATCTAAGAGCCTCCAAGTCCCTTTAGAATACAGAATAAGAGTTGGAAGGGGCCTTGGAGATCTTCTAGTCCAACCCCACATTATTCCAGACAAGTGACCATTCAGTCTCTTCTTGAAAACCTCCAGCAATGGAGCACCCACAGCTTTCTGAAGGTAGTAAGCCAGGGTTTTTCAACCAGTGGTACGGGTACCACCTGTGGTACATTGGCACCTGGCAGGTGGTACGCGACCATCCTAGAAAAGTGGTAGCGGGGGAGGGGAATGAGCTGAACCAGTGGCAGCACCACACAAGCCTGAGTGAGAGACGGCTGGAGCTGCAGGGCTGTCAGGGCTCAGCGGAAGCAACAGGATCAGTGCTTCTTCGGGACCGTCAGGGCTCAGCGGAAGTGCCAGGATCAGTGCCAGGCTCCAGCTGGAGCTCAGCAGTGATCCTGATGCTTCTGCTTAGCCCTGAAGAAGCACCAATCAGCTGAAATGTTGCAGCCTCTCCAGGGTCTTGTGATTTACATTCAGATGCTTGGCAACTGATCCATATTTATGACGGTCACAGTGTCCCAGGGTCATGTGAAGTGACCAAAACCTGCTGCAACCACCCAGAAGACCGGGGGGGGGGGAGAAAAACCAAACACCCCCCACCCCACCCCCCGCTGCCAATGCTCAACAGAAATGCTCACAACAAATGAAAAACTCGGACAGGAGGAAGAGCGTGGCCGGGCGGGCAGGCTGTGCCTTGGGGGTCATTTTTTTCAGTGCCATTGTAACTTCGAACAGTCACTAAGTGAACTGTTGTAAGTCGAGGACTACCTGTACTTTATCACTTTTTTCCTTTTTTTTTTTTTGGTCAAGTTTTTGACCCCTTGCTAGGCGACTGGTGGTCCTTGGATGTTGCCATATCCTAAAAAGTGGTACAATGGGTGAAAAGGTTGAAAAGCCCTGTAGTAAGCCATTCTACCGATTAACAGAATTACAGCGTGACAGGGTTGAAAGGGTCCTTGGAGGTCATCTAGTCCAACCCCCTGCACTAGCAGGAGACCCTCTATAATTCCGGACAAACGGCCAGTCCAGTCTCTTTCTTGAATAACCTCCAGTGTGATGCAGCACCCACAACCTCTGGTGGCCAAGCTGTTTAAGGTACAACTATCTAAAAAAAAAAAGAAGCAAAACCAAAGAAACTAATTCATGGCTTTGCAGACTTGAGCCTCGCAGTCTTGGCTCCCCTTTCCCTTCCAGCCTCTTTCGGCAGCCCCAACGCGAGCCACGCCGTCCCTCCTTGCGGAGGGGAAGGGCAGCCTCGCATTTACGCCGCCGACCTTGGAGAAAGAGCGCCGGTAGGAGGAGAAGGTCAGCGTGCGGCCCCGCTCGCCCATTTCCAACAGGGACAGGCTGGAACCCGCCCGGCAGCGGCCGCAGCAGCAGGCCTCGCCCTTCCAACGGACCTTCTCTCGGCGTTGCTAAGGCGCCCTAGCAACCGCCCGTCTCCGCCCCGCCCCTCGGTCCGTCACGTTCCATCCTTCCGGGCTTCCCCCGGTACCCGCGGCGCTGAAGTTCCGCCACGCGCGCCACGGCCGCCTGTCCTAAGGAGGAGAAGACACGCGATCCTTCCGCGAGGCTCGTGGGATGCGTGTTTGGCAATAGTTCTCTGTCTCTGTCTCTGTCTCTCTCTCTCTCTCTCTCTCTCACACACACACACACACACACGCTCCCAATCACCGAGGAGTCCGTGGGCATTGCTGTGCAAAATGGCGGTAGGTTTCTTTTGGGCATGGGCGCGAGAAGCGCGCTTTGGGCTCGGGGAGAGATGGGGAGGCTGCGATAGCAACCCGCAGCCCTGTGCACGGTTTACTAACTTGCAAAAACCAGTTGTGGGGTCTCCGGGGTGGCTCTCTAGAGGTTGCTGCCAACTTCCCAGGGTAGTAAGTGTTTGGCGGGGTGGTCCTGGTGGTTCCTAAGCTTAACCTGCGTGATTGTCGAAAAGAAGCTCTCAGGGGCTGCCCCAAAGAAGAGGGAGTCAAGCTGTTCTCCAGAGCGCCTAAAGGCAGGACAAGAAGCAACGGATGGAAACTAACCAAGGAGAGAAGCAACCTAGAACTAAGGAGAAACTTCCTGACGGTTAGAACAATTAGGCAGTGGAACAACCTGCCTCCAGAAGCTCTGATTGCTCCAACACTGGAAGTTTTTAAGAAGAAACTGGACAGCCATTTGTCCGAAATGGTATAGGGTTACCTGCCTGAACAGGGGGTTGGACTTGATGACCTCCATGGCCCCTTCCAACTTTATGATGATGATGACCTGTGCTGGTGTATTGCAGAGGCTTGCTAATTTTTGGAGGACTAAATCCAATCTGGGTTAAAAGTCCCAGGATTCTCAGGCCCCGCTGCCTGGAAAGGCATAGTGTGGGCTTTGCTGCCTGCTTTGCAGAAAGAAATGCCAGCTTCACTCTCTGACTTTGGGGAGGGGGGGAGTTGGAAATGACCCTCCCATAGAACCCTGAGTCAAATGGGCTGCCTCTGTCAGTGTTTCCCAGCTCCTCGACTTTTGAAATTTGTGGATTTCAACTGCTAACATGTTGAAGTGGAATTATGAATTAAAGTCTATACATGCTAAATGGGGAATTCTTGAGATTTGAAGCCCACACATCTCCAGAGGGTGAGGAACACTAGCCTAGATGTTACAGCAATCTATTGTGCTATGTGTAACTATTTACAATAGAAGTACAGGTACTGTAGTCCTTGACTTACAACATTTCATTTAGTGATTGTTTGAGGCTACACCAGCATTGGAAAAAAAGTGATTTATGACCATTTTTCACACTTAGGACTTTTGCAGCATTGCTATGCAAATCATGTGATTTGCATTTGGATGCTTTGACAGCTGACTCGTATTTATGACTGGTTGCAGTGTCTTGGAGTCATGGGATCCCCTTTTGCGACCTTCTGACAAAGATTCAGTTCACAACACTAATAAGACAACTGCGGCGATTCATTTAACAAATGTGACAAAATAGTAAAATGGGGCAAAACTCACCTAACAAAGTTCTCACTTAGCAACAGAAATTTTGGGCTTAATTGTTGTCGTAAGTTGAGGACTACCTGTATAACACTCTTTCCATTTAATCTTTATATCTCTTTGAGATAGCTGAGACTGATGTAATTGGCTTCATTGGTTGGTACTAAGCAAAAAAACAAGCAAAATATCTGATGGGAATCCAGCCATTGGAGCATGCAAGCCATGGTTTGGGGACAAAGGATGTTAATGAACCCTGCCAATCGGGGTTTAGTGCTAGCTAACAGATATAAAAGCACAACATCAGTTGCTAAACCAGTTGTCTGAATTTGGCAGCCTACATATGGTAGCCTAGGGCAGTGAATAATTTATGTTTAAATAAACCATAGTTTAAGTGAAACGTGAAACTGCAATGAGTGGCAAAGAGTGCTCGGTTTAGTTTAATGGTCAAATGGTTAAATTTGGTTCTCTCCAGGACTAGGATTATTGACTGATACTTGGGTTAAACTATTCAGTTGTATAAAAACATGCCTTACTTCAAGTTAGCAAAATGCACATTCTTATTTGTTTGATTTTTATGGTTCTGGAAATCATAGATAAAGTTTACCCCTTTCTCTGTCAGCAGCATTTTTCCCTGCCATGTCAAGGAAAGCTGTCACTAGTTATTTAATATAAGGTGGCTTGATCTGTAGGTCAGGAATGCATAACAGATTAATTAATTTCCTGCTCTTGAGCAAAGGAATCTGTGTGGTTAGAAAATTCTGTCCAAACCTAAACAGTTTTCTTCACCTACCAGCCAAGCTTTCTCTAGCAAACTATGAGAATTTTCTCATTCCAAGAAGAAAGAGCTGATGCTGCAAAACAGAAATGGTGCTTGTTACACAAAAGCCACAAATACATTCTTGTTATTATCCCTTTATTAAGTATCATTTTAGAAGTAATGGTTATTTTATAAACTGCAAAAGGTTGGCAGTTGAATCAAGGAAATGAGCAACTACTCCATGCCATTATATTCTATATATATATATATTCTTAATCTGATAAAGCATGTTATGCATGCCAAATAAATAACAAACTGCCTGTCATACAAGTTAAGTCTCTATTAATGAATAGTATTACTAAGATCCTGAAATACCAGACATAAGAAAACCCTGAACTTTATGTTGTTAAGCTTCACATTAAACTGATTCTTACACTTAACCTAGAGCAGATGTAGAGAAAAGATCAGTTGTGCAGTCCTTGGGTTAGATCCAGTCATGTTGGGAAAACATTCCATCTGCATGTCTCTGTTGTTTAGGAGATTCTCTCTCTCTCTCTCTCTCTCTCTCTCTCTCTCTCTCTCTCTCTCTCTCTCTCCTCTCCTCTCTCTCTCTCTCCTCTCCTCTCCTCTCCTCTCCTCTCCTCTCTCTCTCTTCTCCTCTCTCTGTTTCTCTCACAAACACACATTTTAAATTTCAGCCCTCCAACCATTTATGTTCAGGGCTCCTGGAGAATACAGTTTTCCCTAGTCTGATTATGCTTAATCTCATTCATCAAGATTTCTATTCTAAGAATACTCCCCTGAAATCATACTTGAAAACTATACTTGCATTATTTATCTTTAACAGTTCCAAGGATATCATTCATCTGAAATATATCATTAAATTCATCTTCCATTAAAAAAAGCAGACCAAGATAAACCAGGAAGTGAAGAGAAATGCTGAGTGTTTGCTAAATCGAGGCACACCGGCCACATCCACGTTACAAGAAACCCCACTTGACAACTTGTGTCTGACATCTCAAGCTGTTCTTGAGAGAGCCCAAAAACAAGGAAGATCAAAGTGCCCCAGATGTCACAGCTCAAGGATGTTCTACTGCTATTCATGTTGTGTTCCAGTTGAAACTGTCCCTGTTGAAGATATTCCTATTGTGAAGGTTAGTACAGGGGATCTGAGGAGGGGAAGGTCACGGTGTTCTTTGGTCATTTTATGTCAAATTTCCCAGCAAGTAATTTTACTAGATGACATAGATAAAGGTGGAGTTTAACCTAATCTTGTCTTTTGTGCCAAGCTTCATAATAAGTCCCATAACCATAAAGTTTCGAGTTTCATCAAATTTATATGCCGCCCTTCTCCGAAGACCCAGGGCGGCTCACAACAACAATACAATGATACAATAAAAGTTTAAAAAATTAATTTCATTCACACCACATACAAACACAATCAGCTGACAGTCGCTGATGGAGGGACCTTCCTAGGGACCAGGGGCAGAGCACAGCTCATACGCCCCAAGCCTGTCGGCATAGATGCATCTTCAAGAGTTTCCAGAAAGCTAGGAGGGAGGGAGCAGTACGAACCTCTCAGGGAAGCTGGTTCCAGAGGGCTGGGGCAGCAACAGAGAAGGCTCTTCCCCTAGGCCCCGCCAGATGACATTGTCTAACAGGTGGGACCCGTAGGAAGCCAACCCTATGGGCCCTAACCGGTCGCTGGGATTTATGAGGCAGAAGACGGTCCTGCAAGTATCCTGGCCCATTGCCATAAAGGGCTTTATAGGTCATAACCAACACTTTGAATTGTGTTTGGAGACCAATTGATAGCCAGTGCAGCTCGCGGAGAGCTGGAGTGATATGAGCATGTCTTGGGAGACCCAAGACAGCTCGCGCGGCCTCATTCTGGACTACTTGCAGTCTCCGGACATTCTTCAAAGGTTGCCCCATGTAGAGAGCATTACAGTAGTCGAATCTCGAGGTGACAAGGGCATGAGTGACTATAAAGAGTAATTTTACTAGATGAAATAGATAAAGGTGGAGTTTAACCTAATCTTGTCTTTTGTGCCAAGCTTCATAATAAGTCCCATAACCATAAAGCTGCTGTAGTGAAAGAAAAACAGGTCACAGTAGCCCAGTGCTACTTGGATATCTTTCCTAGCCAAGATTCCTGCCCAAACCTTGGCATCTCTGTAGTACTGGTGGGGAACTACTGGTATGGCCCCTTTATGGACCTGTGGACTTTGACTCCCAGAATTCCTGAGCCAACCATGTTTTTCAGGGCTTAACTAAGTTGCAGCTGTTGCAGCATCCCTGGGGTCAGCACGCATTTACAACATGCTGGTTCAGGAATTCTGGGAGTTGACGTCCACAGGACCTAAAGGGGCCATAATTCCCCACCCTTGCTGTACAAGATGATGGAAAAGATGTCTACCCAAAGGAAGCCTTTAAGTAATTCAAATTTAAGTAATAATAATTCTTTTTAATTATATTATTCAATTGCATGATGTCTTTGTTCTTTCCCGCTGTTTATTTTGCTGAAAATTGCAAGTGTATCCGGTGCAAATCATGTGTTATGCTTCGATATCCAGAGTCGAGTGCACGGTTGAGCAAATTTATATATTTATGGTTGAATGTGGGGGTGTCTTTTTGACACACTTTCTGGGTTCTTTGTTTAAGCTTCCCTTGAAGATTGATATAATTAAGCATCCCAATGAAACAGATGGCAAAAGCACAGCTGTACATGCCAAGCTTCTGGCCTCTGAAGATGTTACCATTTATACATATCCGTGTATTCCCGACTATGAAGAAATGCAACATGAAGTAAGAGTCTGTTTATACGTAGTATCGTAGGAAAACCTTTTCTTTTTCACTGCCTAATAATAATAATAATGATAATAATAATAATAATAATAATAGTTGGAAGGGACCTTGGAGGTCATCTAGTCCAACCCCCTGCTCAGGCAACTGCTCTAGTCCAACCCTACACAATTTCGGACAAATGGCTGTCCAGTCTCTTCTTAAAAACTCCCAGTGTTGGAGCATTCACCGCTTCCGGAGGCAGGTTGTTCCACTGGTTAATTGTTCTGACTGTCAGGAAGTTTCTCCTTAGTTCCAGGTTACTTCTCTCCTTGATCAGTTTCCATCCGTTGCTTCTTGTCCTGCCTTCAGGCGCTTTGGAGAATAGCTTGACTCCCTCTTCTTTGGGGCAGCCCCTGAGATACTGGAACACGGCTATCCTGTCCCCTCCTCGTCCTTCTCTTCATTAAACTAGACATCCCCAAGTAATGGCATGGGAGTACTGCAAAAGGGTGGATCAGCATGTCGGCCTGTTTGATGAAATCAAGTTCTGCAGGGTTTTAACATTTTCTCGTCTTTGCTTAAACGCTGCTGTTAGTAAATGTTACCCAGATTGCATTTTCATAAATAACTGGTGGAAGCACAATTTTAAAGCAGATTCGTTGGGGAAAATAGAGGTTGCGCTGTGGCTGAGATTAGATCTCATGAAGGGTTTTTTTTTCCCGCCCCATTTTTAGATTGCACTTATTTTTCCTGGACCTAATTCAATTTCAATAAGCAACATTCCTCTCTCTTTGCAAGCAAAATGTAAGACAGACACCAAGGGCTTATTAGCAGAACCAGCACCCAAGTCTGCAAAATGGGACCCAAGCTACAGTAGCATCATGAGTGAAGATAAATTGCCCAAGAGCGGAAATGCATTGAAAAAAATTGTATTTATCGACAGCACATGGAATCAAACAAACAAGATAATCACAGATGAGCGGCTTCAAGGTATTATTTTTATGAATAGAAACGAATCTTAGGAATTGTTCTAGGTCAGTGGTGGCGAACCTATGACACGGGTGCTAGAGGCGGCACTCGGAGCTCTCTCTGTGGGTACACACACCGTCTCCCCAGCCACGCCTCCTCCCATGGCCCCCTCCTCACCAGCAGCCCCCCTGGAGGAGAGTTGCCCCTGGGTGCGGCCCACACGAAGCAGCGGGGCCAAGGACATGATAGCTGGGCAGTGGGGACAAGACTCTGCCCTTGCGCCCCATTGCGCGCAGATGATGCTGCGGGGCACGGGCGGAGGGCATGGCCATGGCGCTGCAGGGCTGCCTGGGTGATCTGTGGCGGGCCGTGGAGGTGGTGGGTGGCCCAGTGGATAGGGCAGAGTGGGGGTGGGGGAGCAGTTTTTGTGCACTCGGTCTCTAAAAGGTTCGCCATCACTGTTCTAGATATAATAGAGAGCTGTTACCGGCAATAAATACCTCCTCTCTACTCTTATTTTTCTTCCAAAAGATTTGCTTTTCTAAAACTAGTACACCTGCAACACTGTATAGAACAGGGGTAGGCAACCTTGGCTCATTTATGACTCGTGGACTTCAACTCCCAGAATTCCTGAGCCAGCCATGCCTACCCCTGGTATAGAACATTTTTTGTACTCCACTCAGATACTGTGACATTTCAGGAAAGAGAGAAAAGAGATGAAAATATAATGGAAATGACTGGATAAATCTGACTAATATGTCTTAAGCTTATCCTTGTGTGTAATGCTTTGGAGAAACCTGTTAGCAATTAGCCACAAGTAGTTTTTTTTTTTCATTCTTTTGTGTAATTAAATGCCTACATTATCATCTTTGTTTTTGTTTTTTTCACTCTGCAGGGTTGCTACAAATCGAACTGAAATCTAGGAGAACCTGCTTTTGGCGCCATCAGAAAGGAAAACCAGAAACTTACCTCTCTACCATTGAAGCAATTTATTACTTTCTAGTAGACTATCACAAGGAGGTCTTAAAAGAAAAATATGACGGACAATATGACAATTTGCTTTTCTTCTTCTCATTTATGTACAAGCTGATCAGGAAAGCCAAGGATTCTGCAGGGAAAAAGTGAAGCATTCCTCATGCAAATGTCCCAAAAGGAACTGTGATCCATTACCCTTTAAAAATCAGTCCTTTGAACTAATTAAGATTCGAATGGCTGACATTGATTTACAAGATAGAAGGCTTATAGTTGCTATCTTCTAAATTTAAACTAAATCCAAACTTCTACAGACAAAACTTAACAACTGTTAAGGGAAGACGATCCAAAATAAAGCTGGACTTTGGGCATCTAAATAGAATTTTTTTTTAATTTGTTGAACAATGAAATTACCAGCTTGAATTTTGTATTTAAAGTTAGCAGAAACTTCATTTGTTAGTGTCATTATGCAGGGTTATTCTTTGGAGTATCAAGGAAGACTCTTAGTGATTTTACTACCTATTAAAAATTATTAGAATTACTTCATTTCACCTCCCAATTCCACCTCCAAAGGGAAGCCAGACTAAAATATTTAGCTCGATGCTAACAGTGAATACGATTAGGACTGAATTAAATTGCCAAATTGCTTAAATATGTTCCACTACTGATTGCTTATAGGTCTGAACCAAGGTTTCCTTCTAAAGCAGGGGTGTCCAACCTTGGCTAGTTTAAGACCTGTGAACTTCAACTCCCAGAATACCCTAGCCAGCCTTGTTTTATGTAGTGCTTTCTTTTGCTGCATACACGCTTCAGAAAATGGTCATATTTCTCTACCAGAGATCAGTTTCTGGAGGGTGGGGAAGGGTATTTCCCAACCTATAAGGGACAGGACTAACATTTCCTTACTTTTTGTGAGGTTTTTTTAATGAGCACAATACAATTTATGGAAAATTAATGCACCTGTTATGCTTAATATTAAAAAAGTGAAACTTGTGCCATCAAAAATTGGCAGTCTTGATTAAAGCTTGCAGACGGCTTATCTGCGAGGTCTAGAAGATACCTTTAGTTATCTTGCTTAATACTGGTAGATATTACAGTCCTGTCTAAATTTCTACTTTATTTATGGAAGCCAGCATAGGGATTGGTCCTTAATGCTTTCTTTGCACAGGAGCATATCATTTGCTCCTAAGATTGGGACCTACAGCAAAATAACAATTTCAGAAGTTCAAGGCAGAATACACACTCTTTTCTCACTCCAGTGCATAAACGTAGTTGCAATCAAAACATGCATAGAAGCTACAATAAAGTTTATTGGAGGATGCATCATGCATCTTAAATCATACATGTTCTACAAAGCTGCATATGTAATGATTCAAATGATAAATATCCTTCAGAGTCATCTGTTTAATAAACCCAAAAAGTGAAAATGCTTTTATTGTCCTTAGTTATATTATTACTTATTTCTACCGTCAAGAGAAGGGCATCATGGCTTTGCAATCATAAAGGCCGCTTCCATTATATGCATTTTGGTTTTTCCTGAGAGTTTCATCTTGGAATTGCTAAACAAGGACACTTTGAATTCTTCTGCTAAAGTTGCTTTAAAAAAAAAAATGCTGGATTATACTTAACGGAACATTTCTACTCCTATCGCAAAATGACGTTTTCCTCCATGTGTTAACGATAATCTAACTCCGAAAGACATTCACAGTGTCTTCCGGATCTTATTTCCTCGAAACATTTGTAAATTATTTAGAAGTAGAGTCAGAGAAACTGTTTATGTAATAAACGTTGAATAGATTTTAGGGTTTTTGTTTTAAGCCCCAGCACCAATCAAATCCTGCTATTCGGAACAGCATATTCGGATGTACAGATAGGAATAGTTACATGGGATGCCAAGGGTTTGTGCTTTGCCAAAAGTTTTTTTTTTTAAAGAATTGGAAAGGAAAGGAGGATTTCCCATAAAGGAGACTATTTCAGGGTTGAATTGAGGGGTCCTTACGTCTCTGAAATTGCTCACTTCAGAAGTCAGTGTTATGCTGAAAAGCAATGCCAAACTGCAGACCAGGTTGTGTCCCACAAGCCTTGGTCTCTTCAGCCTTAAAAGACGGCGTTTAAGGGGTGACTTGATCGAAGTGTATAAAACCATGCATGGGATAGAAAAGGTGGATAGAGAAAAAATTTTTTCTCTATCACACAATACTAGGACAAGGGGGCACTCCCTAGAGCTCATAGCTAAGAAAGTGAGGACAAACAAAGGGAAATATTTCTTCAGCCAGAGGGTCGTTGGTTTATGGAATTCACTTCCAGAAGAGGTCGTGACAGCTGTCAGCCTTGATAGCTTCAAGACAGGGTCAGACAGATTAATGGATGCCAAGTGTATCGGTGGCTATTAAAACAGATGTCCATGTGCCGCCTCTATGTTGGTTGAGGCAGGCAGGATTCCCTTGAGTACCCTTTGTTGGGGGTCAAGGGAAAGGGAGGGTTTTGCCTTCTATTTCTGCTCAAGATCCCCATGTACAATTGGTGGGCCACTGTGTGACACAGAATGCTGGACTCGATGGGTTTTGGCCTGATTCAGCATGGCTCTTCTTATGTTCTTATGTTCTTATGCTTGTTATCTGTTTTATGTTGTTATCTTCTTTTCCCACGGCTCTGTAAATTCTTCAAACCTGCAAGGTAATATTATCAAGTGGGGAAAATTTGCTGTAGGACAACATAGATCCATGGTTAACATAGGAACAAAGGATTTATTTTTTAAAAAAAACTTCATAATATGATTTTGATCCAGGTACACTTGTTACGACAAATTGCTTTTATCCCATCAGTACTAGCCTAGCTCCATCTTAATATTATTCCTAACCTGTCTTCCTAACAGAAGTATTACCAGTCTTACACTCTGAAGCTTACCTCAGACCTCTTCTTCAATTCTCACTTCCCAAATCTCTCTTCTCAAGCCCGTCCGTTGCTGTCCTTTGATTGACCATCCTGCCATTTATTCTTCACAAGCTATCATTATTGCACCCTAGAGCAGACAGACTTAGATCCATAGCCACCACTTCCTCCACAAGATCTTTCTCTTTGGTGATGGAAAGTCCTCTCCACAGGACCACATCTGGCCCAGGAATTATCAGTTGTCTCTTATTGTGGGAGTTGAAAATGTCATAGCAACATTAGAGAAACAAGTTGATTATAGGATGGATAGAAGGATGGATGGATGGAATTTTCACCCAGTATAAAGACACAGAAACCACTCACTTCTCACATGAGTTACATTCTCCTATTTATCTTTCTGACAATGTATATACATAAAAGATTATGTCCATTTTCAAAGGATGCAAATAATGGGCACCAGCCAGTTAAAGGTTCTGTCTATTTCAAGGTCTTCAATCAACACAATCAAATTAAAAGGTACATAATAATGCTTTATCACTGGATGATGCCTTAGAATGACTGGAAGCACTAATGGCTATGAGAATCTCGAATTTTGGCTTGTAAAACATCACAGGTTTTCTTTGCATCTCCAAGCAACATCGAAGTGTTTGGCTTGTAAAATATGGGATTGTCGACTGCAGCGTATCCAACTCCCAAGGTGCGCTTCATGACAATGACCTGGTGGAGAAACCAAAGGACATAATAAGAGTGAGTTCAACTATTTCTTGCCTTTATTCAAAAAAGCTAGTTAAAAATATAGTCTGCCTTCTTTTTTTCCCCCCTAGATAATATAGTCATTTTTAATTATAGAAATTGTACTCAACAATTGTTATTTTTCCCCATCTGAACATATCCTTCTTTATTTAATTCCATGCCTTATCATAATTATTTTTACTTTTCTCTCATTTCTTTTAAATCGCTTTTTCCCATCAATTCTTTTTGGTCTTCCATTTTCATATTTTGGTCAACTTCTTTGTCCATTTGCCATTGATTTTAAAACCAGCTAATGCCCTAAAATATGTTAATTTTTACATTAATATTATAGTTTCTTCCAAAAGGTCTTTTAAAACTATTACTTCTGGGCTTCCATCCGCTGCACTCTATAACAAATCGGTTAAATCTTCCAAGGCAGTTTTACACCAGCACCACTGCAAGACTATGCAGAAAAGACTTTTAACCAAGTCTGTAGATTTTTCACTGGGGTAAGAATGAAGCAGGAAATTCACATATAATATTATAAAATCATAAAAAGTTGGAAGAGACTATCAGGCTGAGTCCAAACTCCTGCTAGGGCAGGAATTAAATTGAATTGAATTAAATTAATGTCAATTAAATCATTCCAAGCAGATGACTTTGGTAATTGGTTCCAGGGTTGAACTGCTCTTACCATTAGGAATTTATACTGGAATTTTTTCCCTCTAATATTCAACCTGAACCTGCCTTCCTGTGATTTAACTACATTGTTCTGGGATAATGAAAAACAGGTCTTCACCTACACCTTCCAACTCTCCTATACCCTATCAATCATCTTCTTTCGTGACTAAGTCTATTCCCCCCCCACACTCAATTCTTCCTCATAACTGAAATTCTAAAATTGCAATATTTCAGATCCTACTGCTTAGCAAAAGACCGTCACCATAGAGTCATAAGGACATATGGTGGATCAATGCATTGCTGACAAATGCAAAATCTTACTTATTATACTGGCAAATCTTCTAGAGAGCTCTCCAGATTCTCCAACAACAGATAGCAGAACATTCTCATTGAGATTATTGTCTGTTGTATCTAGCCCCTCTCAGCTCAGTAAAATCCACATAAATATGTCTTTAAGAGTTTTATTTAACACATTTCAAAAGGATTCACTTCAAAGCAAGCTGCTGGCATTTTGCTGGCCGAAACGACCAATTCTGATTTATTTACATTTAGATTAAACATGCTCTCCCCCCACCTTCCAATTAACTCACTCTTTATCAATCACATTGTCCAAGACCTCATTATTCTTCCGTAGATTTCAGAAAAACACCAGAAAACTGAGTTTAAACGCGCTGCTCAAGGTATCAGGCTACTCCTTGATTAACGTTGCTCGTGACAAAGGCGTAGTCTCTCTTTCCCCTTCTAATATAGTTTCCGATACGTCATTTCCCCCATTACTTCCTTTTCCCACTTAACTGACACCTTCGCTTATCAAACCTTCTGAATCTCGGATCAAGCCATTTATCTTCTTGTTCCAAATCTGACTCATCACTTTGAGAGTCTGACTCAGAATGCATACAAAGCTCCTCATTGTCTAGCTCGGCTGCCGGGAGGGGAAAATACCCAGAGGGGCCTGGTTCTGCTTCGTCATCCTCTGATATGTCCCCAGCTGGTCTAGAAACACCCACAACATTGTCTAATCGTCTTACTTTCCAAGTTGCTGTTTTTCTGAGGTCTTTGAGTTCAGCTTTCATTTCCCAGCCAACCTGATTGTTGACTCTACTGCCAAGATAGCATCCTAGCAAACTTGCAGACTTTCTGTTCAGCTGCCCCTTAAACTCTAGAGTAATTCCTTCTTCCAGAGAAATTACACCTTGTGTCAATTGGAGGATTTGATGACATCAAAACAAGTATCATAATAATACCCTGTACTGTAGTGAAGGCATCATTTTCGTAATTTGGGGACAAAGACCCCTTTCTTTTTACGTTGCGTGTTAGGTACTCTTTGCTCTAATGAAGAAGCCATCACAACCCTGTGTTCTCAGTTTCCTGTTGTCTCTTACTTGTTTAGATTTCCAAACTTCCAATACAGGCATGCCAGCTATAATGGAGTTGGGATCTTCCTGTGCTGCAGAGTTCACGGTATCATTAGCACCAATGACCAACGTCAAATCTGTATCTGAAAGTAAGGAGAAAAATCCTTGCAAAAGGAAGACCTTTCAATATGAAAAGCTTCAAAATCCAAGGGTGAGATAAGTGCAATTTTTTTAAAAAACAACAACACCCAAATCAGGGAAGCTCTAACATTACTTCTGAGACTCCAAAGGAAAGCTGGGAAAAGACTCTTAAGTATAGTGAGCCAGCTAACATGTACTCAATATCCTTTGCATGTTGCTTACACTGTCTGCAGAAATTGTGGCTTGTGAATAGTTTTCCTCTTTTCTTGAAAAGGCTTTTAAAACAAGATCTATGCAAAATAACCTGCACGTGAAACCAGATACAAAATACCACAAATGCACCATGGACAATACTAGGACAAGGGGGCACTCCCTAAAGCTCGTAGGTAAGAAAGTGAGGACAAATAAAGGGAAATATTTCTTCACCCAGAGGGTCGTTGGTTTATGGAATTCACTTCCAGAAGAGGTCGTGACAGCCTTGATAGCCTTGACAGCTTCAAGGCAGGGTCAGACAGATTCATGGATGCCAAGTGTATCGGTGGCTATTAAAACGGATGTCCATGTGCTGCCTCTATGTTGGTTGAGGCAGGCAGGATTCCCTTGAGTACCATTTGTTGGGGGTCAAGGGAAAGGGAGGGTTTTGCCTTCTCTTTCTGCTCAAGATCCCCATGTACAATTGGTGGGCCACTGTGGGACACAGAATGCTGGACTCGATGGGCTTTGGCCTAATTTAGCATGGCTCTTCTTATGTTCTTATGGACCGGGCTATCTAGATCAAAAGCAAAGTACAGTTCAGAAGAAACCAAATAACGTCATTCCTCACTTTCCGATCCTCATTTGTGACCTATCTTTTCCCCAAAGTGAACAAATTATCCTACTTCACATTATCTTTACAGCAGCCTAGACTAGGCTGAATAAAAACACCTGAGCTTAAGACTGAATGGTTATCCCGACTATGGATATCTTCAATCCTATATTGACTAAAGTGAATATTAACTCAACACCTAGAAAATCCTCTCCACGTGCAAAGCACTTATCCTTTTCCATTCCCTCCCCCCCACCCCCTCGCTCTCTTGTGGATTCTGTTTCTGCTTGTATACATCCTTGGTAGGGAGTAGACGGCCTGCTTGAAACCTGTGTAGATTTTGCATGAATTCATTCCATCTGAATTCGGCTGCTCTCACACTTTGGAGAGACTCCACGCTGGCATATTAGCCTGACAAGCCTAAGCTGTTGAATTCATAGCTGTGGTTGCTAATTTGAAAATTTATTTCTGGTCCAGGACCATCATGGGTCCCTTGCTGAGCCATAAAACGTGCCCTCCCAAAGAGATGTCAAAGACAATTGCCTTGCCTTCTGATAGACTGCCTCAGAGAACAGACCACCTCTGAAGTCGGATGAGAAAACAAGCTTTGGAACTGAAGCAGTTCTAGCATTCAGTGTAATGTGATCCGACTGTCAATCTCAGAGGACTTTTTTGGGCATCCTTTCAGCAGATTGCTTCAGGTGTGCAACTGGTTCAAGCTGGAACGAATTCCTATAGTATGTGCCAATTTCTAGTGTAAGCTTATTAGTATTATCAAATAGGCAGAAACTGAGTTTATTTGCCAGTACAGTAGCTTGCAGGAGGGGCTAAGAGCAAGTGGAGTGCAGATTGCCCAGGAGATGATAATTATAGGGGAGAAATAAAAAGCGCACGGGGCAAGAGGGAAGCATAATTTCTCACACAGCAACATCCATTTCACAATAACTGGAGCTCCAGATTCAACTAAAGACACTGAGCCATCATGGCGCAGTGGTTAAAATACAGTCTTGGCAAGGCACTAACTCTGCCCACTGCCAGCAGTTCGATCCTGACCGGCTCAAGGGTTAACCCATCCTTCCATCCTTCGGAGGTCAATAAAATAAGGACCCAGATGGTTGGGGGCAAATATGCTGACTCTGTAAAACTGCGTGGAGAGGTCTGTAAAACACTGTGAAGTGGAATATAAGTGCTGTTGCTGTTGCTATTGCTATTTTGCAACCCAAAGTAAAATGGTGGTATAAAAGCCACCATTTGTTGATGACAGCTTGATCGTTCCTCAGCCTAACTCCAAAAGCAGATTAAAAATCAATGTTCTTAGGTGGCTGCAATGCAAACGCTGAGCCGCTGTTTTGCTTGATTTTTCATCCTCCTCATTCAACCCTCATCCCCTACCTGGAAAATCTTCATTAATTTCGTCCATCTCCAAGACGACGTCGTACGGCACACCAGCTTCTGCCAGGAGGACATTCAGCTGGCCTGGCATTCGGCCCGCAACTGGATGGATGCCAAACCTATGACCCCCAAAACGGGAAGAAATGCTGAGCTAATAAAGAAGAATTCATCAAAGTTGGCTGGGTAGTGCAAACGAAAGGCGGTGGGTCCAAACACCGGTTTGCCTCCAGACAAAGCCAACTGATCAAAGTGTGTCACAAGGACACAAGGGAAGGGCACAAGGTAGATGGTTGGAGTGAGGTGTCTCTTACAATCCTGAAAGGCAGGTTGGGCAAAACAAGATGCCTATTCTTTAATACCAAAATTCAGAACTCCACAGAGATCTTTCAGCAACTGATATAACGTGCAACAGGTCTAGAAATTGGGAGAGATCAGACAAGGGTTAGAGAAAGGGGAGAGAGATTACATCTTCTCTCCTCTAAACAAGAGAAAGATAGTTGACTTGGTGTAGTGGTGAAGGCCTTAGGCTAGAAACCAGGAGACAGTGAGTTCTAGTCTGTCAAGGTTATAATTTAATAGCTGAACAGCTTATGTAAAAATGTAATGTAATGTGGATGATGCAGTATAGGAATGACTTGCAAGTGTGTGTATCCCTTTAAGAGCCTGAGTATAAAAGGAAAGTTTTTTTGCTGGAGTTTCTCTCTCTCTTGTCCATTTCCTGCTGTGGTTGCTGTATATAGGAGTTTGCCGTTTCACCATGTGTATGTATTTTATTTCTAGTGTATATTTGTAGATATAGTGTAATATAAACCACTTTTAAATACAACCAATTGCCTTAGGCATAAAACCCACTGGGTGACTTTGGGCTGGTCACTCTCCAACGTTTTGTCAAGAAAGCTGCAGAGATTTGTCCAGGCATTCACCAGGAGTCAACAAAGACTCAAAGGCACCTAAGACCCCGCTCCCCCCCAAAAAAACCATAAAAGTAGGAGAAAAATTCCTAGAGAGGCAATGGTGGCACCATTTTGACAGCACCTAACTTTCCCTCTAAAGTTTCAGTCGAAATCACTATTTTCCCCTAGAAAATATATACAACTGCCATTTTATTTATTTTTTAATTAAAGACAAGTTTGGTTTGGCTTTCCAGGATGTGGTATTGTTAAAAACAGGGAAAATATGAGATATAAATTTAATAATAATTCGAGTACCACATATAGCATCTTGGCTACAGCGCCTGGCATCTGTGATCAACAATAAAAACATATAAAAACATATAAAAACATATATATATATATACACACACAGCATTGGGATTTACTTGCCTGACTTTCTTTCCTTGTTCATTCAGCATTTTCACCATGTCAGCAATGGGATATTGAGCTTTAGCTGCACACAAACCCCAACCTGCAGTGAGAGGGAAAAAACTCCATCAGAACATGGAGAAGGAATCCCGATGCTGTTAGGGTAGGGCTTTTCAACCTTTTCACCCATTGTACCACTTTTAGGATATGGCAACATCCGAGGACCACCAGTCACCTAGCAAGGTGTCAAAAACTTGATGACCAAAAAAAAAAAAAGGAAAAAAAGTGATAAAGTACAGGTAGTCCTCGACTTACAACAGTTCACTTAGTGACTGTTCGAAGTTACAATGGCACTGAAAAAAGTGCCCCCCAAGCCACAGCCAAGCAAGACACCTGCCTGCCCGCCCGGCAGCGCTCTTCCTCCTGTCCAAGGTTTTCATTGTTGTGAGCATTTCTGTTGAGGATTGGCAGCGGGGGTTGGGGTGAGTGGGGGTGTTTGGTTTTTATTCCTCCTATCTGCTGGGTGGTTGCAGCAGGTTTTGGTCACTTCACATGACCCTGGGACACTGTGACCGTCATAAATATAAATCAGTTGCCAAGATCTGAATGTAAATCACAAGACCCTGGAGATGCTGCAACATTCCAGCTGATTGGCGCTTCTTCTGGGCTCAGCAGAAGCGCCAGGATCAGCACCGAGCTCCAGCTGGAGCCTGGCGCTGATCCTGGCGCTTCCGCTGAGCCCTGACAGCCCTGCAGCTCCAGCCGTCTCTCGCTCAGGCTTGTGCGGTGCTGCCACCGGTTCAGCTCATTCCCCTCCCCCACTACCACTTGTGTAGGATGGTCACATACCACCTGCCAGGTGCCAATGTACCACAGGTGGTACCCGTGCCACTGGTTGAAAAGCCCTGCTGTTAGGGGAACACTAAGTACAGAAGAAACATGCATGAAGGCCAGGGAAGTGTTACGAAGAGTATTAGACTAGACTGAATAACAGAGTTGGAACGGACCTGGGAGGTTAGTGAAAGGTTTTAATCTCTTTGAGTTCTAAGAAAAAAACAAGACTGGCAGTGAAGCCACTGATGCTGGACCTCACTCATGAGGAAGGGCCCCCCAAAACATGATCCAGTATCTGCCATTAGGATAATAAAACCACTCATTGAAATGGGACCTCAAGAGTTAAATGATAACAAACCAAGACATAAGATGAGCCTCATGCTTCCCCAATTTTCTCTGGTCTACATACTCCAGAGTTGGAGAATTACAGTTGCTGGGTTCACATAACGTACAAACCCAAAACGAAACACAGGTAGCTCAGGTAGAAATCAGCCTTTGGTGAATTGTTAACTCTTACCTGGTGTAATGATGATGGAGTTTGCTTCTTTGATCATTTCAATGGCTTGGTCAATCCCAACTTCTGTATGTGTTCCAACTACTTCCATGGGCTTTCCTCCAGCTGTAGATGTCGTACCATATCCGCCCAAAATGACATTTGGTAAAGAGCGATTCATAGCCTGGCCAACCATAAACCATACATTAACCCAAAGTTTCCAGTCAATGGAAGATTACAATGAATATAAACCAGGAAACTACTTTAAGCACGCGGTTCTCAACCTTTTTCAGGCCGAGACCCCACCTGCGCCGCCCATGCGCGGTGCGACACCGACCTGTGCCGCACATGCACGGTGCGACGGGCTGAATCACGCATGCGTGGCGCGACGGCCCTAACCACGCATGCGCAGCGCATGCGTGACGGCCCAAACCGCGCATGCGTGGTGCAACGGCCCAAACCGCGCATGCACGGCATGCGCACGACGGACCGAACTGCGCATGCGTGGCGCGACGGACCAAACCGCGCATGTGCGGCGTGTGCGTGATGCCCGAACTGCGCGTGCGCGGTGCGACGGGCCGAATTGCGCATGCACGGTGCGCGCACAACGGCCCGAACCGTGCATGCGCGGCGCAATGGACCGAATCGCACATGCGCGGCGCACGCACGACGACCCGGACCGCGCATGCACGGCACAACGGGCCTAACTGCATGCGTGGCGCGACGGCCGAACTGTGCATGTGCGGCACGCGCGCGACGGCCGAGGGGAAATGGGAGGAAAAAAATGGGGGGGAAATGGCGGACTGCCGTGTTTGGCGACCCCCGTGAAACGGTCGTTCAACTCCAAATGGGGTCGTGACCCACAGGTTGAGAACCGCTGCTTTAGTCTGT
This sequence comes from Bothrops alternatus, assembly GCA_034064705.1. Lineage (NCBI taxonomy): Eukaryota > Metazoa > Chordata > Lepidosauria > Squamata > Viperidae > Bothrops > Bothrops alternatus. The sequence continues at coordinate 920,559 of JARGCV010000109.1, read as the reverse complement.
ACGGTACAGATGTAATGTATATGACAGCTTCAATTCACAACATAGCTTGCAATCCCAGAATTTAATACTCTAGTTCATTCTGAAATATAGTTTCGGTGTTTAGTATATCATTATAATGCTCAGATGGGAATAAAGAAAATGAACTGTTTTGAAGCAAACGTTTGTTAATCCTTTCAGCTTTTTAAATGAGCAGCAATAGCTGCTGGCTTTCCACAGGACCCTTTCCCATCTGGGTGCTCTTAAAAGTATGGAACTGTAATTCCAACAATTGTGTGAATGGGATCCCAAGAATTTTGAGAGTTGCAATCTACTTGGAGGATACCTAAAACATCTGGAAATATCCAGGCATGACTGGAATGTGGCTGTCCCAATAGGTCCTCCTGAAATATTTTGTAATTAATGAAGTGGGAGAGCCACAAAACAGAATCCACTAAAGCAGGGGTTTTCAAACTTGGCCCTTTTATGACTCGTGGACTTCAATTCGCAGAATTCCTCAGCCAGCATGCCTGGCTGAGAAATTCTGGGAGTTGAAGTCCACGAGTCATAAAAGGGCCGAGTTTGAAGACTCCTGCACTAAAGAAACAAGTCTTATTTCCATGAAAAAGGCAATGGACCCCATCACAAAGGACCTAACCTTACCACACACATGATGTAAGACAGGATAGCTCCAGAAGAGCCAATCAAAGCTCCAACGATTGTCATCAAGTTGTTGTTGAGAAGGAACCCTTCTGCACACAAAGCCCATCCAGAGTAGCTATTCAGCACAGTGATCACCACAGGCATGTCTGCTCCACCGATAGCTGCTGTTAGTGTCACTCCCTGCAATTTTTGATGCATCAAAAGAAAGAAGGTGGAGCAAGTGTATATACGTTTATGCAACAATACCTTGATTACGTTTCGCCTTAAAACTAAAAGGAGAAAAAATAATTCTATATTCTGATCAGCCATATTCAGACCCAGAACTATGAGCAATAACTACCCTCTTTCCGAATGTGGAGGGTGCTTCCAACACTGGTTCCCTAATGACCAGTGTTCATTAAGTGAAACTAAGAACTGGAGCTGGCAAAAGAGACTATTCTGTGGGTTTCCTACAATAGGCACAACAAAGTCAAACCCACTGTAGATCAGGTGTGCGCGGGTTATCTTTCTTTCGAGTGTCCAACAAATATTCTGGGCATAATCTTACATAAAACCAGAAGGAAGACTTATATGGTTGCTTCCTAAGCTTGCATACAGCCCTTCAACCTGCTATCAACCATCTACTAACCTATCTTAGCTTCTAAGTAGGTGGACCAGACTAAAGCCATTATTTTCTAAGATTGCATATGGTGTTTAGAATAGAATAGAATAGAATAGAATAGAATAGAATAGAATAGAATAGAATAGAATAGAATAGAATAGAATAGAATAGAATAGAATAGAATAGAATAGAATAGAAAATATGGAATGGAATAGAATAGAATAGAATAGAATAGAATAGAATAGAATAGAATAGAATAGAATAGAATAGAATAGAATAGAATAGAATAGAATATATGAAATAGAATAGAATAGAATATATGAAATAGAATAGAATAGAATAGAATAGAATAGAATAGAATAGAATAGAATAGAATATATGAAATAGAATAGAATAGAATAGAATAGAATAGAATAGAATAGAATAGAATAGAATAGAATAGAATAGAATAGAATAGAATAGAATAGAAAATATGGAATGGAATGGAATGGAATAGAATAGAATAGAATAGAATAGAATAGAATAGAATAGAATAGAATAGAATAGAATAGAATAGAATAGAATAGAATAGAATAGAATAGAAAATATGGAATGGAATGGAATGGAATAGAATAGAATAGAATAGAATAGAATAGAATAGAATAGAATAGAATAGAATAGAATAGAATAGAATAGAATAGAATAGAATAGAATAGAATAGAATAGAATAGAATAGAAAATATGGAATGGAATAGAATAGAATAGAATATATGAAATAGAATAGAATAGAATAGAATAGAATAGAATAGAATAGAATAGAATAGAATAGAATAGAATAGAATAGAATAGAATAGAATAGAATATATGAAATAGAATAGAATAGAATATATGAAATAGAATAGAATAGAATAGAATAGAATATATGAAATAGAATAGAATAGAATAGAATAGAATAGAATAGAATAGAATAGAATAGAATAGAATAGAAAATATTGAATGGAATAGAACAGAACAGGATAGAATAGAATAGAAAATTAGAACAGAACAGAACAGAACAGAATAGAACAGAACAGAACAGAACAGAACAGAACAGAATAGAGCTGGAAGGGACCTTGGAAGTCTTCTAGTCCAGCCCCCTGCTCAAGCAGGTGAATGTCCAGACAGTGAATGTCCAGTCTCTTCTTTAAAAACTCCAGTGATGGAGCACCCACGATTTCTGGGAGTAAGCTGTTGATTGTCCTCACTGGTTGATTGTCCTCACTGTCAGGAAGTTTCTCTTTAATTCCAGGTTGCTTCTCTCTTTGTTTATGTGAGACCCAAACATATTCTTCAAAATAAAAAAAAAGATGCAGAATCCCCCTTCCCATTTTTAATTAAACGAATCCATAAGAAAGAAGGAAATAAAATCAGGAAGAACTACAAAGTCTGGTGAGCTCCAAGGCAAGTATCAATATAGCCCCACTGGTACCCTGGATATCAGGTTGCCTACCACTTGTTCAAGAAGCTTCCACCCCTTGCCTGACCCTGTCCTTAGGCTTGCTCTGACTCTGCCATCTGCTCACCCCCAGCTTTTCGCCTGCCCAACTGAAAGGAATGGGGATCACAGTTTTTTATTCCTACCATTATTGAGGAGAGCCCAGAAACTCCGAGAAGACAGGCCATGCCTCCAGTATAGCTGGAGTCTAACATAAAATAAATCATGCCTCCTACGGAAGCTGCCAGCAGTCCAGCATTCAAATAATGACGGCCAGGCAGGAGAAGAGGAGCAGAGTTCAACAGACCTAGAAGGAAATGAGATGCAACGTATAAAAGCCAATGGTTCATCATGAACTCTTGGGATAGGATGGCATGAAAATGTGGGGTAGGTTATTTCTTCCCATCCGTGTCATCCCCCCCCCATCCACTTGCCCAACTGACTGAAATTAAGAACTTGATTAAGAAATTAAGAATGATTTGGCTGGGCAGGTGTAGTGGGGACGTGCTGGACTAGGACGGGGTAGGTCTTCAAACGAGACCATCCAAACTAATTTTAACACTTGGTCCACTATACCAGCCTTTTTCAACCTCAGCAGCTTTAAGATGTATGGACCTCAACTCTGGCTGGCTGGGGAATTCTGGGAGTTGAAGTTCAAACATCTTAATATCGCTGAGGTTGAATGTCTATGGAGAGTTTCAACCATCCAAGTCATGGTTGTCCCTAAGATGCTTTTCCAAAAGGCAGCTGGTCTTTCTTGGGGTTTGTTTGTTTTTTTTCCTTGAAAAGGTTTTGCTTCTCAAGTACTGAAGAAACTTCTTGGATGGGAAGTGAAATGTTTTCCAGGAAAAAAAACCTAAAAAGTCCAGTTGCCTTTAGGAAAAGCATTTTTGGGACTTGCTAAGATTGGGAAACACTCAACTACATCATAAAAGATCACCGGGTCTGTATGAGCCATATAATGCTCTCTACATGGGGCTACCTTTCAAAAACGCTCGGAGACTTCAGGTAATGCAGAATGCAGCCGCGCGAGCAGTGTTGGGCCTGCCCAGAAATGCCCACATTTCGGCATCACTCCGCGAGCTGCATTGGCTGCCAATTGGTCTCCGAACGCAATTCAAAGTGTTGGTTATGAACTATAAAGCCCTACATGGCATCGGACCAGGTTACTTACGGGACCGTCTGCTGCCTCACGAAACCCAGCGACCGGTTAGGGCCCACAGAGTCGGCCTTCTCCAGGTCCCGTCAGCCAGACAGTGTCGCCTGGTGGGGCCTAGGGGAAGGGCCTTCTCTGTTGCGGCCCCGGCCCTCTGGAACCAACTCCCCCCCGGAGATCCGTATTGCCCCCACCCTCCCCGCCTTTCGTAAATTGCTTAAAACATACTTTTGCCGGCAGGCCTGGGGCAGCTAACACCTTGCCCCTAGCCAGTGTATGTTTGTGTGTATGTTTGTGTGTATGTTTGTGGAATGATTGGTTTCTTTTTTAACTTAAGGGTTTTTATATTTATGTATTTTATTGTAATTTCTATCATGTTGTAAGCCGCCCTGAGTTCTCCGGAATAGGGCGGCATAGAAATTAAATAAATAAATAAATAAATAAATAAATAAATAAATAAATAAATAAATAAATAAATAATAATAATAATAGCTAATACTGAGATACAGAGTCTACTATTCATAGATCTTGAGATCATGTCAAACTTGTTTCAAGGAGTTTATATATATATATATATAAAAGTCTGGCCCCCAATGTTTATGGAATAGAATTCCTAATTTTTAAAAAAGCCATTGACGTTATTAGGCTGAGTTCTGCAGAATAAAAAATAATTTTAAAAATCCATATATCCTGACCACGAAAAGGCATACCTTGCAGTTTTCCATAGGCCACCAAAGAGCCACTGAACGTGACACCTCCAATGTAAGTGCCCAAGTAGGCCACGGTTTTGAGAACTCCGGCAGATGGATGGAAATCAAGATGTGGGTATTCAATCATGTACTCAGCGACGCAGGTCAAAACGGCTGCCAAGCCAACCAGGCTGTGAAAGGCAGCAACCAGTTGTGGAAGGTCAGAGATCTCGATACGTTTTGCAATTGTGAGACCTGCAAAACAAAGCAATTGAGATCCAAGGTGAAAACAAATAGAATAGAGCTGAAAGGGACCTTGGAGGTCTTCTAGTCTGGCCCACGTGATTTCACGCTTCACCATTCTCTTGAACCTATACGGAAAAAGAGGAAAATACGAACCTTCAGTTCTCTAACTTTTGAGGTTAAAAAAAAAAGATATGAATGGTACATTATGATCTCACTTTAGGAGTCCTTCAAGGTTCAAGATTAACATTGCAGAGATCAAGTAGATTGTTGGGGACAATATGCTGGCTCTGTAAAACCGCTTGGACAGAGCTGTAAGGCACTGTGAAGCAGTATATAAATCTAAGTGCTATTGCCCTTCCTTCCTTCCTTCCTTCCTTCCTTCCTTCCTTCCTTCCTTCCTTCCATCCATCTTTCCCTTCCCTGGTCCTTCCCTTCCCTGGTCCTTCCTTCCTTCCTTCCTTCCTTCCTTCCTTCCTTCCATCCATCTTTCCCTTCCCTGGGCCTTCCCTTCCCTGGGCCTTCCTTCCTTCCTTCCTTCCTTCCTTTCCTTCCTTCCTTCCTTCCTTCCATCCATCTTTCCCTTCCCTGGTCCTTCCCTTCCCTGGGCCTTCCTTCCTTCCTTCCTTCCTTCCTTCCCTTCCCTGGTCCTTCCTTCCTTCCTTCCTTCCTTCCTTCCTTCCTTCCTTCCTTCCTTCCTTCCTTCCTTCCCTCCCTCCATCCTTCCCTTCCCTGGTCCTTCCTTCCTTCCTTCCTTTCCTTCCTTCCCTGGTCCTTCCTTCCTTCCCTTCCCTGGTCCTTCCTTCCTTCCTTCCTTCCTTCCTTCTTTCCATAACTCTGACCAGCTCAAGGTTGACTCAGTCTTCCATCCTTCTGAGGTGGGTAAAATGAGGACCCAGATTGTTGGGGGCAATATATGCTGACCCTGTAAACCGTTTAGAGAGGGCTGTAAAGCACAGTGAAGTGGTATATAAGTCTAAGTCAGCGGTTCTCAACCTGTGGGTTGCGACCCCATTCGGGGTCGAACGACCATTTCACGGGGGTCGCCAATCACCGCAGTCTGCCATTTTTTTCCCCATTTCCCCTCGGCCGTCACACCACACATGCGTGAATCGGCCCATCGCACGTGCCGCGCATGCGCGGTTTGGCCCGTCGTGCCGCGCATGTGTGATTCGGGTTGTCGTGCCGCGCATGCACGATTCGGGCCATCACGCGCGCGGCGTGCATGTGCGGTTCAGCCCGTTGTGCCGCGCATGCGCGGTTTGGCCCATTGCGCCACGCATGCGTGGTTCGGCCCATCATGCCGCACATGCGCGGTTCGGCCCATCACCCGTCACGCCGCGCCGCGCAGGTCGGGGTCACAACGCACATGGGCGGCGCAGGTGGGGTCTCGGCCTGAAAAAGGTTGAGAACCGCTGGTCTAAGTGCTATTGCTATTTTGGGGGCTGACATAACCCTGACTCAAATTTTGGCACAGAGTTCATTTGGTTGTCTGAAAGCATGAGCAATGCTAAGTGATAATCTGGTGACTTGATCCTGCAGAGACTGATGTTCCATTCACTTGATCTATTTGTTTGGTTCATTTGAGCAAGGAATGTTTTCATTGCATAATTCCTCATGCCTACCAAACTCATTTTCATGGCAGCCATAGATAATTGTTATTGTAAGGAATAAAAATTCAACACCCTTGGAGTTGAATTTTTATTCCTCACATTATAATGCTGACAAATGCAGGTCAAATTTTTCTTTGACCCCAATATTAAAAAAAAAAAATCATGCTTGGAAGTGTAGCTAGGCAATTCTGATACAGCTTCTTCTTATGAACAGACCCACCGTTCTGTGAATTTAAACTTCCTGTCTACTTTCCCACATAGGTTCATTTCTCAGGTGACTTTAAAAGGAATTATTTTTGCTGAATTGTTTGAGGAGGAAATGCTATTCTATACAGTACTGACCCAGTGATCCATTCCATGTAGAAGAATTATCCACATGTACAAAAAAACACAAGAAGAAAACCACACACAAATCTTCACGTTGTTATCGCGTGGCTCACAAACCTGAACCGAGGTGAAGCGCTTTTCAATTTTAGATGACTTACCCAGATGGCTAATCCTTAAGCCAGCTTTATTCAGATTGCCCAAGATATTTAAATAAATCATGAGCTTTCTTGCTTTTATACTTTTACATTGGATCCAATTGCTGAATGCTTTAAAAAAAAATGTGAACTGCTTTTGTTTGTTAAATGAAAAGCGGTAGATTGTTTTTATAAATAAATAAGCAAGCAAGCAGGAAAACCTGATTTTCCACTTGTTGGTGCCAATGTCGGACTAAAATAAGATTTCACACAAATCCGTTTCAGAGCCTGTTTACGAGAATTTGGATTTTGCGGGCAGAGCAGATTCATCTTCGCCCTGCAGTCTCCACGTTTCATGTTAATTCACAAAAAGTAAATGAGGGCACCGAGAGCAATCGGAAAGAAGGAAGCAACATGACATTTGTGAATAAACATTACTGACATGAAAACTGTTTTGCATGGTAGCAGTGAGCTGGCACGGTTGGTTCCAGATGAAATGTTTCCTATATTTACTATGTACACTTTGCGCCTCATTATGCTGAGATTTTCTTCTTACTCAAGAGTGCCACCTCTTGGAATTAAACATAATTTATGACCCCAAAATATAGCACTAGATATCCAGGTGTCAAGATCATCTTATAAACACCACAAGCAATCTTGTAAAGGAATTGGAAAGAATAGTTTTTCTGTATCCAAATGTCACCCTGGATCCATTAATAGAACAGAAAAACAGAGTTGGATCTTGGAGGTCTTCCTGCTTCAGCAGGAGACCCTCTACCATTTTAAACAAATGGTTATCCAATCTCTTCTTAAAAACCTCCAGTGTTGGAGCACTCACAACTTCTGGAGGCAGGTTGTTCTACTGATTAATTGTTCTGACTGTCAGGAAGTTTCTCCTTCATTCCAGGTTGCTTCTCTCCTTGATTAGTTTCCATCCATTGCTTCTTGTCCTGCCTTCAGGTGCTTTAGGGAATAGGCTGGTCCCCTCTTCTTTGTGGTAGCCCCTCAAATATTGGAAAACTGTTATCATGTTACCCCTAGTCCTTCTTTTCACTAGGCTAGACATACCGAATTCCTGCAACCATTCTTCGTATGTTTTAGCCTCCAGCCTCCTAATAATCTTCGCTGCTCTTTTCTGCACTCTTTCCAGAGTCTTAACATCTTCTGTAGATCGTGTCAACCAAAACTGGATGCAATATTCCAAGTGAGATCTTACTCAGGCATTATAAAGCAACACTAACACTTCACATGATCATGATTCTATCACTTTGTTAATGCAGCCTAGGACTGCATTGGCATTTTTGGCAGCCGAACACACTGCTGGCTCATATTTAAGTAGTTGTCTATTAGGACTCTCTTTTGCAAATATCTGTGTCAGGTGCCAGCAACCAGCAGCCACCCGTTTGAGGATATCTTAGCCATTATGGACATCTTCTCGTTGAAGGTGCCCAACCATGATTCTAGGACAGTGATGGCGAACCTTTTAGAGACTGAGTGCCCAAACTGCAACCCAAAACCCACTTATGTATCATCGGGTGCTGGGTGGGCGTGGCTCATTGGGTGGGTGGGGCCAACTGGGTGGGCGTGGCCAACTGTGTGGGTGTGGCTGCGGTGGTAACGACAAACTGGGTGGGACTAAAAAGTTCAATCAATCAATTCCAACTTTGCAAGATCTTTTTTTTTTCCGCGAGAAGTTGAAATCGACTGATTGAACCTTTGGTGGGTTTTTTTGCATATGGCGGTGGAGGCCTAAAGCGAAAAGGTTTTATAAAACCCAGCTGAAGGCCTAGGACTGGGGCAATGGTGCGCGTGCCCACAGAGAGGGTTCTGAGTGCCACCTGTGGCACGCATGCCATAGCTTCGCCACCACAGTTCTAAGAATATCAGTTTTCCCTAAGGCAGAGTTTCAACAACCCTGGTTAAAGGCTCACCCATGGTGCCTCCTAAGGCCATGGCTGTGGACATCTGGGCCAATAGTTCCGGTGAAGGTTTCAAGGTGCCCAAAGTAGCTGCAATACCAGCGGCAACGCCAATCATTCCGAGGGCATTGCCAAGCCGCGAAGTGCTCTGACTGGATAAGCCGGCAAGTGCCCCCACACAGCAAAGTCCAGAGCCCAGGTACATCATCTGCAGAGGGAGAGAAGCAAAGCGCGTAAGGGGAAAAGCTGGCATTGACTCCATGTCTGTAGATTTCACTTGCCATCCTATCTCCCTGCACCAAACTACAAGCAAGTGCAGGTAGTCCTTGAGGTATGACCACAATTCAGCCTAACATTTATGTTGCTGAGTGAGACATTGGTTACGTGAATTATGCCCTGCTTTATGATCTCTTTTTTTGCCACAGTTAAGTGAATCACTGCCTTTGTTAAGTCAGAAACACGGTTGCAAAGTGAATCTGGTTTCCCCATTGACTTTGCTTGTCTTTGCTTGTCAGAAAGTCACGCCCCGGGACACTGCAACCGTCATAAATGCATGCCAGTTGCAAAGCGTCTGAATTTTTGATCACGTGACAGTGGGGATGCTGCAAAAACATCATGAATCACCGGCAGGAAAGGTCGTCCATTGGGGCAAAGCTCACTTAACAACTGTCTCACTTAGCAACAGAAATTTTGGGCTCAGTTGTGGTGGTAAATCAAGCTCTACGTGTATCTGAAAGCTTTGTTTGCTTCTCTAAAGAAACGTGCTTGTCTTTTCCTTTCTCTCATTTTCAAACTCTTCCTGAGTAAACCGTCAAAGTGTTATGCAAAGTAATAGTAATAGAGCTGGAAGGGACCTTGGAGGTCTTCTAGTCCAACCCCTTACTCAAGCAGGAGATTCTAGACCATTTCAGACAAGTGGCTGTCCAGTCTCTTCTTAAAAACCTCCAGTGATGCATAACTTCTGGAGGCAAGTTGTTCCACTGGTTAATTGCTCTCACTGTAGGAAATTTCTCCTTAGTTCTAGGTCGCTTCTCTCCTTGATTAGTTTCCATTCCTTGTTTCCCTGGTGCTTTGGAAAATAAGTTGAAACTTACTTACTTACTTATTTACTTACTTACTTACTTACTTACTTACTTACGTACGTACGTACTTACTTACTTACTTACTTACTTACTTACTTACAGTTGAAAATAAATTGAAACGTGTATGGGTAAAGTGGAAAACCATTTAGCTCGTTCTGTTGTACAGTGCTCTGCCTGGCAGAGGATAGCTAGAGATGAACTAATTAGCTCTAAATGTAAGTGACACAGTAAAGCTATTCTTGCTAGATTTATTTTGCCCAGATTTATTTCACCATCCTTTGGTGCACAGAAGAACTGCAGACCACTAGTTCAAATGCATTTTGAAAATACCAGCGCTGTGAGATCATCTCAGCTCATTTTTTATTCCTAGTTTGATTGGTTTTAGGGTTTTGGTGCATAGCAAGATGCTTTGAAAATCTGGCATGACCGTGCGTTCATATGTAATATGTGGTGTTTCTCCCTGGGTTTGGTTAGCAGGGACTACTTTTTCTCAAATCAGAAGGGCCTTGCGTTACTTTCAGGCTCAAAATAAATTTACCAAGTTGGCAACGGAGCCCCAAACACACCCAGGTAGGACATTGGTAAAAGTCAGACAGCAAACCCAAAAGTGAAAACTCTCAATCAGTGCACACAAAGATAGGAGTGCATGCACACACACACACACACACACACACACACACACACACACACACACACACACACACACACACACACACAAGTATGTATTAAAAACATCACTGTCTCCTGATCAAAACCAGGCATGCAATAAAAGATGAAGGGGAATGGAGTGAGTTATCTAATGCACCCCCTAACAAGCAAAATTCTGCATATAAACGCAAAACTACATCGGAGCTTGGAAACCAAAGATTCTATCTCCCAAACTTCAGAAAGGCCTCAAGCTGGGCTGCAAAACACACATGAACACAAAACAGGATACATTATGCTCACCTCTTTCTTAAGATCTTACAGAATTCTGGGCACTTAGCAGAAAACAATGCTTTATTGTTTTCTGCTCAATGCGCAGAATTCTGTGAGATCCTAAAGAAGAGAGAACCAACCTAGAACTACAGTAAGAAGAAATTTCCTAACAGTGAGAACAATTAATCAGTGGAACAACTTGCTTCCAGACGCTGTGGGTACTCCAACAGTGGAGGTTTTAAAGAAGAGATTGGACAAAACATTTGTCTGAAATGATCTAGGGCAGAAAGACTGTGTTGCTTTTTTGTTGTGTGCTGAAAGCAGAAGCTGAGCGCAGAGACACACCCATCGTGTTTGTTATAAACATTTATTTACACAATTCATGGACCACATAAACCTAATGAACTGGGGGGGGGGGGTTCATTACATTGCTTGGAAATTATGCATCGCTGGTACTAACAATTCTTAAGAAACTTTTTCTCCAGAAAAGCTGTTCTTCACTATTGATCTGTTAACTTGGTTATGAACAAACAGGCCTTAAAAACAGGCCAGGATTTCTGACCTGCTCAATATTGTATCCACCGAGAAGAGATGCACCATATCCACCAACAAAGACTGTTCCAGGGAGAAGATAGAGGTAATTGTACTCAGGTGGATCTGTTGGACGCTTAAACATATCCAACATCCTCTGGGTAATGAGAAAGCCACCTATTTGGGGGAAATGCAAATAGTTAAGATGAAGCAGAAGGATGAAACAAAGAATTAATTTATACCAGAGAATTAATTAATTCAATTTATTTATACTCTGCCTTTATTATTTTTACAAATAAATCCAGGTGGCGAACATACTCAACACACCTTCTTCCCCCTGTTTTGCCCACAAAAACAACCCTGTGAGGTGGATTGGACTAAGAGAGAGGGACAGGTCACCCAGCTGGCTTTCATGGCTAAGGTGGGACTAGAACTCAACATATGCTGGTGATTGGCCCAATGTCACCCAATCAGCTTTCATGGCTAAGGCAGGACTAGAACTCATAGTCTCCCACTTTTTAGCCTAGTGCCTTAACCACTAGACCAGGGGTAGGCAACCTTGGCTCTTTTATGACTCGTGGACTTCAACTCCCAGAATTCCTGAGCTATGCTGGCTCAGGAATTCTGGGAGTTGAAGTCCACGAGTCATAAAAGAGCCAAGGTCGCCTACCCCTGCACTAGACCAAACTGGCAAATATGGGCTAGACATCAGTTCTGTAGAATTCCTAACACAATGTCCATGGACACTAAGGTTTTGGAAATAGGTAGCCATGGCCAGAGCAAAATATAAATATTTATTCTAAATAGCAATAGCAATAGACTACTGCTCCATAGTGCTTTTACAGCCCTTTCTAAGTGGTTTACAGAGTCAGCATATTGCCCCCAACAATCTGAATCCTCATTTTACCGACTTCAGAAGGATGGATGGCTGGGTCAACTCTGAGCAGGTCAGGATCGAAGTCCTGGCTATGGGCAGAGTTAGCCTGCTACATTGCATTCTAACCATTGCGTCACCAGGGTGAACATGTACTTTGTGAATGGTTACCTGCAATATTGACTGAGGAAACAAAGGCAGCCAGTAAAGCTAACGTCTGAGGCATACTGGAAGGCAAGTAAGATCCCCCCATCAACACCAAGCCGCCCACAGCAGTAAGTCCTAAAAGAAGAAAAAATTAAAGAACCTGTTGTGACACAGTGAAGAGATGGAGAGTTTGCAATCTCTACTCAAAAACCTTCTATCCTATAGCAGATGATTCCTGTTGTGGCTGAACATGCTTGATTACTCATACTGTCAACAGCTCTCAACTCATCTTCCGAGCTAGTCAACAAGTGGCAGCCTTGGAAAATCTGGATGACAATGAAAATGTTGCTACCCAAGCAACACAAAATGCTAAAGTCACAATGCTTCTTCATTGTCTAACATTTAAATACCTTAGCCAATAGAACAGTGGTTCTCAACCTGTGGGTCGCGACCCCATTTGGGGTCGAACGACCATTTCACTGGTTATGGTAAATTTTAGTCGTTTCTTTCAATCACTAAAATCATGGTGGGATTGTATGAGACAACATAGACAGAAAATAGTCAAAATCTTTAATTATCAACAACTCTCAAAAGAACGAAGGAAACTCAGTCCTGAGAAATGTCCTTCAAAGATCAGGTAATGTCAAGAAAACTATTGATATTGAAACATAAGGACTACCTTCAAACAACCCACAAATAAGAGACATTCAATGGCACAGAAGTCACTGCAAGCAGAAATTACCAAGTTCAAAACGAAAGATATGGGTAGGTGGCCCTTCTTGGCTGATAGATCTTTAAGGGGGAAAAGAACTTTCTTTTCATTTTATTCACAAAGCTCCTCTATGATCATTATTGCACCATGTATTAAAAAAGAACAAAAAACAGCAAAGCAAAGCTTAGACGTACCAGAAATTGCATTGGTCACTGACATCAGAGGGGAGTGAAGAGCAGGTGTGACACCCCAAACGGTGTGGAAGCCCACAATTCCAGAGAGACCAAAAGTTGTCACCATTTGGGTAAAGGCAGAATTAGGAGAGAGGAGGCCCAACCCTAAAACTGATGTCAGACCTGAAGAAAACAACAAGCATTTAGGATACTTAAGAAAGCATTTCTCCTCTCCCCCCCCTCCAAAAAAAAAGATGCCCCTGGTTAAGGGTCCAACTCTGATTTGGTTTCTGGGGTGTTAACCTTCACAATAAAATAGACATTGGAAGAAAGAATATGTAGACTTTATGGATGTAATTCGCATTCCTTTTTTTCCCCCAAATGTTGACTTGTCTGGTTAAAATTCACTTTGCCAAGTTGTCTGTGCCAAAATGCTTTGGCCTCCGGATGTGGAAATGCCAAGAAATAACATTTTAGACATGTCAAAAATGTTGTTTGAACAAACCTTCAAGGGACAATGTCCCAAGAATTACAAAATGAAAAACGGCTCCAATGTTCCCATTGATTTTGTTACTTACTTTGGAGGAAAAAGCTTCTATTGTAGCATCTGAAAAATGTTAAAGGAGGCAGACCACACAGGAATTTCAACAATATCCAATGAGAACAAGCTGTAGTTATCTTCTTTGGGCCCTATATATCAGCCTTCTCCAAAGAGGAAACTTCCAGATGCATTTCACTATAGTGCTTGGGTTTTCCAGCTACTATTGGACCTATAGTCCAACCTCTGGAGAAGGCATGGGCAACTATGACAACTTTATGGACTTCAACTCCCAGAATTCTTGGGTCAGCATGGGGTTGACTGCCCTGTATTATTCTTTGATACAACACTAATCTGATGAACCAACAAGATTTTTTTTTCTTTTAATTGTAAGTGGTTTGCAAATTTGGAGGTGTGAACCCTTGTACTACTTCTTCAAAGAGAGTAACTGAATTGATAGACACACAATAACCATATGGGAATTACGCAAATGTGTCCCATTCATTTAAATCAAACCCAGTGCTGTCTTTCCTTTTCCTACTCCTTTATCCTGGACTGTTCTGTCTAGGCTGGATTGTTCACATGTCCAAGTGACCGCTTGGACTCATAATCCATGCATGCTGAGGAAATTCTACATGTAAATCAGTTCAATACCAAGCAAAATACTTAATATTTTAATTGTAGCCAAAGCACAGGTGAGATGGAGAGTCACCTTGTAGAGGAGATGAGCAACATAAAAATTTAATAACTAACTAAATGAATAAATATGAATAAATATGTTCAGGATAAAATACGGATAATTAAATGTCCATATCTTTTTCTGCAAAACTAGCTTATTAGATATAGATGGATGGATCAGTCGATGGATGGTTATAGATGATTGATAGATAGATGACAGATAGATAGATAGATAGATAGATAGATAGATAGATAGATAGATAGATAGATAGACAGACAGACAGACAGACAGACAGACAGATAGATAGAGATGGAGAGATAGATAATAGAGAGATTAATTATACCATTTAATGAATTGTTAAATTGTATAGATAGATAATATCTATCTATACAATTTAACAATGCATTTAAATGGTATAATTTTGCAAGTATCGTAATGTCTTTGCTTTCCCCTACCCTAATCGCCAGGAATTTTCAACATTCCCAAGGCATGACCACTCAGTTCTTAAAACAGGATTTTGTTTCCCCTTCTCAGGAAAAGAATGTACCAGAACTGGGCTCAAACATATGGTTGGAATAATACCTTTTACAGCTTCCACTGAAGCATTTTGCTGTCCACTCCCTCATTCCTTGAAGCCGATATTTTTTTTAAAGTAAGGCAACCTGACTCAGATAAAAGAAAATTACTGAACAGGAAGAGATTAAACATTGGCCTGAACAACCAATTCTGCAGAAAAAAAATATGGCAGCAGAACTGGGCAAAGATAAATATACATCACAGAGAATGTTTTTTCAGGACACCTCTGAGAAGTTTACCCCACCCACCCACCCCAAAAAAACCCTGCATTTTCCCCCCATAATTTTTGTTCAATTTTATTGATTTTTTTTTAATCCCCAAGAGGGAGCATTTCAGTAAAATTTCAAGGGGTGCTATGGTATTCTTGAGCAGGTTGACTAGGAGGCCACAGAGGTGAGTGAATGCCCTCTCCTGTCCTGTCTTTCTCTTCAAACTTTTATTAACCCCAAAGGTATCATAACAGAAGTCCATCCAAAGGGCTTTCTCCGATTAAGAAGGGTGGGTTAACTACAGAGACTGGAAAGATCTGTCACAAAAATTAGCAGCATTGGAACTAGCTTCCTATATCACTTCCATCCAATAATCAAATCAGTTCAAGGCTATCCTCACGAGAAACTTAAAATAACATCTAAACTTTGGTGACAAAATAGTAGAAAAGCCGATGCCTCTTTCATCGGCTGAGAATATTTTTGAGAAATCACAAGGCAGATTTCCATGTAGGCAAGACATGATGGATAGAAGGAGCTATGATTGAAAGGTTCTCTCCAAACCAACCAAGAGTCAGTGACATGTTCTCCAAATGCAGAAATTACATTCTTAATTATCAGCCTTAAATGCTATTAAAACTGCAGTCCCACACAATCTTACTTCAAAGGAGCTTCTAGCAAACATTCGTAAGATATTTATAGAGTTGCATGCAGTTTAACTCCCTGTATTTACATAACCTTGTTTTAAACTTAATCCATGGAACCCGGCCAGCTGAAATGGATGATGGAACTAAAAGCCATCACTGTATTTTAGGGAGAGAAGTTCCATAAGTTAATTGCGTATGAAAAGATTCTTCCCTCAGAGTTTTCCTTTTTTTTTAATAAACAATTTTTATTATTTTTTTCCATTTTACACCAACAGAAGCTTAAGATGGAGATATGGTGGTCAATTACAAAAATAAAACAATAACATTGTATGTATACAATTCACACAATATTTCTTAAAACTTCCCTCTCTATCTATGTAGAAATTATAATCAATTCAAATAAATTCATTCGTTAACATATCTAAATATAAATTTCCTTAATCAATAAAAACTTTCAACCGCTCAATATCAATATAATAATCAAATTAATACAATCCTAGAGCCGATTCATTCTTTAATATGTCGCTATATATATAAATTAAATGCTTAAATCAAAACCAATGCTCTCTATCTATTTACATTATTGGAATCTCATTAGTACATTGCTAACACAGATTTTCATTAAGTATATTGCCAGATATAAACTTCATTAGTCTATAATCTTTTACAAAAGCTCCTTATCTATCCCAAAGATCCTGTTTTAAACTTTATTAATTTTTCCAAATATTTGAATTTAAGCTAACCTAATTATTTAACTATTTCAGGGCCCCCAAATTTCTCTTATTTAAACATATTAGCTCCAAAACTAAATTCAGAGTTTTCCTAAGCATTGGTATAAAGCACTGAGGAAAATGAGAAGATAAAATATTTCATTCACGTTTAGGAAGGATCAAGTCCTACGTGGAGATAATGGACAGTTTGTCATTAGAATGTGCCTATTCACTTGTCCCATTGATATCTTATTGTTTAATTATTACTACACTGAGCTAATGTGGCTGCAGATTCTAGATGCAGAACAGCATGCCACACCCAACTCATGTTTTAATCAAAGTCAACTTACTCTATCACTTCTATCTGGGATGGGCTCCTTAGCTAAAGTATACTAGCAGCAATGAAGCAGATATTTTTAACAGACCTTTGAGATGATGTCTCATCCTTTAACTATGATTCTGTCAAGTGCAGGAAATCAGGAGTCCAGGCAGTTCAAATAAAGGTAAGATTATTGTACGCTAATGCTTTTCTAGAAGAATGCTAACTCCTGACAGTCAAAGCAAATTGGAGGTAGATAAGAGTCAATGAAACTCAAGGTGGGCAGGACTTAGATCTCTTGTTGGTGCGAAGGGACTCAAGACTGATGATACGTTTGACCCCTCCCTTGGGCTCAGCCTAGTCTTCTCCCACAGAGTGTTTTAGCAAATCTCTTAATGCATATCATTTTAAAGAAAGAGAGAGAGAGACGGAGAGAGAGAGAGAGAGAGAGAGAGAGAGAGAGAGAGAGAGAGAGAGAGAGAGAGAGAGAGAGAGAGAGAGAGAGAGAGAGAGAGAGAGAGAGAGAGAGAGAGAGAGAGAGAGAGAGAGAGAGAGAGAGAGAGAATGAGAATGAATAAATTTAACATTTTGACGTACCTGTTGTATATATTCCAGCTGAGGTCATTGTTTTTCTAAAGGGTGAAATGGCTGCTAATTTTTCTGCTTCTAGTTCATGAACAGACTTCTGCTTAACTGGGGCAGCAGGTGGTAAAGTTTTAGGTAAAGGTGCTGGAAAGAGAGTTTTCCCTTCCTGTAGCAGAGACAATTTAGGATGAGCCCTTAAAAATAATACATGGAAAGTCGCAAATCTTATGACTATTAGAAGAACCATGTGAACAGATTGAGTCCAGATATGTCCAAAGCTAAAATTTAGCCCCAATTATCCCTTTGCTTCTCCCTATCTATGACTGACTCAAAGAACTTGGTTCTGATCTCTACCATCAGCTGAAGTGGTTTCAGGTATTTACAATTAATTTTCTATGTTGCTTGATTTCTTGTCACTTCAGTTGGTTTGGAATTGGAGGGAAAAACAGTGTGTAGACAATCTGTAATTTACAAAGGTTTACAGCTGGGCTAAAACGCAGGCTGAGTGCCTATGTAAGCTTGGTCTATACATATGTGACATTTAAAGCAAAATGAAAGAAGATGGAAACAGAACAGAAGATTGGAAGAAGGTCTGATGTTCTAGTGGATGAAACCAAACTCCATGTTTTGATGTCAGCTGCAAAGCTAAACTCCAGACAAAAGTCAAGAATCAACTGCAATTTCCCTTAAAAGACCTTGATTCTGTCTTCCATTACAGTGTTTGGCATGCCTCCATTAAACTGTTCATTAAGGAATTTTAAGAGAGGAAAAAATAATAATAACTCACCTTCATGACCATAGTCCCTCTTATGACATGATCAATTGTCCCATAATCAAAATCATCTTTTGGCTCAAAGTAAAAGTATTCCTTGCTGGGGGAAATAGCTTTTAATAACTTCAAGATGTTGTTTGAATAAAGGCTACTGGCCTGGGTAGCCATTCGGCTTGGCAAGTCGGTGTAACCAATGTGCACCACGCCCTGGGGGTTGAGAAAGCAATAAACAAGACCCTTAAAAACATCTTTTTCATGTAATGCCTTGATACGACTTTTAGGTGTTTTGACTTGATAAATCCTTTATAGCTGATGGTAAATCAGATCTCTGCTGACACTCTATTTTGCCAGTTAAGGGTTTTTTACATGAACAGCTTGCTCTTACACTTGAAGGGGGGGGGAAAGCTTTTCTCTTTGACTTTGAGCCAATGGCAGAGCAAGACGGGAGGCCTTGGGGGGGGGAAGCCGTTCCATCGCCATATGGTGCTTATTTCAAGAGTTAAGAAATCAAAACACACTTTAAAAGTCTGAAAACACCTCTTGGACATTTGATGCTATCTTGGTTACACACTGTGCTTCCCAGATTAATTGCACTCCAATTTAACTCTGAAAAGCAAAGGGATGGGGTTAGATAACCTGGCTTGCACTTATTTTGTCAACAAAGCTATTTGCATGGGAGGGGGTGATGGAGAGAGATAGGAAGAAATAATATCCCTCTGCAATTGTTTCAACAAATTAAACCTTGAACAGAAAAGAACAGAAGAGACCTTTACGGTCCCTTCCAACTCATTTGTTTTGTTATTCTGTTAAAGAACAGAACAGAATAGCAGGGCTGGAAGGGACCGACTCCCTGCTCAGGCAAGGGACCCTCCACCATTTCAGACAAATGATTGTCCAGCCTCTTTTTTTTTTTTATTAAAACAATCGACATTAAACATATGATCATATTAAGAAGCAGTCCTCGTAAAACCTGTAATGCAATACTAAGTATAAGATCATATTATGAAGCAGTCATCGTAAAACCTGTAATACAACACTAAGTATTAATCTTTGTAAACATCTGACTTGGTAAACATTCTTCACTCCTCACTTCAAGCCTCAACTTCAAATGCGTCTAAATTTTTTCTCCATTTCTGCCAGTTGTATTACCCTCAGAGTCCTAACCTCATAATGCGGTGTTTCTGGCTTCCTCCAGCATTGTCCCACCCGCAATCCATTTGCTGTGACCAGATTCAGAACCATATTCCTCTCAGTAGTAGTGCAATCTCTTATAATCCCTAACTAAAGATCCTGAGGTAGAAATTCAATAACCTGGGGTAAAAATTCAGTCTGCTTTTTCAATATTAAAGTAATCAACATTAAACATAAGATCATATTAAGAAGCAATCATCATACTTAAAAACCTCCAGTGTTGGAGCATTCACAGCTTCTGGAGGCAACTTGTTCCACTGGTTAACTGTTCTAGCTGTCAGGAATTTTTTCCTTGGTTCCAGGTTGCTTCTCTCCTTGATTAGTTTCCATCCATTGCTTCTTCTCCTGCCTTCAGTTATAACCCTAAGTTCTGGGGAAGCTTTACAATTGCAAATGAGGTCCCTTAAAGGCAGCGTAAATTCAGCTAACTGTGTATCTCACTGTTAAAGTTACTTATTTTGAGGTGAGATTAAGGAGAAATGCTTCAAATAAAGGTCAAATTCAAGCACTGCACTAAACCGTAAGTATGTCACTGGAGTGCAGAACAGTTTCATGATTTAGTTGCACTAATGCTCGTATATACAAAACTTCTGTAAAGGCCATACCTTTCCAAGACAGCTGTAGTTCTTTTTTTTTTTAAATTATTTTATTAAAACCATCAACATTAAACATAGGATCATATTAAAAAGCAATCATCATATAACCTGCAATACAACTCTAAGGATCAGTCTTTGTAAACGTCTGGTTTAGCAAACATTCCTCACTCCTCGCGTCCAGCCTCAACTATACGCCTGATACACTTTATTTGATTGGTGTTTCTCTTATATATGGTCTATCTACTGTTTCTAGTCTATCACCTATTGTTCATTCGAGCTTCAGAAGTAAATTCATCTCATTAGTATTAGTATCTCTTTTATGATCCCTAACAAAAGATCCTGAGGTAGAAATTCAGTATCCTGAGGTAAAAATTCAGTACGCCTTTCCAATATTAAAGCAATCAACATTAGATCTGGGCTCATATTAATAAGCTGTCCTCATAAGACCTGAAAAAACAGCTCTTGTATATGGTTCTTTTAACTACAGCTTGCTGGGTAGGCCAAAATGTCTGATTTTAGGAATATCTTCTATCAGTGATGGCGAACCTTTTAGAGACTGAGTGCCCAAACTGCAACCCAAAACCCACTTATGCATCGTCGAGTGCCGGGAGGGCGTGGCCCATTGGTTGGGTGTGACCCCCTTGGGTGGGTGTGGCCCATTGGGTGGGCGTGGCTGCAGTGGTAACGGCAGACTGGGTGGGACTAAAAAGTTCAATAAATTAATTCCAACTGTGCAAGATCTTTTTTTTTTTCCCGCGAGAAGTTGAAATCGACTGACTGAACCTGTGTGGGGTTTTTTTTGCACACGGCGGTGGAGGCCTAAAGCAAAAAGGTTTTATCAAACCCAGCTGAAGGTCCAGGACTGGGGCGATGGTACGCCTGCCCACAGAGAGGGCTCTGAATGCTGCCTCTGGCACCCGTGCCCTAGGTTTGCCACCACTGTCTTAAATCATAGGCTATGACAAGGTAGTTTTTGTTGCCTGGGAATTGCATAATTTCATTTGAAGGGGTGTCCTTCCTGGGCTAGGATAATATATAGTGGGTTCAGCCCATGTCAGATCTCTTTGAAAACCCATACCTTAATAATAATAATAATAATAATAATAATAATAATAATAATAATAATAATAATAATAATAATAATAATAATAATAATAAAGTTGGAAGGGACCTTGGAGGTCATTGAGTCCAACTCCCTGCTCAAGCAGGAACCCTACACCATTTTGGACAAATGACTGTCCAGTATGTGATGTTCTGCTGCTTTGGAGAACAACAAAATAATACATCTGCGAAGGGGACAAAATATTTGAAACAGATTCTCCTGTGCAAACCTTATGTATGTGAAGTTCTCCAGGATGGGTGGTCTCCACATTGCCACCAGCCTCAGCGGCAAGATCCACTATTACAGAACCATCTCTCATGGATTCTACCATAGTCTTAGTGATCAAGATTGGAGCTTTTTTCCCTGTTGGAAATAGCAAGAACAAACATGAAAGATGGGAACTCAAAAGTTTCTTTAAAAAAAAAAAAAGCTTGAGCAGATGCCCACAAAACCTCAGGATTATCTGGCTTATACTTGCAAGGGTCAGTTTAGGCTCAATAGTTGTTACCTATTTCTACAATCTATTGATATAGCAACTAGTGGTAGGACTATCACGGTCTGTTGGATCTCCAAAACTGTGCAGGACGTATATCTCAGGAAAATAAAACCACTCAATCGTTACATTTTCTATCTATTTGCAGAGGCCTCAGAGGAGAAAAGATTTGGCTTACTTGACACCCATGTCCCTTCGACCGGTGAGAGTGCACAGGGTCGGCCTCCTCCGGGTCCCGTCAGCGAAACAATGCCGTCTGGCGGGTCCTAGGGGGAGGGCCTTCTCTGTTGTGGCACCCACCCTCTGGAACCAACTGCCCCCTGAAGTCCGCGTTTCCTCCACTCTCCCAGCCTTCCGGAAGAATTTGAAAACTTATCTATGCTGGCAGGCCTGGGGATGATTGTGATTGTGTCTGTATGATGAATGTGTTTGGGGGGGTCTTTTAAATGCTTTGTCGACTCGGTTTTTTGTTTTTAAATGCTGTGATGTTGTTTTTTGTTTATGTTGTTAGCTGCTCCGAGTCCTTTGGAGAGGAGCGGCATAAAGTCTAATTAATAATAATAATAAGAAGAAGAAACCAAATTTTGGGCTTTCTTATTAGAAGCATACACCGCTAAGGTCTCTGTACAGGTAGTCCTTGACTTATGACAGTTGAGCCCAAAATGTCTAAGCGAAACAGAGGTTAAGTAAGTTTTGCTCCATTTTACGATTGTCTTGCCACCGTTGTTAAGTAAACCACTGCAGCTAGTAACACGATTGTTAAGTGAATCTGGCTTCCCCATTGACTTTGCTTGTCAGAAGTTTGCAAAAGGTGATCACAGGAGCCCGGGACGCTGCAACCCTCATAAATGTGAGTCAGTTGCCAAGCATCTGAATTTTAATCATGTGACCCTGGGGATGCTGCAATAAGTTGTTAAAAACGGTTGTAAGTCACTTTTTTTCAGCGCCGTAGTGACTTCGAACTATCACTAAACAAAAAGTTGTAAGTCAGGGAGTAGCTGTGATGGTGATAAAGTCATACCGTACCTGGAATAAGAGCTGTACTAACAACAATGTCCACCTCTTTGCACTGTTTAGCAAAGAGGGCCATTTCTGCCTCTATGAACTCCTTCGACATTTCTTTCGCGTAACCTCCAACACCTTCTCCCGTTTCGGCAACGTTGATTTCTAAAGGTTCTGCACCCAGGGATTTGAACTGCTCCAAAGCTGGAGGGCTGTAAGCAAGGAGGATTTCACAGCAATCACTAACTTGGACACTTTTCAGAGTGGAGATCAAGAGCATATTATAACTGGTCTTCAGTCCAAGCATCCCATCTGACCTTTGAGGAACATGCCAGCAGATGCTTTGCAAAATTCTTTGAATTTGCAATGGGTTGTTGATTTTCAGCTAGCATTATTATTCCTACTTTTATTTTATATCCCACCCTTCCTTCTCCCAGAGGGCTATTAAGAAGGCTTGCAGAACATACAAATAAGAGTGCATAAAACTAATGCGTATTAAAGTGGACACATATTTGAAAATTGTAATCAACACTGAACACTGAACCATCTTAAAGTTGAATGGTTCATGGTAGGCAACAAGTTAATGATGGCAGGAAAATATACTTTTGATTTCTTTAGGATTTGTATCCTGTTTTTCTTTACAACAGAAGAAGGGTGAGGCCTGGAGTTACTCTACCGGGTATCAAATCCTCTAACAATGGCTCCCATTGACTTCGCTGCCCCAGCCGCAGCCAAGCCAGCTACTCCTCCACCAATGATGAGCATCTAGGAAGGAAAAGAAAGGAACTCACAATTGGGCTTGTTAAGGTATTTTTATTAGCCCAGAATAAAACCTTTCTCTTAATTCATGCATCATATGCAATGTGATTTTATAGGAGGGAGGGAGGGAGGGAAGGGCGGGAGAGAGGAAAGGAAGGGAGGGAGGGAAGGAGGGAGAGAGAGAGAGACAGGTAGGTAGGTAGGTAGACAGACAGACAGACAAAAAAGAGGGAAAGAGGGAAGGGAAGGGACAGGGATGGGAAAGGGAAAGGGAAAGGGAAGGGAAGGGAAAGGGAAAGGGAAAGGGAAAGGAAAGGGAAGGGAAGGGAAAGGAGAAGGAGAAGGGGAAGGGGAAGGGGAAGGGGAGGGGGAAGGGAAGGAAAGGGAAGGGAAGGGAAAGGGAAAGGGAAAGGGAAAGGAAAGGGAAGGGGAAGGGAAAGGAGAAGAAGGGGAAGGGGAAGGGGAAGGGGAGGGGGAAGGGAAGGAAAGGGAAGGGAAGGGAAAGGGAAGCTATAAACACTCTCTTCTTTAGCAGATGAAACCTGCATTTTCCAATGCCTTTCTTCTTCAAGCTTTCTTTGAAATGGCTTCAAATGGTGGTAACGGTGCTTCCTGAAAACCATGTCTTGAAACCTACCTTTGCGGGAGGTACTTTTCCTGCAGCAGTGATTTGCCCAGTAAAAAACCTTCCGAAGTGATTGGCTGCGAGAACCACAGCTTTGTACCTAGGAAAAAGGACGAAAGAGAAAAACACTGGCGCTGTTAACACAGCACGCATTTGAAATGAATAAACCGACTCAATTAACTAGACAATATATATATATCCATCACCCCAGTCCTAGGCCTTCAGCTGGGTTTTATAAAACCTTTTCGCTTTAGGCCTCCACCGCCGTGTACAAAAAAAAAAAAAGGTTCAATCAGTCAATTTCAACTTCTCGTGGGGGAAAAAAAAGATCTTGCAAAGTTGGAATTGATTGATTGAACTTTTTAGTCCCACCCAGTCTGCTGTTACCACCACAGCCACGCCCACCCAATGGGCCACGCCCACCCAATGGGCCACACCCACCCGGCACTCAACGATGCATAAGTGGGTTTTGGGTTGCTGTTTGGGCACTCGGTCTCTAAAAGGTTCGCCATCACTGGCTTAGACCAGTGACGGCAATCAAACATCTCCAATAAATAAATAATCTGTCAATAAAAAACAAATGATTGCCTTTATCCATTGGCTGAGAAGCCATAGATGGATACCAAAATCATTATCATCATCATCATCCCCATGTCCTAACAGTTTATATCACTGCTTGTTACTCCCTAATGAATGCCTAATTAAAGGACATTTCTTATGTTGTAAGCCGCCCAGAGTCACTTCAAACTGCAAGATGAGCAGCATATAAATTTAATAAATGTATTTCTTTATTATTTAGTTATTTATTAAATTTATTCACCACCCATCTCACACTTATGCGACTCTGGGTGGCTTACAGTAAAACAGTACTGTGAAAGATTAAGACAGTAAGATAATAAATACCTTAAAATTAAGAAAGAAATAGCTTAGATAGCAGAGGGTATACAACAGCAGAGTGGAGGTGGACTCTTCTAATCCAGAAATCTGACCATAGTAAATGTTTTTTCCACCTCTTAAATTACATTATGCTCATTTAGGAGTATGTTTTTCTCCCAGCTCATCATAGTTGATTTTTTTTTGTCTGTAAAAGGACCTTTTTGTTTAGTTGTGATGCTAATTCCTACATTCTTAGGCTGAGCATCCCATTCCTTAATTTTTATTATCTGAACATTTGTTTGAGCCAGTGGATTCATTTTGTGGCTTAAAAGGTCTGAACAGCATTTTGGAAGCATTTAAGACCTACCTACCTACCTACCTTCCTTCCTTCCTTCCTTCCTTCCTTCTTTTCTTCCTTCCTTCTTTCTTTCTTTCCTTCCTTCCTTCTTTCTTTCCTTCCTTCTTTCCTTCCTTCCTTCCTTCCTTCTTTCCTTCCTTCCTTCTTTTCTTCCTTCCTTCCTTCTTTCTTTCTTTCCTTCTTTCTTTCCTTCCTTCCTTCCTTCCTTCCTTCCTTCTTTCCTTCCTTCCATCCATCCTTCCTTCCTTCCCAACCTCCCTCCTTCAGAATATTGGATGTTATGAATTAGTGAAAGATACTTGTTTTGGATTAACAAAATGATTACATCTTGTTTTCTTTTTAAGCACTAAGCAAACTTTTTGATTGGAAGCAAGGAAGGGAAGGTATGTTTGAAAGCATGCAAAGAAAATTTACAACCCAAGATACTCAGGTATCACCAATCCAACATAAACAATCTCTGGAAAATCAGTATAACGTTTTCTTCTTCGCACGCAGGACTAAGGGGATTAGTGATTTAAGAAGGGAATTGCTCCTTTTGTATGCAAGTAGTCCTCCGTTTATGACTAGAATGTCCACTGCTGAGCAAGATGGTCGGTTTTACCTTTTGCCACAAAGTGTTAAGAGAATCACTGCAGTTGTTAAGAGAATCACATAATCGTTAAGCGAATCCGGCTGGCTCCATTGACTATTCAAGGATACGTGGCAACAATATACTCAGAACATTTTCTTCAGATTGTCTGTTACTATAAAAATGGCTTTAAGAGAGGAGACTGGAGAGGATCTAACTGAGGATCGGACAGTTTGGGATATGGATTTAAAAATAACAGGATATAGAAGTCAACGTGGCTGATATTTGGATAGCTAAAATGGTAAATAAATTCTTCTTCTGCTGCCATATCCGTTATTGGACATTGGCGATCATGTTGGCGATCCTGTTTTTATCCGCAGCCGCACGAAAAAGTGCTGCTGAGTTTTGTCCAAACCAGTCCCTTAGATTTTGAAGCCACAATGTTCTTCTTCTGCCTGGACCTCGTTTGCCTTCAACCTTTCCCTGGAGGATTAAATGGAGTATGCCGTATTTTTCTGGGTGTTGCGTCACATGTCCGAAATATTCTAATTTTTGTTTTTTAATTATTTTGATGATTTTGATGAGTTATAGAAAGAAGAGATTTTTTTTTTGGTATTTGTTTTAGAGAAAACAACAAGTTACTGTGCAAAGGAAAGGAATGTGAAATTAAGGTTAAAAAATAAATATTATTTCCGATAACTCTCAATAAGCTTTTGCTGACTAAGGATTAATAATGTGGCTCGATTATTTGTTAATAAAGATGAGATAGGGGATGAATCGTTCTTTGGCTCTCATGATAGGGAAAGTGGTAAGTTGCTAAAATTGTTTCTACTTCTCTTGATGAAGAGGGATATGATTTCTTTAGATATCTTTTTATTTTTTTCCTTATTTGTTTTCCAATTCCCCTTTTTTTCTTTTTGCACTTTTTCCTTTATTTTTCTTAGTTTGTATTATGTTTTTTATCCTTGTGTTTTTAAACTTTAATTAAAATTATTTTTTTTTAAAAAAATGTCTAGTAGGATCTCTGTGGAAATGTCAGCGGATCCAATGAGGCTGACTGTCAACGCTGCAAATATTGTATATTCTTGCTTTGACAATGTGCAGAACTGTCTGGTATTTTTAGGGTTAATACAGAGCAGAAGGAGGTGGGGACAAAAGGTGGGGAAAGAAAGAGGAAGGAAACCTTTGACCTTCACACTAATTGGATAATGTGATATATGACAGCTAATTTAGGGAGGGAACATGCTGATAATTGAACTGCTCAGAGGAAGAGAACTTAGATCGTAGCATAAAGACTCCGTTATGCCTGTGCCGACATTTTGAAGCAATAAAAGACTTTTAGGGAAATCAATGCCTGGAAGTTCTTTGAAGTGTTTCATTAGCCAGAACCATATTACTGACTGCCTCAAGTTGACTGAAAAAGACTTGATTAAGCAAGCTTAATCTCTCAACCACCACAACCTTAAAATGAGTGCTTCAACTCCCAGAAATCCCCAGCCAGCATATTGCTGATCTTCTATATGGCAGGGGTCTTCAAACTTCGCTCTTTTATGACTTGTGGACTTCAACTCCCAGAATTCTGAGGAATTCTGGGAGTTGAAGTCCACAGGTCATAAAAGGGCCAAGTTTGAAGATCCCTATTCTATGGCTCTAGATCAACATGGCATGTGAATGACTCCAGTTATGCCCAGACTGTTTTTTCCAGATGTGTTATGATTTCAGTACTCAGCAATTCCGGGCAGCATCCAGTCTGGAGAAGGCTAGCCTAAGGCCTCTATTTGTCTTTGAGACTTGTTGCTTCAAACAGAATCTAATTAGCACAGTGCATTTTGGCTTTTTACAAAACCGTTTATTTGTCTACTAGCTGAATTTTGCCTGCATGAAAGACCATAATGGGGGGAAAAAAAAACCAGGTTGGTATGTGAATTTCATGCCAAACCTGAAAACACATTTCTTGGTAGAAACCAGAAGGCAATCTCATTAGTTCATGGCAGCCACTGAGTCTTATGGTTTTCTAAAAAAAAAAAAAAACTGATTTATAGTGGCAAAAAGTGTAAGTGTACTAAAGCCCACACCTAATACATCTGTTCATCTTTAAGGTCACAAGACATTCCATTGTTTTGATCTGCTGTGGAATCTAGTTCACATTACTCAACCCAGCTATAGCTAGTGCGTTTGCAAGAGATGTCTGGAATTCTTGTTTTGTTTCTTTTAGTAACCATAACTTGAATGTGAATCACAGAAGGAAAGACATTTTAAAAGGCAGTAAAACCCCGGTCTGGTTTTGGCATAACCAAAAGCAAACATCAGAGATGTTAGAATCAACCACCCATCTCTCAGCAAGCTTAGGTTGCTACCAAACAAGATGAGATATAGTTCTATCAAAAGACCATGAAGCCGCTTACAGAACAGATGTGACAGAACTAGGCTGGGAACTAATACATCCAGATGATTTAGTTACTCAGTTGTTTTGAATCTGCTCTGGATTTAAAAATAATGAAGTCGAATTGTGTCATGTTTGTTTTATTAAGGTGGTTTTTAAGAGCCATGTGGTTACTGTTAGCATAACTTAGCTCAACCTTCTCCAACTGTCTTCCAGAAAGGCTGGAATTTCTGGAAGCTGTTGTCCAAGCTTATTTATTTATTTATTTATTTATTTATTTATTTATTTATTTATTTATTTATTTATTTATTTATTTATTTATTTATTTATTTATTTATTTATTTATTTATTTATTTATTTATTTATTCAGATTTGTATGCCGCTCCTCTCCAAAGACTCGGAGCGGTAGAGTGGAGAGAACCTATCTAATGATAGCCTAGACTTTCTTGGATGATATGGCACACACCAATACCCCAACACAACAATTTGTTCTCAAAATAACATTTTGAACTGTGGAGATCTCTTGAGATTTTGGTGTCCTCTTAAATGTTCTCACGAGATTTCAATTAACACATGAGACAGATGGATATAGGTGCTCCAGGGCGGAAAACAAGGCTAACTCCATAACAGATGGCCCCAGAGCTATAGGTATCTTGGAGAAGTTGGGCTCCAGCCAAAAGAGAATTGGCCTCGGAGAAGCTACTGTAAGCAACAAAAGAATAACAACAGCTCTGTGGTTCCCAGGAGCCATATGGATGGAATATGGTCTTCTGGTTCTCCAGTGTTATTCTTTCTAATCCATCTTAAAATTCTCTCTCTCCCTCTCTCTCTCTCTCTCTCTCTCTCTCCCTCTCTCTCTCTCTCTCTCTCTCTCTCTCTCTCTCCCTCTCTCCCTCCCTCCCTCCCTCCCTCCCTCTCTCTCTCTCTCTCTCTCTCCCTCTCTCTCTCTCTCTCTCTCTCTCTCCCTCTCTCCCTCCCTCCCTCCCTCCCTCCCTCCCTCTCTCTCTCTGTCTCTCTCTCTCTCTCTGTCTGTCTGTCTGTCTGTCTCTCTCTCTCTCTCTCTCTCTCTCTCTCTCTCTCTCTCTCTCTCTCTCTCTCTCTCTCTCTCTCTCTCTCTCTCAAGACTGTTGAGAATTTCCCATGTTTTGGGATGTTACATACACATACACATATATATATATATATATTACCCCACTTGAGGTTTCCCACATTTCAGATGCCAGAAATTAGTTATTCTTAGCTCAAAGGAGATGAAATTGTAAATATGAGGTTCGGAAGAAATGTAGCATCATATAATTGAACAAGGATGACAAGAAAAAGAACTCCGTTCCTGGGGAGGTCATGCGAGGGAAGGAAATAAAGAAGTCAAGAGAACAGCTGGGGCCCCACCGTTGACGTCCCAACCCTATTGACATCTATTTTTGAAACATTTAGAAAGAGATGAGACTTCTATCACCTAGTCACAGCTGCCCTCATTTTAGACAACCCCATTTCTCATGCCCCTACATCATACATAAATGTGTGTGCGCATGTGTGTATGCCTTCAAATCAGTCTTAACCTCTGGCAACTCCCTGGATGTCCTTATAGTTTTCTTGGCAAGATTTCGGAAGTGGTTTTCCATTGCCTCCTTCCTAAAGACAAGAGTGAGTCTATTGGCCTAAGATCACCCAGCTGGCTTTGTGCCTAAGGTGGTACTAGAACTCCCGGTCTCCTGGTTCCTAACCCAATGCCTTAACCACTACACCAAACTGGCTCTCATACATAAACTAGTACTACGTATACAGAGATGAATGGACAAACCAAAGCTCTAGTATGGCATTCAGTCCTACTGCTTTGTGTTGGGTGCTATTCAGAGTCACTTTGTTTGAGTTGAGGGACCCTTTAAAACCAACCAATCAATCAATAAATAAATCCCTGCTTTCAGGAACCTCATTCAATGTCAATTGCCCCAAATCAGTAATGAAGGCTTTCAGTTGTTTTGAAGCAGGAGTCATTTAAAAAAAACACACCAAATCCTAAAATGATCCTTTAAAACATGCAATGTTAAGCCTACCAAGGAAATTTATATGCCATGGCTCTGCTCTCACTCTGCCCCCTAAAAGTTCAACTCTATCAAATAACTGTCCCTCTTTAATACAGTAAAATGTAGGCATTGAGGAAAGAGTCATTAGTAGAGAGAATAGCATGGGCTCACCCTGCAATGTTGGCCATTGAACTTAAGGCATCGTATCCTTGAGCAATAGTGACACGAGGAACTTGGTCCATTGCTAAGACGGTGGCTTTGCGCTGAGCAAGCTTCTCCAAGAGATCTGGATTCTGCGCTGGATAGATAAAGCTGACCAGAACCGATTTCTCCTTGAGTAAGGTGGTCTCATGGATTCCCAGCTTTTCATTAAAAACTGGAGCTCTGACCTTTGAGAAAATAAATACCATATTACACTGCTTTGTTAGAAGAAAGAAAATTCCATGCTCCAAAGCGAGGACTAGGCTACAGTTTTTCTTTCTAATACACTGGACCACTTCATACTCACAATTATCGATCATAAACCATGACATATAGTCCAAATTATTGTTCAAAACCCGATGTCAACGCTGCTAACATCGGATGTTTTTGCTTTGACAACATATGGAGTTTCCTTCTTGTGTTTTACTCTTAGAATTAGAGTTAGAATTAGATGATACGGGGGGGGGAGGAATGTGCATGGGAGTTTAGTTAGACATAATAATACTGTAACTAGTGTGTGAACCAAGGTTTTTGAAATAAGAGATGATAAGAATTGGCCGGTTAGAGAACTGGAGGGAAAGTCTGCATTTCAAACTAATTGGAGAATGTGATTTATGACTGTAAATTAGAGGAGGGAATTGTGCTTTGATACTATTATTATTATTATTATTTATTATTATTATTTATTAAATTTCTATGCCGCCCTATTCCGGGAACTCAGGGCGGCTTACAGCATAAATAGAAATCCAATACAAACTAAATAGTACATTTATAAAAATAAATATATAAAAAGAAGAACCCCTAAATTAAGAACCATTCATTCAGCAAACATACACACAGACATACACTGGCTAGGGGCAAGATTTCAACCGCCCCAGGCCTGCCGGCAGAGATGGGTCTTTAGTAGTTTACGAAAGGCGGAGAGGGTGGGGGCGATACGGATCTCCGGGGGGAGTTGATTCCAGAGGGCCGGGGCCGCAACAGAAAAGGCCCTTCCCCTAGGCCCCGCCAGGCGACACTGTCTAGCCGACGGGACCTGGAGAAGGCCGACTCTGTGGGCCCTAACCGGTCGCTGGGTTTCGTGAGGCAGCAGGCGGTCTCGTAAGTAACCTGGTCCGATGCCATGTAGGGCTTTATAGGTCATAACCAACACTTTGAATTGCGTTCGGAGACCAATAGGCAGCCAATGCAGCTCACGGAGTGATGCTGAGATGTGGGCATTTCTGGGCAGGCCCAACACTGCTCGCGCGGCTGCATTCTGCATTACCTGAAGTCTCCGAACGTTTTTCAAAGGTAGCCCCAAGTAGAGAGCATTGCAGTAGTCGAGCCTCGAGGTGATAAGGGCATGAGTGACTGTGAGCAGAGACTCCCGGTCCAAATAGGGCCGCAACTGGTGCACCAGGCGAACCTGGGCAAATGTCCTCCTCGCCACAGCCGAAAAATGATGTTCCAAGTTTAGCTGTGGATCGAGGAGGACGCCCAAGTTGCGGACCTTCTCCGAGGGGGTCAAAAGCTCCCCCCCCAGGCTGATGGACGGATAGATTGAATTATCTTTGGGAGGCAGAACCCATAGCCACTCCGTCTTGTCGGGGTTGAGTTTGAGCCTGTTGGCACCCATCCAAACCCTAACAGCCTCCAGACATCGGCACATCACTTCCGCTGCTTCACTGAAATGACACGGGGTGGAGATGTAAAGCTGGGTATCATCAGCATACTGATGATATCTCACCCCGTGTTGTCGGATGATCTCACCCAGTGGTTTCATGTAGATATTAAACAGCAGAGGGGAGAGGACCGATCCCTGAGGGACCCCACAAGGGAGGAACCTAGGGGTCGACCTCTGACCCCCCGCCAACACCGACTGTGACCGACCAGTGAGGTAGGAGGTGAACCACTGCAAAACTATGTGCTCAGGGGAGGGGAATTCAGATTTTGGCTTTGACTATGTACATGCCAAAGCTATGCTACTCGAATAAAGGTTCCTTAAGGTAAACAATGCCTCAAAGTTCTTTGAAGAGTTTCATCTGTCAGAACCAGGACATTAAGCCAAAATCTGATTATGACTTATTGAACCATGAACCCAATCCCTGCTTACTTTACACTTTGCAGCCATTAAAGTAATAATTATTGGATCAGCAAAGAGTAAAAATTTCATTTCCACTTTGGATTTTAGTGATCAGCTCCTCACATCTCTGAGATGTATACGTCTTTGCTGGCACAATATTTCAACATTTGTTCCTTATTTTCACTCTTACTGCTGGTAAACGCCAGACAAATATTTGAATATTATTTTGCTATTACATTCTGCTCTGCTCTGCTCTGCGTGTTTTATTGAATATACCACAATTGGCTGAGTTTCTACATTGCGCTAAACCATATACACCACTATTCACAAATTGTCATGGCTTAATAAGGCTAAAATATTAATTCAAAACCACATGATGGCTTAGAGAAATAAAGGAATAATCCTAACTCAAGGATGGGAACGTTGTGAACTCTCCTTTCCGTAATCTGACATTTCATAAATTCAAAACCATATTCATCTCTAATGATGCATTCTATATTTCTTTTTATTTATTTATTTGATTTTTAGCTCATCTTTATTATTCTTTATAAATAGCTCAAGACAGTGAACTCTTTCTTTATTACTCTTAATACTCTTTCTTCCTCCTATTTTCCCCACAATTCTGTGAGGTGGGTTGAGCTGAGAGAAGGTGACTGGCTCAAGGTCACCTCCAGCCAGCGTTCATGACTAAGGCGGGACTAGAACTCACAGTTTCCTTGGATTGGCCAAAATCACCCAGCCATCTTTCATGCCTAAGGCAGGACTAGAACTCACCGTCTCCTGGTTTCTAGACCAGCACCTTAACCATTACACT
Organism: Bothrops alternatus; assembly: GCA_034064705.1. NCBI lineage: Eukaryota > Metazoa > Chordata > Lepidosauria > Squamata > Viperidae > Bothrops > Bothrops alternatus. The sequence continues at coordinate 887,259 of JARGCV010000109.1, read as the reverse complement.
AAACTACCATCTATCCATCCATCCACCTATCCCTCACCTTCCCTCACCTTCCCTCCCTCCCTCCCTCCCTCCCTCCCTCTCTCTCTCTCTCTCTCTCTCTCATTCTTTGTATTTTATGTGCCATCCTTTTTAACTTTATTCATATAAATAGAGTATGTAAGTTGCCCAGAGTCAGTTTTGAATGGAGAAGTTCAAAAGTCCTGTCCTGTCCATCCATCCATCCATCCATCCATCCATCCAGCAGTCCAGCAGTTAAATACTCTTGCCTACCAGACCTGGAAGTTTTATTTCATTCTTGCCTTTAGAACGATATCGGATCCAAACACGGTTTCCAGGTCCCCAATTTTGGCTCCTGCCTCTATGTACTGGTCATCAGAGAACTTGGCTTCTTCACCTGCTCTGTGCTCCACTTGCACATGAAAGCCCTGCTTCACCAAAGCTTGGACACCCGCAGGAGAGAGGGCTACTCTTTTTTCATTTTTATATAATTCTTTAGGAATGCCAACCACAAGATCTTCGTAGCGGATTCCTGTATGAAACAGACCAACAAAAAGATTGATAGGCAGAGAGGAAGGAAGCCAATGTAGACATGATCTCAATGAACTTCAGTACTTCCTGGGAATGTTGGAGTTGTCAGGCAGAAACACAGAAAATAAATCAAAATAATAAACCGAAAGTATGAGGAGAGCTTCGGTTGGGGAAAAGCTAATTACAAATATACTACTACTTATTTATGCATTTGATTAATGCATAATTATTATTATAATAACCGCTGGAAATTTCAGCATGGAAGAAAAGACCTGGAGACATCTCTAGTTATCGACTATGGAAAACCCCATTTCTGCCCTCTCTGAATTCTGTCATACGATAAAGGGGATGGGGGGTGAACAAAGGGTTTTATGGCCCTCACTTCCTTCGGTACAACTTCAAAAGGGACTGAATGTGGATACCACCAAAAGGACTAACCATAACAATGGGGCCATCAGCTTTCATCTACTCCCCTCTGACGTCTCCCTTCTTCCGGCAGTGAGGAAAAAGGGGGTGGAAATGTAACGCTTGGGATTGTCACTGGAAGGATGGTGGGGTGGGGTTGCTGGGAACCCCTTAAAACCTTGAACCATAGGGCTTGGTCCCCAAGTCCTGTCTAGAACGCCTGCAACCATTTTCTCTTAATAAAGATGAAAGGAATATTCCAAGAGTTCTGTCTTCTTAAGATGCAAAGTGGGGTGGGTCCTTACAATAAGTATTTTCCAAAAGAGTGGAAGTAGAAACAGAAGGGAAAAAAATCCCAATCAGGACTATAAAGGCCATTCTACAATTCTTGTAAGTATAAACACTTAAAAAAATGCCTGACTTTTTTCCTCGCCTAAAACTGAATTTTCCCAGGGAGAGGAATATTTTAAAGAACCATCTTTCATAGCTTGTTCAAACAGCATCCCTCAATTGACACTCTCAGTGATCAAGCAGGTAACACAGGACAGAACAGGTTAAGAAATATCTGAGGACCAAACCCAAGAAGGGTTAAAAAGTTAAAATAGCATTTGAAGTGAACATTAAATCAGGACACTCAACAGTTTATTGAAGAACAGGTATACTACCATATCCTTCCATTACATCCTTCGGAGAAAGCCTGCAAGATGGAGTAATGTACTTCTCTCTCTCTCTCTAGGACTGCTTCATACATCATGCAAACAATGCTTTAGTGTGTTGTGTGAGTTTAACTTTACCTTTTATTCCCAAGCTAGAGAGAATTTTCAGATGGAGAAAAAAAGAGGAAAATTTGAAGGAAGGGGGATGTGAACATAACATACATAAATGTTTTGGAGAATGTGAATCTGGATTTTAGTTTACTCTTTGAAGTCTTCTGTTAGCCTGGGTTTCAGCTCCTATCAACCACAGACCAATGCTCTTGTAGCCTTGATTTGGCTTCAAAGAAATTTTCAAAGTGAGCTTCCTTCTCTCATTCCACACAGCTCCACTGAACACCCTTCACAACATAATAGGCAAGATGGTATAGAAGTATGTGTGTGTGGGGGGGGGTTTAGTGGCCGAAGATGGAACATTCCACCGTCAAAGTGCAGTTCCATAGCCAACTCACACAGTCACACAAAGATACAGACGGATGCCAAAATAATAACAAATTATAGTTTGGTTTGCAAAATACTTGACTGGGATATGGTTTACACAAACGTTTGAGCTGTTTACACGTCTAAAAAGGGTGCAGGATCAGCTACAAGCAGTGATGGGAGAACCTCAAGTCCACTGGTTTTTGGGACAGGAAAAGGAAAACAAAGAAACAAGACAGCAATGTCGAAATGGGCTGGATGTTCTTTCTTTTTCTTTTTCTTTTCCTTCTCACTCCTGGCTTGAATTAACTGCAAGTATTTGTAACAAGAGGAAAAAATAGTCATTATGCAAATCTAAAGCCACGCCTTTAGAAAAACTGATTATGTAAAGGCAGGGTTACATGTTACTTTTTAAGATGATTCACCCATCATATTAGGTCATGGTTACCTGAATAAGCCATAGTTGACAGGCTTCATGCAATACCTTAAGCCATCATATGATTTTGGCTTAATGTGTTGAGGAATGCAGCCAGTTTAGAACTGCCGTCAACCTGGATCATATTTTGTGGGGTTCTTGTTTTCTTGCAGCCGTGTCATTACCCAACTAGGTAACATCATCAACTGGTCTAGTATTAATCTTGGTATTAATCCCTGTTATCTGGTTGATGATTACTGGTGAATAGGTGTCTTGGTCTTTTTGTTTTCTTCTTGGCTTTTGGATTGTTGAGTGGCATGTAAACCAATTGTATGGTATGTGTATAGACAACAATCAAATAGTAACCATCAGCCTGATCAAGGAACCATCAAGAACATTCCCACAAACACTGATAGGACACACATACCATAGTATATAAAAAGAGAGCAAGCCCTACTCACTTCTGTTACAACCAAGCTCAGAGAGCACCAGGGACCCCACAGTTCAACCCAGAGCTTACACCAGGGGTCTTCCTCAGCATGCCTGGCTGAGGAATTCTGGGAGTTGAAGTTCACAAGTCATAAAAGGGCCAAGTTTGAAGACCCCTGCCTTACACTATAAAAATGCTGAGACTCATTGTCCTTCACTGTATATAAAACCTTGCAATGTGATGGATATATGAGAAGGCAGAGATGCCGAATGTTGTCTAAGACAGAACGTTCACACAATCACACATATTTTGATTTCTTGATCCCTATGCAAATGCAACGCCCCCATCATAAGAAACACCCTGATAGGAATTTCACCACAACTACTGTATCCTTGGAAAGGAATTCCAAGTGCATTTTTCCATCAAACCGAGGCTGACATTTGCTGCAATGAGCTAATGTTTTGCTTAATAAGGAAGAGTTTGGGCAGCCATTTGTCTGGAATGTTATAGGATTCTATAAATTTAGCTACAGCAGATTTAATTTACAAAATGTCATTTTTCTTGTCTTTCTCTGCACCTCTTTGCTGAGTACTGTATCTAATTACTGTAAGTTATAACTTTCCCCCCCTTTCTGTACAATTACAGTCACTGTGACATTTGCAATAATCTCCTTTGCATGTTGAAAATGAGTTAGTTTATACATTACCCTGTCCAATATTTCTCGGTTACATATCCACCAAAGCCTGTTTCCAAACTATGCTTTTTAGCAATTAAACTCTGTTTTAAGTTGACTTTTGCTTTGCTTATTTTATCTCATTGGGCAATCATTTTCTGGAACCGGCTAAAATAAATCTAAACTACTGTTCTTGCAAGAGTAAACAATATTTAATGTGCCATTGTTACTTTATGACTAGTCTTACCCAATGGTAACAAGTAAAATGGGAAACTTGAAAGGAAATTAAAATCCAAGGCTAAGGTCCAACGTACAAGTGAAACTCAGAGGCGTATTTTGGGTAGATTTTTTTTTAATGGAGGCCAACTTCTGTAATAGCAATCAAATGGAGGTAAAACGGTTGGGGACTGGATACCTAATTCTTTCACATCCTCCTGTCTGCCTACTCAATTTTTCTTTCCCTAAATGTCATTCTTCCCCACAAGGGGAATGACACCCTGCAGAATTCTTCTTGGAAGAAAAACTTATAGGACGTGCAATTTTGAACAGAAGAGCTTTTGAAAAAGGAAAGGTGAAGCATTGAAGTAGCCTTTAATTGGCTCACCGCTTTTTCAGTTTTCAACTGTAGTTTACGACAACCGCTTTCCATTTAAATAGTAATAAAAGGAGAGTTGCATGTGTGACCTGCATCCATACTCCAGGATTTGCCAGTGTGACTTAAAAAAAAGGTATATTTGCCTTTTATAGAGACTGGTCACGATAAGGTAATGATCTTACCACATTGGTTGGCTTTACTAGTAAACTTTATTCTGATGCATACATTTCCTTACATTATACAAAATAGTTCAGCACTGTTGTTATTTTGAATTGTTCATGCAACTTCAGACTTTTGGTTTCATCAAATCATTAAAACGTGGAGCATAGAATCAGAGAGCTGGAAGAGAGGTCATCTAGTCCAGCCCTCTGCTCAACCCCTTGCCCCCTTGTATCATTCTGCTCAAGTGGTTGTCCAGTCTCTTCTTGAGAACCTCCAGGGATGGAGCATCCATTTATTATTGTAGGGCTACAGGAATATGTCCCATTAGTTTGTTATACATTTGAAAACTGAAAAACTAACCTGACATTTAGGATGCTGTACCCTTGCCCAGAAAATTATTCCAGATTTCTAAAGAACTTCTACAAAATGTATTTTAATCACTAATCAATCTCTTCTTTTCCAATTAGCATCTGGTGTTCAAGATTTTTTTTTGCATGTTTAAAATTATGACTACCAAGCAACTGTTCCTAATGTTACGCAAGAAGCTATTAGAAATATATAGTCAAAGAAAGAAAGCCTGAATTAATTATGCTGTAAAGAAGTCCAACTCACTAGTCATCTCAAGATCCTTAGATCTCACCAGTCTCTAAACATTGCTTTGATTTAATGGCTAGTTAATGTTACTGAAACCCAAACAAGTGAGATGAATATTCCATTGCACATTCTCTAAGAAGGAATTAGCATTTCCAGAATGCAGAAATTACATTGAGAATTCAAGAAAGTTGATATACTCTATTAAAGAAATCTCTATCTTAAATCTGTGGCCTTTCTTTGCAGATTGTCTGAGTCAGGGTGTGTGTGCCCCAAAACCGTGTCTCTGAAGCCTGCAAATATTCTGCATCCTAACAAGAACATCCCTTCGTGCATGTGGATCACTATGTGAGTTGAGCAGCTGTATAAATTTGTTTCCCAAATACATTTCTAATTTGAGGGCTTTGCTGTATGAGTGACTGGCAATCTGAAGCTCCAGAGCTACAAATGTCCATCAAGGTCAATCAAGTTAACGCTTTAGTGAAATTGCTGAAGAGTTTGAGATCTGCTCTTGGCACATTTTGACTAAGCTGGTTTCAGGGTTCAGTCGAAAATTGTTCCAAGTTGTTTTCTCAGGTGAATTACATTTGGCTAAAGCAAAATCATCCATAGACAGAGAGCTTGATGAAGCCAAAACCCGTTTTTTTTAATTGATTATGACTTCAATTAACTTTCTTCTCAAGTGGGTTTGGTACTTCTCACTTAGACTGACCATTTTTGATCTAATTAGCATACAAGTGAAGGATCTAAACCAGAGGTCCCCAACTTTTTGGGCACCAGGGACCGGTTCCATGGAGAGAGGTTTTTCTGTGGACCGGAGGGTGTGTGTGGTTTTGTGTGCTGCCTGCATCCCGCGGATGGGGCTTTGCTTGTTTGTCCGGACCGGTTGCTGGCATGCCATGGCCCGGTACCGGTCCACAGACCAGGGGTTGGGGACTCCTAATCTAAACTGTCCTCAGCTCAATTTTCGTATTTTGATTATTCTTATTATTAGGAATGGGATCGTCTCCTTTTGTGACATTTTTTATCAACAGTGGATCTCACTGCTTTTCATTTACTGACCTCAACAAGCATAGAGTTGGCCTCCTATGAGTCCCGTCTGCTAAACAATGCCATCTGGCGGGACCTAGGGCAAGGGCCTTCTCTGTTGCTGCCCCAGCCCTCTGGAACCAGCTTCCCTCGGAGGTTCGTACTGCTTCCTCCCTCCTAGCTTTCCAGAAAGGGCTGAAGACACATCTATGCCGACAGGCTTGGGGCATATGAGCTGAGCTCTGCCCCTCGGCCCTAAGAGTGTCCCACCATCAGTGCCTGTGAATTGATTGTGTTTGTGTGGGGTATGAATGTGTTGATTTTAAAATTGTTGTTGTGTTTTTGTTGTGAGCCGCCCCGGGTCTTCGGAGAGGGGCGGCATATAAATGCGAATAAACATAAACAAACATTTCTCCTCAGTAAATCATTAATTTTACCTTTTGCTTTCTGGTCACTCCACAAAGCATGGAACGTTTTAAAAGAACGCGGTCCAGTTTTGGGCTGCAATGTCCTGGCATTGAGAGAGAGGAAGAAGGGCAACAAAATGTTGCTTCGACTTTGCACCAGTGTAGCCATCTTCCCGGGTCCAGCAAAAAAAAATAGTCTGACCTTGATGTTGGTCCAGATGTTCTGTAAGCAGAAAAAGTTTACTAGGATAGACATCAGTGAGAGCAAACAGGATACCACCAGGATCATACCACCAAACTTCCATATTTACAGGTAGTCTTCCATTTACAACCATTGTTTTAGTGACCGTTCAATGTTACAATAGCACTGAGAAAAGTGACATGACTATTTTACACGCCTATGACCGTTGTAGCATCCCCATGGTCGCGTGATCAAAAGTCAGATGCTTGGAAACTGGCATGACGGTTGATGGCGGTTGTTGTGTTCTGGGGTCATGTGATCCCCTTTTGTGACCTCCTGACAAGCAAAGTCAACAGGGAAGCCAGATTCACTTAACAACCACGTTACTAACTTCACAACAGCAGTGATTCACTTAACAGCTGTGGCAAGAAAAGTTGCAAAATGGGGCAAAATTCACTTAACAACTGTCTTGCTTAACACCAGAAAATGTGGAGTCAATTGTGATCGTAAGTTGAGGACTACCTATATTCTAACACAAATATGCTGATTTTCTAACATTTCAGGTCTGCCCTTTTGCTGATATCATCATGTCACTGACATGCCCCCTGGAGACTAAAAATACAACTTTCAATTTACCCTCCCCATCACAAAAAGCTTGCCCACCTCTAGGCTAATCCATCGTGTGGTTTGCTTTCATTTTACCATGTTGTGGGGACGAAGCAGTTGTGGTTGGTAAACTATGATTTGTGGCTAAACGTATAGGCCAGGGGTAGGCATCCTTGGCTCTTTTATGACTCGTGGACTTCAACTCCCAGAATTCCTGAGCCAGCATGGGAGAACTATAGTCCCCCTCATGACTGGTGGACTTCAACTCCCAGAATTCCTGAGCCAGCATGGTTCAGCTTGGAAACCTCTCCCTTTCCCCTCAGCATGGCTGGCTCAGGAATTCTGGGAGTTGAAGTCCACGAGTCACAAAAGAGCCAAGGTTGCCTATCCCTGGTATAGGCTAAATCCAGACATTTGTAGGCCTTCCAAGAAAGTGTTTCAGATTTTCTTTGAAAAGATCTCCAGTCTCCAGAATATCCTTGATCAAATTTTCCAGAAAAGTGGCTAGTGTAGGGAAGAATCTGATGAGTTTTATGGCTTCTGTTAAGCTGTAGACACAGCAAACACACACACACACACACACACACATACTCGTAAAATTTCAAGCAAATTAACAAACTGAAGTATGCTGCTTATGGTTAGAAGACCCTGAGATTTTCAATTTCAAAAGTTCGGTCTAGTTATTTAATTTTCATCAGCTTATCCAAATGTGGAAAGTCTGACCACATAAAACCATAGTATCCAAAAGGATTTAGTATCTGAAACAGTTACACTTCTGTCTCCCACATCCCACACGCTTGGATAAATGTCTGTGCTCTCAAACAGATACATGAGTAAAATAAAGCAATGAATCATTGACTTTCCATGAACAGATATGATAGAAGTTCAGACAGAGCTGGCATAAGATCCTGCTTAATATCCCGCTTAATATATGCTGCTTCTCGATGCCTCTTAGCTTTTTAAAGAAGAAAGACAAACACCCTGAATCTAGAAACAGGTGTAATTTGGAGATGTCATCCAACTTTGAAGAATAGTCAAGCTGGGCAAGACGCCATATCAAACAAACCAGCCATCTTGCTAGCCTACATAAATTTTTAGAGGAATTTGCTTCGTTTTGGGTCAAATTGGAAATAAATTGTTGCAATGGCCAGTGTGAAGCAACGTGCCTCCTGTCACTTGTCTGAAAGCTGAATTTGATTTATAAATGGCAGGACTCCTTAACTGATCCCATTCCTGGCTTCTAACTTTCAAGAGAGAACAAGGACTGGGACTCGGGAAGAATGGGGACATAAGAGCCATGGTGGTGCAGTGGTTAGCATGCAGTATTGCAGGTTAACTCTGCATTCCCTCTGCCAGCAGTTTGATTGTGACTGGCACAAGGATGATTCAGCCTTCCATCTTTCCAAGGTCAGTAAAATGAGGGATCAGATTGTTGGGGGTAAGAGGCTGACTCTTTAAACCGCTCAGAGAGGGCTGTGAAGCACTGTGAAATGGTATATAAGTCTAAGTGTTAATGCCATTATTACAGGTAGTCCTTCTCTTATAACATTCATTTAGCCACCTTTTGAAGATACAATGGCATTTTAAAAAGTGATGTATGAGTAGTCCTCATGACTATTATAACACCACCACCACCATGGTCACGTGATCAAAATTCAGGTGCTTAGCAATCGGCATGTATTCACAATAGTTGCAGCTTCCTAGAGTCTTTATCTTTATCTTTATTTCGACTTATATGCCGCCCTTCTCCCCAGACTCAGGGCGGCTCACAACAGAAATATAAGTACAGAAATATATAGGTCATGTGATCCCCATTTGTGACTTTCCCAGCTGGCTTTCAACGATCAAGTCAATGGATGAAGTCAGATTCACTTAACTGCTGCATTGATTCATTCAACAACTATGGCAAAAAGGTTGTAAAGTCAGGCATGGCTCACTTAACAACTGACTTGCCATGGAAATGCTGGTCCTAGGTTGTGGTCTTAAGTCAAGGGCAACCTGTGTTGCAGGTCGCCCAATATCAGTGGTTATTCTGTCTGCTCCATGGTAGGGATGATGTGGTATCTGCAGATGCAGAGTGAATATACGCAATCTGATCTAAGGCCTCTCTCAATGGATGGATGGCCATGAGTTATATAGAGTACCTAAAATATATTTACTGATTATGTGTTTTTGAGATCCAGTACATTGTTGAAAGCTTCAGTTTCCATTTAGAGGTTCTCAAATGCATTTGGGACTTCCAAAATTCTTAAGCCCCTTTATTCCAATCTTCATCTGAATGAAGTTTTAACAGAGAGTTGATTTGCTTCTGTTAGTTTACTATTGTTTCATTGGTTTGATGATTTTTCATGCAATACTGAATACTGCTTTATGATTTAGCTACTTATTTGTAGTCAAAAGTATATTGCAATTCACATTGTTTTTATTTGTTTGAGTCCAGATAGTTTATAAACAAGTGCCTGAAGAATCGGGCAGTGCATGAACTTTGGCAAAAAATTATTTTGCATTTCGCAAAATAAAAGAGAAACAGCAATGTGACATTGACACACATGCCTTTTAAGTCCCTGAAAAATATAACATGACACTTCCAAAAAGCCTACAAACAATTGGTTGAATCTTACAGCCCGAATAAATTAGGTTAGTTAAGATCCTTTGTGGTTTAATGAAATGTAAGGCTTATTGCTCTGACTTGGTTCCTTCTAGAGGTATTAAAACTGAGCTTTAGGGTGGCCAGGAATTATAAGAGTAGAAATCCAGATCATCTAGAAAAAAACTACTTGTGAGCAAAGTTGTGAGTCAGACTGTGGCCTTGGTTTGCTTGGGCCAGTAATGGAGAAGGGCAAAGAACCAAAAAAAGAGTATTAATTTTTTTCTTTGTATGTTTACAGAGCATCTACAAAAGTACAAAACGCTTCTTTTCCCCCTTCTGGATTTTGAAACTTAAAAAAAACATTGATTATATCAAATTCAAGCAAGATTAACAACTTGGCTTTGATTTTTAAAATAAAGATAAAATCCTCAGAAGATTCCTGAATTCCCAATCTCCCTGTGTCATGTTTGTATGGAATTAATGCAGAATGTCCACCTGAAGTCATCTGGATTATGAGATGATCCAACTCTGGAGCGTGCCAGACCAAACAGGGTATTTTCTGGTGGGGAGGGACACCAGCTGAGTACTCCTAATAGATCTCTAACTCCAATTCAACTCAACCGGTTGAGTCTCATCTCTTTTGTGGACAGAATAACCTGTCTTTCCCTGTTTCCTTGTGATGAGTGTTTTAAGGGCCCCCTTCACGCTCCACAAAGAAGAATCGTTCTCAACACTGAATATTATTACGGCCTTCACTTTCCACAGTTGTCTGCTGGAACACTGCAAAAACAAAGGATTCCTGGGAATCAGCTGAAGTAGTAACACTCTGCTCTACGTTTATGGCAAAGGACAGCAAGGTGAAGAGCAATTAAGCAAAGACTAACCTGTAATCGGTGTCCTTAGGAGATTTCTCTGTCCTCCATAGAGAACACAAGGGCAGACTTGGGGGGCTGCTGGCTGTTAAGTGACCTTCGTATTTGCAGCTTGCTGGCAGAGAGAGAGAGGGGGGCAGATTGGGTGGTTTATAAATAGGTGCCATGTGATCCCAAAGGCACTTGGCACAGCCAGCCTGGAGTCTTTCAAAGCAATACAGAGCAGGATATCCTAGGAAGCTGTCCACAAGTTGGCAATTCCTAGTTTTCTTGTGGCAATCAAGGAACGGAAAACCTGAGCCAGGTGAACAGACAAATAAGAGAAGAATAGAGTTGGAAGGGACCTTGGAGGTCTTCCAGTCCAACCCCCCCCCCGCCTAAGCAATAAACCCTATACCATTTCAAACAACTTGTCAATGCTGCAAACATTGTATATCCTTGCTTTGACAATATGCAGAACTGTCTGGTATTTTTGGGGTTAATACAGAACAGAAGGGGGTGGGGGTAAAGCCCAGGAAAGAAAGAGGAAGGAAACCTTTGACCTTCACACTAATTGGATAATGTGATATATGACAGCTAATTTAGGGAGGGAACATGCTGATAAATTAACTGCTCAGAGGAAGAGAACTTAGATCTTAGCATAAAGACTCCGTTATGCCTGTGCCGACATTTTGAATCAATAAAAGACTTTTAGGGAAATCAATGCCTGGAAGTTCTTTGAAGTGTTTCATTAGCCGGAACTATAACACAACTGTTTCTCCAGCCTCTTCTTAATTTGCCTTACGTTATATTACAGATTAGGCCTTAAGCTCTTGTGTGTCCATCCCAAAGGTGCTTTTTCCAAAAGGCAACTGGACTTTCTTCGTTTGTTCTTTGAAAATGTTTCACTTCTCATCAAAGAGGCTTCTTCAGTTCTGAAGAACCGAGCTGAAAAGAACTGAAGAAACATCTTGGATGAGAAGCGAAACATTTTCAAAGAATAAAAAACCCAAGAAAGTCTAGCTGCCTTTTGGAAAAAAAGCACTGTGGGAAATCAGCCTCCCCAAAGAGAAGGAAATATTAAAAGAGGCAGAAAAGCATGCCCAGTTTGCATGCGCGGCGCGACGGCCCGCATCGCGCATGCGCGGCGCGACGGCCTGCATCGCGCATGCATGGCACGACGGCCCGCATTGCGCATGCGCGGCACGACAGTCCGCAACGTGCATGCGTGGCGTGGGCACGATGGTCCGCATCGTGCATGCACGGCACGATGGTCTGCGTCACGCATGCGCAACACGCACGTGATGGCCCGCATCGCGCATGCGTGGTGCGACAGCCTGCATCGCGCATGCGCGTCGGCCCGCATTGCGCATGCGTGGCGCGTCGGCCCGCATCGCGCATGCGTGGCGCGACAGCCCCTGCGCCAGCCGGGGGGGGAAATGGCGGACTGCGGCATTTGGCGACCCCCGTGAAATGGTCATTCAACCCCAAATGGGGTCGCGACCCATAGATTGAGAACCGCTGAGCTAGAAGCTTAGGAAGACAAAGACCCCTAAAATCTGCATACCCCACCTAAACTCTTAAGAGTCGTTAGCCCCAGCACCTTTGGGACATAATAGGATTAACTCACAGATGCCAAAGGTACACAGGTCAGAATACATGACACTGGAAATAGCCTCAAAACAGGAACAGGAAGTAACTCCAAACAAAAGACTCCAAAGGATATAAAAACCCACTCCCTACATGTGCTGATTTTCTGCCAGAACCATCTTTCTGTCTGGCTCTCCTCTCCAACAAACTGTAACCTTTTTTCTAAAGCAGTCGCCATGTCGTTTATCCCCGGCTTGGACTGAACCATGATGAAGACTTTCCATAGACTCTCCTGTGTCTGACACACCATTCATTGCTCCTAAAAGGGACCAGAGCTATGGTGACTTCAGGCCACCCAGCAGTTTGAACATCCTACTCACCCTGGCTGCCAACACTGAACATTTTATGCCATCAGCATGATTTTGTGCCTTGCAGCTATTCATTGTCCTACAGCAGAAGAAATATACTCCAAAGATGCATAAAGATGACCCAAACTTTGCTACTATTAAGCAGCAAGCTAATCCAGACCTTATAAGGCTTTCAGTATAAGTACCACAACGTTGAATCTTTCCCTTAAAACAAAATTCCTTTAATTGGCAGGATTCTTTATGTACCTTGAGGGATGGACAACCAGAATGCTGGAGAATGAAACGGCACCAGACTTCAAAGATATGGGAAGCTCTATGATTATGATCTCTCGGTCTGGGGGATAAGAGCATGAAAATGTCAGGATTTTAACTCCCCCAGTGGTAGATAAAGAGCAAAACTAAGTGAGCTTAATCGTACAGACCGGGAAAGTATGGAAGGATTATTAGCTGGCCATTAATCTTCAGAAATGGACATGAACAAGGCCTTGGTCTTGTTCTAAAAGCAGTGTAATTTTTTTTTTAAACTACAAGAAGATCGTGTCAACCTTACAGAAAAGCAGGCAGGGGATGAACTCAGAAAGGCTCTTACTTTCCAGTGTTTATTTTACCATAAGATGCAGAGATAGGAGTTGTCCAATCCTCCTCTATTTGAGTCAGTTTTGACTCCTGGTGATTGCCTGGACAAGTCCCTGCAGTTTTCTTGGCAAGATTTTTCAGAAGTGGTTTGCTGTGGCCTCTTTCTTAGAGCTGAGAGAGAGGGACGGGCCCAAGGTCATCCACCTGACCTAAGGCAGGACTAGAACTCACAGCCTTCTGGTTTCTAGCCTGATGCCTTAACTACTGCACCAAGCTGGCTCTAATTAATTATTTTGCGGCCTTATATTGAACTTCAGAGTTCTCTGTCTGAAGGCCCCAGAAATCCAAGTGAGAATAAAGCTAAAGTCTTTTTTCCTCTGTGATAAAACATATTGTGCTTCCTTGATAGTTTATTTCTAATTCTAATTGTGTATCTGCAACTAAAAATCATAATACAGGTATTCAACTGCTACTGCACTATGACTTCTCTCATCATACCTAAATTTTTAGAACCCAGATCAGTATAAAGTAGATTTTTGGAACAAATATCTGTAAAAGATAATTCTGAGATGGCTGGAACATCAAAAAAAGGAACTAACGTGATTTTTATGATATACATCTATAGCTGCAAGCCTAAAGCATACCTGAGCATCCAATGTTGGATTCAAAACAAGCTTCCTAAAATAAAACATTATCATGAGTATGATCAAAAACACAGTAGCCCCAAGAGTGACAAGCCAAATGTTTATGTGGTCCAGAAAGCAGCAACTGTTTTCTGAATTAGCCTTGCTAAGAACCCCAGATGGAAAGCAAAAAAAAACAAAAAAAAAGTGCAATTATTATATGGACAAGTGAAGATATCTTTGATTCTTTGAGATTAACATATGTTTCTTATTGAAAAACATTGCACACTGTTCTTCCCTCAGTGTACAAAAATGATTAGTTATGAAAATAAGCAAATAAATAAAAGAGGAATATCTTTGGCCACAGCAAAAAGTATGACATCATAGAAAATGCCAGAGATATTCCAGATACAGATTTAAGTTTGGCCTTGAGAAATATGTGGGATCAAAAAAAAAAGGTGGTTTTTATACTTGCTTTGCCCTCTGATTTCTGGATAAATAATCAGGTTGTCCGGTTAAAGAGCAAGGAAATCTTCCAGAAATCAAAAGCGTACAGCATCAAAAAACTGCAAAACCTTTGGCTAAGTTCTTTCTGCTCATTGGCTATCTAAGGTCACCAACCAAGAGTTTAGAATGGGGGTGTCCAACTTGAGCAACTCTTAAGACGTGTGGAATTCAACTCCCCAGTCAATTATGCATGGAGTTGAAGTCCACACGTGGACTTGAACATTGAAGACGTGTGGACTTCAACTCCAGCATAATTGACTGTGGAATTCTGGGAGTTGAAGTCCATAGGTCTTAAAGTCGCCAAGGCTTGACCCTTGCTGTAGATCCAATCTGGGACTGTCTTTTATTTTCAATTCTACTTCATCGCGGCTTTGCTTCACCTTACTTGACCGCCGTATGCCAAAATTAGATCCACCACGGAGCATTCAACAATGGCTCAGTTGGGATAGATTTGAAAATGATGCTGTTTGCACAACTGTTTGAATTTCTTTGGCTATTTACAGTATGTTTGTCTTGGGCTGTGGTAGATACACACTCCTGACCTTTCCAGTGATTAAAGGGCAAATAAAAAGGCAGAAAACATAAGCCAAATACGGCTGGACACTGTTTAAGAGAATCTGGTCCAAGATTTAGCTAATGTCAGGTAGATCAGCTGTAGAAGATTTCCCACTGGCCCCACCGACTTAATCTTGTTTATCTTAATGTTTCAATGTTTTGCAACAGGATTAGAAGCTCCTCATCCTCCAGTGATTTGTTTTCTTTCTTTCTTGCATTACTTCTTCTCGTTGCTTATTCCTGGCTACTAAGATAAGTAAAAGAAGAGACTCATTTTCCAACATCAGTGGTGTTTATCTGCTGCTTATCAAAGCTGACCTTACAGATAGCCTTTGAAAGCACGGGTATACTAAGCCTCCTCATCTGACTTGTGAAGAATTTGTACAATTAAGCATCATAGAGTGGCAGAAACACAGAGAGATGGTTTTAATGCTGTGCACATTCTTGCAAGCCTCACTTTAGGGTGTTGTATATTATGTGGATTATGGCAACAAACCGAAATTAACTAAGCCATAGTTTAAAGTGATGGCAAATCTAGTCTTTGACTTGATCAGAGGGAAGGATAGAGTGATTTCTCTCCCAATCTCTTATCACAGCAGTGAGAATAGAATATTAACATTGGGTCTTCCATGTATAACCTTCCTAGCTTTTGCTTATCTCTTTTGACTAACTTTCTCCACACACACAAAAAAAATCCAATAGGAAGGAAAAGATGAGAAAAATCCACAATATCTTTTAACTGACTGTATTATCAACCTGTAAACACCCAATGATTTAAAACAATAAAAACCCACTGTACTTTTCCTCAAAATATCAGAAACTATATTAATTCACCTTGGGTAGTAGGTAAAAATAAGGGGATCCCAGTTTAATAAAGTCACTGAGAGAATTGTTGCTGATAGCCTGCCCTGACAAGCCTTCTAAATATCAGCCTCATAAAAGCCATAGTTACTTTATCTTTTACATTCCTAAAATTGTAGTGGGAGCCATAAACACTGCAATCTTCAGAAAAAGAGTCTAACTGGAGAAGTGCCTTGCTCATCTGATTAGACAATTAGCAAAAATAGAGTACAGAACCACAACCAGAGGTCTCATTTTGAAATATTAACCAGCCCTTGAGAAGGAAGGCCTCTGAGAATAAGCATGGGTGGGTTGGAAGAGATTCACAGGCAATCCCAATCTAATGAGGACATCAAAACTTTGGAGAGCAGAGAACTGAAAAAAACAAGGTTCTACATTTAGGCAAGAAAAACCAAATGTACAGGTATAGTATAGGAGGTACCTTGCTCAATAGTAGTAACTGTGAGAGGGACCTCGGAGTCCTAGTGGACAATCATTTAAATATGAGCCAGCAGTGTGCTGAAGCTGCCAAAAAAGCCAATGCAGTGCTAGGCTGCATCGACAGAGGGAGGGAATCAAGATCACGTGAAGTATTAATAACCCTTGGAATACTGCATCCAGTTTTGGTCACCACGATGTAAAAGGGACATTGAGACTCTAGAAAGAGTACAGAGAAGAGCAACAAAGATGATTAGGGGACTGGAGGCTAAAACGTATGACGAACAGTTGCTGGAATTGGGTATGTCTAGTTTAACGAAGAGAAGGACGAGGGGGGACATGATAGCAGTGTTCCAATATCTCAGGGGCTGCCCCAAAGAAGAGGGAGTGAAGCTATTCTCCAAAGCCCCTGAAGGCACGACAAGAAGCAATGGATGGAAACTAACCAAGGAGAGAAGCAACCTAGAACTAAGGAGGAACTTCCTGACGGTGAGAACAATTAACCAGTGGAACAACCTGCCTCCAGAAGCGGTGAATGCTCCAACCCTGGAAGTTTTTAAGAGGAGACCAGACAGACATTTGTCTAAAATGGTATAGGGTTTCCTGCCTGAGCTGGGGGTTGGACTCAATGACCTCCAAGGTCCCTTCCAGCTATTATTATTATTATTATTATTATTATTATTATTATTATCTTTTATTTCAAAAAGGAGGTTCCCCCTGAGTTTTGCACAGCTTGGGCTTTCTGGAGAACAAAAACAGAGTGCAAGAAAAAAGAAAACAAAAGCTATGTTCGCGGACAAGATAATTGCTTCCATATTTTATCGATGAGTAATACAAAGGCCCTATGAAACAATGGTCATATTCCGATGGTCAAGACCTTCATTGGCATGATTTTCAGAACTCTGGATGCAGCCATCTCTTTCCCCCATTTGAGGGAGCAGGATGGCTTCCAAGCAAGCTACGTTGTTAAGTCCTTATTTAACCTTATTCCTGCCTTATTTGGAAATCACTAGTCATAACCCCCCCATCTCAATTTTGATTAAAATCAGGAAAACAGACCTCAAGCCACCAACAAGCCTTGAACCACCAACTCCACTCCCACCAACACTGACAGGGCAAGCCACTAATATATAACATGAGAGCAAACCCAATTCCATACTAGCACTGATGATGTTACCTGGTTTGGTAATGAAATGTCTGCAAGAAAAAAGCTAAGCTACAGACACACACAAACACACACAAACACAGTTTATGTATGTATGTGTATGTATACACAGAGACATACACACATACATATAAACACACACATACATACACATACTCCCAACACCTTTCTGTTAAGTAATTCAGTATAGTAATTTACTATAGATGAATCCAAGGCAAGTTATTTTCACAGCCTGGATAATGCTATGTATGTCTGTTGAAAGGCGTGGCCTCCATCTTTAATTCTACTGTTAAAGAGTGCTCCGAGCAATGATTCTTTTACAGATCTAAGCCAACTCCAATGAAGATCAAAGGGCCTACTGCAAGTTTATTTTGTGCCTCCAGGATGAGCTGCATTCAAAGTCCAAGCCAAGCTTTTCATGGGCCTAGCAAGTTAGAAAAGTACTTCTCATGTTTGTTCCAAAATCTAGAGGCTAACCAGCATCCAAGAACAGCTATAAAAGTAAGCCTCTTTTTTTTCCCTGTTATGACAAGAACCAGATTTCTTAATTAAAGCCAAATGTTTGTGTATCCCAGTAAAAGCTGATATTTAGAAAAACCACTTGAGGTATCTAAATGACATTTGCCTGGTAGAATAATAACTAAGGCTGCATTCTTGAAGTGAAGATGTCAGGATTTAATATTTCACCACATTACCTCTGCTTCATGTCTTATTTAATAATTTGCCATGATTTGATACCCTCTTCTGAGGAGTAAACAATGCTCCTTGTCAATTCTCCACTGAGGGAGGGAGGGAGGACTACATCAAGTTACTAATTTGATTTCCATTCCAAAGCCATCCAAAAAGTTTAGATGTCATTTGCAATTGCAGCTTGTGTTTAGCTTTCTTACGAAACCAGTTTTGGAGTCTAGAGAAAAATCTGCCACTGCTAGAACACTAAAGGGA
This sequence comes from Bothrops alternatus, assembly GCA_034064705.1. Lineage (NCBI taxonomy): Eukaryota > Metazoa > Chordata > Lepidosauria > Squamata > Viperidae > Bothrops > Bothrops alternatus. The sequence continues at coordinate 869,056 of JARGCV010000109.1, read as the reverse complement.
CACCATTCTTAGCTGGGAGAAGGAAAAGAAATATATAAAACAACTCACATATAAGATTTTATACATTTATAACTCATGTTTAGTCTTTGGTGACAAATGTCTTAGTTCTGGCTTCGTTTGTGGCTTTGGGGTGGGGTCATAAGCAGTGGGGAGATTCAGCTGGTTTGTACCACTTCGGCAGAACCGGTAGCTAATTTTTTTGTTGCCCAGGCCCAGAATGGACTTCGGAAACGGCATCCACACAGAGAACCGGTTGTTCACCTATTTGAATCCCACCACTGGTCATAAGTATCCTCAGGAGAGGTTTTTGCTTAATTCAAATACAATCATTCATTTTCCTAAGAAAAGTGAAGGATATTTAGAAGCAAATGGTGGATCTATTTCCCCAACTACATAGAAAGACAGGAGAGAACTTAAAGCAGATACTTTTGCCCCATTAGGTTCCAGTAGGAGAGCACAAAGGGTTTTGCTATGTTTATAAATACGTTACTTCCTTCCTTGGCACTAAGAATTGGAATAACAAGAAAAGGATTGGTTGGGTGCACCAACATTTGACTACCACAATTTTATATCCTAAAATATGACAATAATATAGATTACACTTACACCCATTGATGTATAAGTAAATGATGATGGGCAACTTCCAAAAAACCACTATCCATGTCATCTGTAGACATATGACAGTAGTAACCACTATTCGTAGCAGCATCTAAAAATAAAAGAATAATGGAATTACAATTAGAATTTCAAGCATTTGGCCAGTATGAATTTCTCTGCTTCCAGTAGAAATTAGGTGTATATTGGATCATCTAGAACTTAACTAGTAGTTGAGGTAGTTGTATAAAATTTAATTTCATTACAGCTAAATTACAATGCAGTGAAATTTCATTACAATTAAATAATCTAACTAGTAATTGAGGTAGTTATATAAAATTTAATTTCATTACAATTAAATTAAATAATTGTAATTGAAATTAAATGTTCTATAACTACCTCAATTACTAGTTAAATTCTAGATGACCAAACAGGGACCTAATTTCTATCGGAAGCGGAGAAATTCATACTGGCCAAATGCTGTACTGTAAAATCTATTACAGTTGGCTGTGTTGTCTGGCGTTTACAGAAGCTGTAATCCACAAACGCATAAAGACCACCAGATTGCCTTCTCTGGATCTCCTCCAAGCTATAAAGATAGACCAACCCTACAGGTTAGGAATCAGACAGCATGGAACTATATTTGATTACTGAAATGTATAAATAATGGAGGTTTTTTTATAAATATTTTATTAATTTTTGTAATTATAATCGTAAGAAAAAAAAGAATCAAATTAAATACAACTCAACTTAATACAATGATTTTCAACTTTAAGAAAATATAAAAACTTACATAGAGTAAATAAAAAAACTATGCCTGAATTGCCCTCTATCTTCTTTTACGTGAACCAGAATCATGGCGGGGTTATTTTGACTTTCTTCCTTAAGCTTATTGATTTCCTAAGCCTGAGATGTTGGTTAAGATCTCTTGTATCTATGAGTGGCTTCTGCATTCCTTTGCTCTCTTTGCATTTGTGGGCCAGATGCCACTGAAGCATTTTTTTAAAAAAAACGAACAGTTTTTGAAAAGGTGAGCAATGTCATGTTTTTCAGCACCTTGGACAGAGCATGAAGTGCAAGGGAACTTGTCCAATTAGGGTTAGGCTGAAACTAAATCTACTTTATAGGACTAAGACCCAAGATTCTACGTCTTTGCTAAGAAATGGATGATCAAGCTTAGCACTAAAACAGTATTTTAAATTGGGCATGTTGAACACACTGGAGTCTGGCCCCTCAACTACCACCTGGCCTGTTGTCATTGATCCAAATCTCAGAAGACAGATCCTCAGCACTGATGATCTTACCTACTTTGGATAATGAAACATCTGCATGAAAACAAAAGCTCAGAGAGCACCAAAAAACCCTCATTTCAACTCTGAGCTACGAAAATTCTCCTTTAACAGTCTCAGAAGCCGGCTGCTTGTTTGGTTCAAGAGCTGCAACATCCCAACTCATGAGGCCTCATTTTTCTACTACTGTCTCATTATCCAATACACTGAATTTGGTTACAGAGGGTTGATTGATGTGAAATATTCCAGGCAATTATAGAGGTAGAGAAAGTCAGCTGACTGAGATGTTATGTACACTCCAGATATACAGGAGAGTGAAATTTTGCCTGCAAAGTGGATGCAGCCCAGGTAGTGAAGAGTCAAGTAGTAGGAGATAGACAAGTGTAGCACAGGGTCAGGAAAAGTAGCAAAGAAGCAAAGGCCAAAAAGTTCTCTAAGCCCAGTTGAGTCAACAAGTCAAGAGTCAAGGAGCAAGAGGAGAAATCAAAATCTTTGCTTGTTGACTAACTAAGCTAATCTGTAGTCAGTGAAGATTTTAGTCTGATCTCCCTAGTTCTGGCTTAATTCTCAATTCTCTAACCATCATACTGTACCAGCACTTGATTATTCCCCCCTGGACACATTATACAAAGACATAACTCCCTGAAGAAGGCTCTAATGCTGGGAAAAGAGGAAGGAATGGGAAGAAGAGGAAGATTTTTTTTCAAGGAAGTTTCTGCCAATTTTGAGAGGAGGAGGAGGAGGAGAAATGTGCTTATCTCAGTAGGGATTTCCAAGTTTCCAGACTATTACAGGCAGGCATCACTATTTCAATGTTTGTTTTTATGGCATAGCTTTAAAAAAAAAACTAGGACTTCTAAGTAATGGAAAGTGTCTAAGAAGTTCTAAGAACTAACAGAAAGTGTCAATTCCAAAGGGTGTGTCAATCAAAAGCCTGCCAAATGACTTATGTCCCTCTATGTTTCCCTTCATAAATAAAATAATAGAACACACAAACTGTTTGGAAAATGAAATGCAAACTGTCTCCATTCTTGTTGAAAGAATTTAATAAATTTAGGGCAGAAGAACTAATCAGAAAATGGAATGTGAAGCAAATTCTGTAGCCCCAAAATACAGAGGTGGCCAATCATTTTTTTCAGGAACAAAATTATATTTTCCCACATTCAGTAGCTTTGAGGGTGGTCTGGATTCCTTGTGCCAAAGGCAGAAATGATTGCTTTATGTGGGTTTTGAAATTAGCTACTGAACTCTGGTCTAATGTATCAACAAAGATTTTCAAAAATTGAAGGATTAATTCACACATTACATTTAAATATTAAATTAGTCAACTACTACAATGCTACGTGAACTTTGTTTTTTAAAAAACTGTTACTATGTAAGTAATGCACATCTTAAAACAACACCATTAGATTAGAATTAAGATAGAAATTTCAAATAATTAAGAAGACTATATCATAACTGAAATGCGTAAGTTGATTCATAACTGTAAACTTCCCCTTCAAAATTATCATTCAGTTTCGCTCAACCAAATCCATGTCTCCATAGATGATAAATGTCTCTTAGCAGGTTCTGAATTTTTAGCAAACTGAATAATTTTTCCCCCAAATTAGATTAAATGGAATACTGCCTCTGACATCCGGCATTTTATATATTGTATCAATAAGTTATACCATTCAGACTATAGTATTTCTAATAATTTGGAGTGCCAAAGGTCTATATTTGAAACGCTATATTTCCTATATATGATTTCCTATATAATGTCTTTCCATTTCTAGATGGTAGATATTCTTGTTGTCACCAGCATAAATCTGAAAGCATCTTTTGTGTTTATTATTTTCATTTTATCCCTTAAATATAAAATATATAATTCTATTGTTGGCAGAACAGGACAGTTCTTACTTGTGTCCCTAAAAATGCTTTCCAAACTATTAGATCTTTCACCATTATTCCCACCAAACATGTTAAGAGTGTCAAGACTAAAGATAACCTTTAATTTTATGCATTAACAAAATTATACTTAAAATTTTGAATTCTTCCGTTCTAAACTCCTACAGAATAGACCATGAATCCACAAATTCCACATTTTAAAATAGTGTTTCTCAATTTTGGCCTTTTGAAAATGTGTGGACTTCAATCCACCCATGATAGCAAGGGAAATCTGGGAATTGAGGTCCATGGACCTTAAAGTGACCATGGTTGAGAAACTCACTGTTCTAATGGCTTATGCAGCTAGTCTTCACCCAAAGTTTCTTAAACCATAGATCTCTTCACAGGACACCAATCGACATATTGAACTAAAAACTGACCTTGCTTATCACCCAATAGTTCCCAGATCTTCACATGAACATAGGAATAAGCTAATGATGTTTCTGAATCTCCTTCATGTCCTTTGTCTTACATGGCAGCAGCAGTATCTTCTTACATGGAAGATAACAACAGTAAAAAACAAATGTCTTATCGACTCTCCAATCCCTTTCAAATAGTTTGAAATGGTTTGACCTCACAGGGGCTCCAATGATAATGTCTACTTTTGATCCTGTTGTAATTTGCTGAGGGAATAGGAACTCTGCCACTCCACCTTAGGACACTACTGATCTAAGTCATCTATTGTAATGTCTGCAATAGAACATAGCTAAAATAAGCCATGTCTTAGTATGATGTGTAAGATCAGCTAAAGGCCCCTGACATTTGTTCAATAAACTCTTATCCAGACTTTCTCTCCAAATTGTATGTTTTCACCACAGTGTTTGAGACAAATTGAAGCAAAAGCTTCAATCCATTCAGGGTAAACTTGTTTCTCTAAAGCTTATTCTCTTGTTTTTCAGCAGTCCCAGCTCCCTAAAAAGGCTGGGAAAGTCCTGGAACACTAGAAAGTTATCACCGGTCAGTATAGATAGTAGTGATACTCAAAAAATAGAGTGGGTGTATCATAGCCAGTGCTTTTTTTGTTTAAAAAAAAAGGTGCCAGAACTCACACATGTCATACAACCCGCCTTGCCTACCCTACAAGGTTCCATCCAAAAAAGGTGCCGGAACTCCGTTCTTGTGCATTCTATGACAAAAAAAGCCCTGGTCATAGCATCCTATGCTTCTGATAATCTCTATTTTATAGGGTTCCAACAGCAAAGCTGGGAAAGAAATTGGCTTAAATCCCTGGAGATGGAAAAACCTCATAGCTTAATTCATCATGTGTCAGCCTCATCCTTTCTAATTTTAATAAGAACATCAATAAACTTGCTGCATTAAGTATTGATTCCAGTAAAACTAGGATGAATCATAATACCTTGGACTATAAAATGGTAGCCAAATATTTAAAAATTCTAGGAAATGACTCATACTTTGTAAGGCTCCACTTCTTCCTTATGTTTAATTCGGATGGAAAAGGGCACAGCTTACAGAGATGAAAAAAGGAGGAAACAGCTTGTTAACTTGACCCTGTCCATTTGCATGTTGACAGGGTTGTTAGCTGCCCAAAATAATAGGCAAATATAAATGTGGCTGCTGGATACAAGAATCCCTTTGCTTAGAAGGAAGCAAGATTTTTTTTTGAGACAGGTTAGGAGCCAGAGAACAATTGACTAGGAAGAAAGGAGACTGTTCCCTTGAACTCCCAGTTGAGATGGCGCCTATAAGCTGACATCTTCAATTCCATTATCCTAACCTTCTCACCGCCAAGAGCAGCATCTGGTTCCCATTACAAAATGTCAGGGAAAGGCACTCTGTATATGCTTACAGTCATTCATCTGTCTCAATATTGAAAAGAAGTTGAAAAGTTAGGAGTCTAGTCACTGAGTTTGTGACTCAAATCAAATACTTGAGTCTTCACACTTTGCAAAGAGGCAACATCTGCTGTTCTCCACTGTAAGACGTGTGCAATCATCACATGGAAAGTGATTAATTTACATATAATCAAATCATTATTGCTTCTCTCCATGATGATCTGTCCCTAACCTGGCTCTTCAGCTCTTCCAATGGTGTCCCCATTGCCACTGTAACTGAGTCCATCCACCTTGCTGCTGGTCATACTCTTCCCTTCCACTTTTCCCAGCATTAGAGCCTTCTCCAAAGGGTTAGGACTTTTTAGAAGGTGTCCAAAGTATCCACTCAAGTTCTGAACTCTAAAATAAAACAAAAGCAAAAAAACAAAAAACAGTGAGATCTTGAGCATTATTAGAAGGCAAAACTTCAGAAAAAATATTTTTCTACCAGCTTTGAAAACATGATTGAGGTCTCCATGGGTCCAGTCGTACTTTCATGGCAGAAGACACGCACCCCCAACACTCCAAGGCCCGTGGGTTGACTTCCCACGTTTTATATTAAAGATTGGCAAGTTTTAGGCAATGAGGATTATACTCGGCATTTTCAGCAAGAGTAAGAACTAAAGTAGATGACTAGGGTTGATAAATCAGTGGTGCAAGATGCTTTATATTGGCATTTTTGGAAAAGGGTCTTTTATTTACTAAGGCTACTTGCAGGGGTCACAGTGGGCTTAATAAATAAAGTAATAAATGTTATATAAAATATTTATTATAAAAATAAATGATTTTCCTTGATTTCCAGCCTCAGAAGCAAGGAAAGCCAACTGTCCGTTTTCAGATGTTCTGGGTGGAGATGCTGAGGACCCCAGAAGGGATATTCAGGGATATTCAAGGCCACAGAGCAATCTTACAACTTGACATCTGGAAAGTCCATTTATGGCAATTTACAAATGTGAATCACAATTCGAAAAACAGTGCTTTGAATGGAGCCAAGGTCAGGGCGATAGGGCGCAGCGTTACATTCTTGTGGCATGCTCTTGTACGATTGTTATTGCCCTTTGTGACTGTCAAAAAAGATGAAGCACTGTCAGATTAACCAAAGCGGGGGAACATATGTTGAACTCAGCTCGGGAAAAGATGCTTCCCATTGTCAGAATAAACACAGCAGTAGTGAGTTTACACTGACGGGTCCCTGCCTGGCTTGGTATGAAAGTGTTCGCTTCATGGGCTATTATTCTTTGTTTTCACAGTGTACACAACCAGCCATCAATTTGAAAGGAAGATTATTCAGCTTGGCATTTCTTCTTAAAAGTTTATATCATTTGGATAATTGTCCAAGCTGGGTTTTTTTCCCCTTTTAACTATGTTTTTTTCCCTCCTTTTCATAGGGAAGGTTTTCTTTTATCGATGTTACGGGGTTTTTGGTTTCATTAATTTTTTTTAGCATCCTTAAGCTAGGCTTCTAGGATAACACAAATTTAATGGCCAATGGAAAACTTCAAACCTATTGCTCAACAAAGCCACACTTCGTTTTATTCCGTAACCCTCAGTGACAACTAGCAAGTAAACAAGGACTGCTTGTCCAAAGGAAAATCCTCAAAGCTTGCAGGAATAGACTCAGATCTGTCTGTGGCAAAGCATAGTTGATGAATTCACCTTTTCCAGCCGACTGAATAGTATAATATGATTTGTTATATTTGCATTGCATTATATTATCAGTGTTTCTTCTGTACCGCAAAATATACTGATAGGAATAAACAAGCATTATAAGAGAACGGTGTCGGTATATGTCAGTGTTTTTCCACCTTGGCAACTTCAAGATATGCAGATTTCAATTCTCAGAATTCCCCAGTCACCTTGTTTCCTTCTGCCACAAAGATGACTGAAGTAATAGAGAGAAATGAATTCAGATGATCTAAAAGATAATTAAAAACCTACGTTCAGCCATAGAATTGGAAAAACAATCAGTTAAAAGTGATTTAACGACAATGCTAGCTATTCATCTTAATAACAGCAGCATTGTGCTACTACAGCACGTTTGATTTTTCTTTTAAAATTAATTTAAAATTAATTGTCCTACTTGAGCCATGAAAGCCAGAGGGATGACTCTGGGCAAATCACCAGGAGACTGTGAGTTCTAGTCCTGCCTCAGCCATGAAAGCCAGAGGGGTGACTCTGGGCGAATCACCAGGAGACTGTGAGTTCTAGTCCTGCTCAGCCATGAAAGCCAGAGGGGTGACTTTGGGCAAATCACCAGGAGACTGTGAGTTCTAGTCCTGCCTTAGCCATGAAAGCCAGAGGGGTGACTCTGGGCGAATCACCAGGAGATTGTGAGTTCTAGTCCTGCTCAGCCATGAAAGCCAGAGGGGTCACTCTGGGCGAATCACCAGGAGACTGTGAGTTCTAGTCCTGCTCAGCCATGAAAGCCAGAGGGGTGACTCTGGGCAAATCACCAGGAGACTGTGAGTTCTAGTCCTGCCTCAGCCATGAAAGCCAACTGGATGACTTTGGGCCAGTCCCCCTCTCTCAGCTCAACTCACAGGACTGTTGTGGGAAAAACAGAGGGGGGAGTTCTGTTGGATAGATTAGGAAGAAGGAGTATTAGTTAAGTTCACCGCCTTGGGTTACTTATAGTATAAAATGATAAAGGCAGGATAGAAATAAATAAATAAATTTCCCTGTAAGAGATCAACATGGCAACTGCTCTCTTTTTATGTCCAGATTAAATCAGTTTTGGGGTGTTTTTTTTAATAGGATTTTCTTTTCTTTACCCAAAGCTGTATTGTCAGGAAAAAGGTTTAGTTAAATAGAGAGAACAGCACCAATGTGACATGGATACAACCAGAATTCTCGCTTTCTAACTTCCACATATGTGTGCCTCGCCATACGGTACAAAATCAGAAGGATTTCGTTCTAAGACCTGAGCATCAGCTGGAAGATCATCCCCTTCAAATCTACTCAAGTGATTCACCAAATAATAAGCAGAAAAAGATATCCTTTTATGGCTGAAAAACTGTCACAGAGAAAAGTTCAGGAGATTTAGTATGCAATCGAGCCAATAAACAGATAAAAATGAGTAATTTCCTCGGTATCAAAGTTTAGCCATAGTAATATAAAATGTCCTTTAAAACGCACTCATGTGACACGGTCAGCAAGGGCTATTAATTCAGAACTGGAACAGGGTTTAATTTAACTCAACTCCAGGATTTAGTCAAAATGTCTTAGAAAAAAAATGAATACAGGCTAAGAGATCTTCAGCTTCTGGTGAGAAGGAATCGTCTTAAGATGTCTGGACTTCAAGACCCAGAATTCCCCAGCCAGAACAGGGATACCTTCATCTTGGGAAGAGATAAGAATGCATGTTTCTGGATCCAATAAAACCCAACAGAAAAATGTGCTGAAACAAATGTGTAAATAGATGGAATTTCTCAGGTAGGCCTGGAAAAGTCACAAAGCAACATTAGCACTGAAGATAGGAGAGAAAGGAAACTGTTCACGGGCTGGAACAGTTTTTCCAATTGCTGGAAAAAGACTTCATTTTTTTTTTTTTTTGCGAAGGGCTTTTCGTTGAGCAAATCACTTCTACAGGAAAAACAGAGATATTTTTACCAATCCTTTCAACCCATATTTTCATATTGAGTTTTTTCAGAGCATCTTCAATACAAGGCAGCCATCTCAAGCACATTAAGACAATGGCCTTATTTATTTGTTTGTTTGTTTCCTGCCTTTATTATTTTTACAAGTAACTCAAGGCAGCAAACATATCCATCCACCTTTATCCTCCTATTTTTCCCCACAACAACAATCCTGTGAAGTGGGTTGGGATGAGAGACAATGATTGGCTTAAAGTCACCCAGTTGGCTTTCATGGCTAAGGCGGGAATAGAATTCACAGTCTCCTGGTGATTGACCCAAAGTCACCAGCTGACTTTCATGGCTAAGTGTAGGACTTGAACTCATGATTTCTGGCTTTCTAGTCTTCACTTATCTTATTCTATTTCTTTCATAACCTTCTATATGTTTCAAATGACCATGTTCCAATTAACCTCAGGGTTTGAATCATTTTGAAGGACTTCATTATATTTCTTTTTGCTAAATTCCTCAAATAAGAGCATCCAAAAGCTCCAGAAAACTTCATTAATGATTAGAAAACAGAATCCATTGTATGTCACATTACAACTATTTCACCTCTTAATGCATTAGAATTGTAACTCACCAAAATTTCATGCCCAAAGGAATTATGAAAGCTGTCAAGTCTACACATTTGGGAACATCAAATTGGAGAAATCTGCCATTTAGTGATGGGATGTAATGTGGAAATTTGTACATTTATAGGTTAAAATTTGGATTGGCTGGTGGAAAACCTACAGTACTCCCACAGTTTTCCCAAAAGCTTTCTGAAATATTAAGATAGACTCCTTCAGTGCTAGCCAAGGATTCTCATTTATAATTATTCACTTATTCCAAAGTCCTTGCCTTTGATTTCTCAGCTTTAATCTACATTGGATTAACAACTGGCTTTTCATCACAAACTGAAGATTTTTGCAGCGTTTGAAGTTGAAAAGCCCGCATCCCTATGAACTGAAACAGTACAATTGTACATTATGAGATCATGTCGCAAAACAGATACACATCAGTGCAAGCCAAAATGTGTTGCATCCAAGTTAATCACTAGAGTATGGGATGTTCCTTTTCTTGAACCCACCACAGCATCGGGAAAATGCTATATGATCCAGATAAATCAAATAGTCCTTCAAAAAAATCTAAAGACTCCTGTTGGATTATATCAAAAACTTGTTTAGGGCGCCTACTATTCCTACAATGGACAATCAGATGATCCTGGCAAATCTACAAGCTCCTCTGTTTCTCCCTACTTGCATTTCCTTGGAATTTGCATACATAGCAGATTCTTTCTGATCGTGAAGCTGACAAACAGCGATCATAATTTGTAGGCAATGATAATTCTCTCCTCCACTGATCCTACATGAGGTGAAGCAGACATGACCCCAGATCAGTGTTCTTTGGTCCACAACATTACATTCCATTTTTAATTTAAGGACTGACCTCGCTATCATAAAGACATGTATTATCTTCCTCTTCTCGGCATCTCTCAAGATGGTTTGGAAGCCCCAGAATTTCAAACCAAGCACTCTCCAGATTCTGAGGTTTTCTTCTCAGAATTCATAACCATTTCCCATAGCTACTAGATGTAGAATTCTTGGTCTGAAGAGTCCTAAGGTTGGAGAAGAATAAGTGAGACAGAATCTTAGGTAACTGCCTTCTTGTTGAGTCCTTCTAATTTGATGGGACTCTCCTGGGAGGCATCACTAGTATTCAGTGCAATGCATGCAAAGCTGGGCTTAGAAGAGTCACCTTTTAATTTCTAGGTTTGCTTGACTATAGTGCATTTTGGGGGCATTCTGGGACACTGAAATAGGAGTCATCCATTTACATTCCATCAGAAGAATTAGGGAAAATTAATCTGTTAGGAACGATACACTTTCACTTAACTTCTCCAGCGTAGAATCTGAGAATCACAAAGCAAGAGGATGAATCCATATCTCTCCTTTTTTTTCCCTACAAAAGCATAAACAAAAGGTGGAAGTCATTACTCTCCGTTTTTCTACAAGTCCAGGAAAACTAATCAGTGATGTCCTCACTGCAAAGTCTTGGCATGTACACTGTGAAACCAAAAAGATCAAGTGTTTGTTATTGTTTTGCCTTTTAACATTTTGCCCAAAAAGGCTTTGCAAATTGTATTGCAGGAGACAACCGCTTCCATTAGCTCCAGAAATATACAAGCGAGCATTTGTTTGAGGGCTTTGCCCTTTCAGCCTGAGAAACAATGTATTACTCATAGTGGGACTGAAATGAGGAAAAACCTACCTCAAGTCGAAGTGAAGAGTTTATTCTATTTTTGCCCTACAAACGTTCTGCCAACATGTCCCATTAGAGATTCCTAGGTAGCCATGTTGGAGATAAAACATAACACAAGGGCAGGACCAGGTAAGAAGCAAACACAGACTAGGCATTAGGACAGTGATGGCGAACCTTTTAGAGACCGAGTGCCCAAACTGCAACCCAAAACTCGCCAGGTGCCGGGTGGGTGTGGCCCACTTGGCGGGCGCAGCTACAGTGGGCGTGGCAGACTGGGTGGGCATGGCCATTGGATGGGTGTGGCTGCAGTAGTCATGGCAGACTGGGTGGGCATGGCTGGGGTGGGGTGGCCACCTCGATGTTGTTTATGGGGAGGGACACCTGTGGAAGCCGGGCAGGGCAGGGTTGCGGGAGATCCAGGGGGTCTCTGGCGGGTGGGATGATGGGCTCCCCAATGGCGGCTCCAGGCTGGCTGGCCTTCGGCCGGTGATGGCAAACATTTAGAGACCACGTATGCTGGGGTGATGGCACGTGCCCACAGAGAGGGCTCCATATGCCACCTCTGGCACCCGTGCCATAGGTTTGCCACCACTGCATTAGGAGAAACCTCTTTGACTCTAGGAGTGGTCAGTCAGTGTAAACAGGCTTTCACACAGCATGGTAAGTTCTCCTTCTGGGAAGTTTTTAAACAGAGAATGTGGGATGTGCGGTCCAACACTGCGTCATAGATCACCTTCCACTCTCTGTTTAAAGACCTTACCAACTTCAAGACTTCAACTCCATGAATTCCCGAGCCAGCACAGATCTTAAAGTTGCTGAGGTTGAAAAACACTGCTCTAGTAGATTCTATATTGACCAGGAGGTTGGAGAAGATGACAGCCAAGGCCCCCTTCTATCCTATGAGCCATGATGTAGGCAGAGAACCCCAAAATTTCAAACCTTAGAGCTAAATCCCAGAAAGGATACATGAAATCAGAAACAAAAATCAGTGAGGGATTGGGAGAGGTATTTTATGCATAGAGGGGCCCTTATATTCACAATACCCACTATTTTTATTCCAAGGAAAAATGCATGGGGAAAATCCCATTGGGATGGAAATCCACTTAGGGTTAAGGTTAGGCCCACAAAATCAAACCAAATGCACGATGGCTTTCTGTCTTTTGTAAATTCTTAACAACTGTAAGTCTGCTTAGTTTTGTCTCCCTGGTTAGAAAATGCATTATTTTTAAGGGGGAGAGAATGCGGAATTCAACACAGCCCTGAGTCCATGGGATACCAAACACATGAAACTTATTAAGCACATCTTGTATACTAGGGCAGAGCAAAAACAAATCCAGAGCAGCCAATTGAAATCAGTGTATTTGGGCTGGAAACATCCCATTGCTGCAAATCCCCATGAGAAGCAGAAGATGACACATCTCCGCACAAGTAGTCCGTGTGTCCCTGGTTTGGATCATGCCTTTTAAATTTGCACGCCCATCTGTCTTTAATCTGTGCGTCCTCGGGGTTGAAAGCTTGACCAAGCACAAATTGTAGAAGCCACACTTCATCAAACAACATTGAAATTCCAAAATTGTGGGTTGGTTAACACGTAAGGTCTAACTAATTGACTGGGCTTTGTAAACAGGATCCGGGATTCAACTTTACAAAAACAATTATTGAGTGCGTATCTTTTTTTCTTTATTGCTAAAAAAAAAAAATCTTCCTGCTGTGAATTAGCTGATGCTTTTCTACCTCTTGTATGTTTTACTTATACACTGGCCATAGGAGTGACATATGATTTATTTATTTGCTTTATTTGTTCAGTTTAGGCACCAATCGACTAACAGACTCTAGAAATCACACCGCATATTAAATCAATAAAACAAATAGTACACAGTAATAAATAACAAACAAGTAATGTGTAATGCCAGAACCAAGGAATAAAGTGCCAGTATCGGCGCCCAGTCATCTAATATCCTGCACCAAAACATTCAGACCGACTCAGCTTTTAAAATAATAGCTGAATTTGGAGGGGGGGGGCATGCTTCCTACAGGGCATGTTGTCATAAAAAAACTCCACAACTCTGAAGTCCCGTAAGATGACATAATTTCAACAGGACTTGGAGCATACTAGATTTGGCTAGTCTAAAGAAAAGAAGAAATAGGGGAGACATGATAGCAGTGTTCCAGTATCTGCCCCACAAGGCAGAGGGGGGCAGGTTGTTCACCAAAGCACCAGAGGGCAGGACGAGAAACAATGGTTGGAAACTGGTCAAGGAGAGAAGCAACCTGGAATTAGGGACAAACTTCCTGACAGTGAGGACAATTAACCAGTGGAACAGCTTGCCCCCAGAAATTGTGGGTGCTCCATCACTGGAGATTTTCAAGAAGAGACTGGTCATTCACTTGTCTGAGATGGTATAGGTTCTCCTGCATGAGCAGGGGGCTGAACTAGAAGACCTCCAAGGTCCCTTCCAGCTCTACTCTACTCTACTCTACTCTACTCTACTCTACTCTACTCCACTCCACTCCACTCCACTCCATTCCATTCCATTCTTTCATAATTCTATTCTATTCTATTCTATTCTATTCTATTCTAATGGAAGATGGGATCCTTCAATAACTAGATCCTGAGCCATGATGACCAACATCTTGATGACCACAGGTCATGGCCAACACTTGAATTCTACCTAAAGGCCAATTAGCTTTGTTGCAATTTGCAGAGCAGAGACATTATGCAGTGAGATACACCCAAAGAGCATCTGAGCTGCCACATTCTATCTAGACCCTCTATAGCTTCAGAGTGGTTTTCAGGGACAGCCAGGATGGACATCATGTTGCTATAATCTAGCCATGAGGTGAGTAAGACATGTCCTGGTCAAGGAATTGACAAAACCTACAAAGGGGAACTATGCAAAGGTCCTCCTGGCCCTAGTTCCCACCTGCTCTTGGAGAAGAGTCACAAATCCAAATTATGAACTGGTTCCATCTGGAGAAGTGCAACTCCATCATGAACTAAGTTGGAAGTTTCTGACAAATGAATCCAGGAAGTCACAGTCACTGAAGCTTTCTAGGGTTCAGCCTGAACCTATTCTTCTCCTAACAGTGTCCAACAGATCCTAATAGTGTCCAGGTATTGAGTACAAACACTTCTGTGTGGATCTTTTGGTGTTTCAACGGGTTGGGATCGCCATTTATATGAAATCCATAGCCAAGCTAAAATCAACTTATGAGACAACAAACCCTCTAAAATACTGATCTTTCCCATACTCTACACTAACCATGGTGAAGTTCAGCACTTTGTAGAGGGATCACATTGAGGAAAGCTATTGTGGCACTCCTGTAACTGTGACACAGAACAGTTTAACTTAGCTTATGCTGCAGGGTGACTTTTAAACCAAAGTTAAACTAGGAAAGAGCTATTTGACAGAGTGAATTGTAAATAGCTTAATGGATGAGGACACCTCCTAACCATCTTTTTCTAATGGAACATTTTTCCATAAATATTTCAGTCCATCCTCTGAACAAACATTTACGGGTATTATATAATATTTAACTTCATTTATTTATGCATTTTTTTAAAAAAAAAACCATTTGTATGTGTGTACACACATCCACACACAGCCCCCCCCAAACACTGCACTATGTGGAAAAAACATCATTTGCTTTGGCCAGACCAAAATGTCACTTGGGCCAAGTATTTCCTGGCTATTCTTCTGTCTTTAACAATCTAAATCCTCCTTGTCAGTCTGGAAGAATTCAATTTCTTCATATAAACACTAGCTATATTAAGTATTTCTAAACCAGAAAGTTACCAAAAGTATTAATAGGTTCCAGACAGAACAGTGAAATTAAAATGAGCCACCAGACAAATTTGTTAGCTGGCCTACATAGGTTATTTCAGAAACGAAGCATGAACGCAGTTTTACATCAGTCTGAAGGACCTCCCATTTTCCGCCCCCATGCTTATCACAGGAACGTGGCTCCAGCAAATTATCAGGGGGAAATAATCATAATAAATCACCAAATACAAAGACCTGCAAATAGAAATGGAATGACTGTGGCAAAAGAAAGCAAAGATAGTCCCCACAATCATAGGCACCTTGGGTGCAATCCCAAAACAACTTGAGCACCTCTTGAGCACCATCGGCATTGACAAAATCACCATCAATCAATTGCGAAAGGCAGCTTTACTTGGAACAGCTTACGTCCTGTGACAATATTTTTAACACCACCTAACACCATCCTCAGCCCATCCCAGGACTCAATAAGTGGATAAAATGCCAAATCCCGTCTAAACATCTGGTTGACTGTGTGACTAACCATGCAGTGATACCTCTAATACTATCAAACACCATCCTCAGCCCATCCCAGGTCCTTGGAAAGGACTCAGTCGATAGATAAAAATGCCAAATCCAATGTGAACATCTGGCTGACTGTGTACAAACCACAATAGTGACAGCTATCCAATTACATTCACCTTTCTAGATAGGAAAAACAAGATTCTCCTAATCTAATGGAATAATATTATGCTTAACATTTACCCCAATGGTGCTGGTATTATCAACACATTTCAAAACACATTTCAAATAATTAGATGGGCACAACAACAACAAAAAGAAAATGTCTAGTTTAATGAAAAGAAGGACTAGGGGTGACATGATAGCAGTGTTCCAGTATCTCAGGGGCTGCCACAGAGAAGAGGGAGTCAAGCTATTGTCCAAAATACCTGAAGGTTGGACAAGAAACAATGGATGGAAACTGATTAAGGAGAGAAGCAACCTACAATTAAGTAGGAATTTCCTGACAAAACAATTAATCAGTGAAACCACTTGCCTCCAGAAGTGGTGGGTGCTGCAACACTGGAAGTATTTCAGAAGAAATTGGACAGCCATTTGTCCAGAATGGTACAGGCTTTCATGCTTGAGCAGGGGGCTGGACTAGAAGACCTCCAAGGTCCCTTTCCAATTCTGTCATTCTGTTAAAATGGGGCATCATCCAATTTTCTTCCATAACACTGCTACAGTTCATTAATTAAACCCAACATGTGTGATCATGTGCATCACTTTTTTTAAAAAAAAAGGACAATTTGATATATATATTTTGAAATCAACTTATTTATAGGCTAGAAAGAAACCTTAAATATTTATATGACCATTAGAAATGCTTTCCATACCAGCATCCACGGATCATTTGGCTTAAATATTTGTGGGTTTTCTTCTTTAATATAAATCCAAGAACATGTGGTCTTGCAAAGTTTTCAAATGCAGTGTTTTTGTCTTGGGTCAGAATATCTCTGGACAGTCACTGTGCTTATTTTCCTCTGCCGGTTTTTTTTCTCCCTTGGCGAAGAAAAAAATGTATCGGCGGCAGAAGAATGCAGCCTGGCTGATGCTTTTTAAAGTGCCCAAAAGGTAGGTGACATGAAGGAAACAACTTGAGAAAATAAATCTAGCCAAAGCAGTAGCTGGATGAAACCAATCACCAGCAGACCGTCAAAAGCAAGTGCCATCTTTTAAATTTGCAGGCATTTAAAAGCTTTCGGAGGAAGTGGTTGACAAAATACACTACAGTAATCCCACTGAAAAGGAAAGAAGAGAAGGGGAAAAGAAATCAGATATATTTGGCAACTTCACTAATTAAACATAGGGGAGCACAAAGGTTTTGCGACTGCCAATGACATGTCTGGGTGTTGCACCATTTAATTTTAGGAAACTTGGTTTTTTTACAGAGTTTTCCTTCAATACCTCTCAATGGCTGCTCTGTTATCTGAAAAGGTTCTCCAAGACTATGGATTGAGATTTTTCTTTAAATCTCTCACAGCTAATGGAAAAAGCATTTATTAGGCAAGAACTCAGAATATAGAAAGGAAGAAATGACCAGGAAAATAAAGTTAAATATAATGAAATCACAACTTGACTAGTTAGAGAGAAGCGATATGCTTTTTCCAGCTGTTTGTGATATTCCTGCCCAATGATCATTACAAATATTGTTTGTATCCTCTTACATTTGTGGAATATCATTAGGCAAGTGGTATAACACTCTTCGGATGACATCATAATAACAAATTATATAAAATTATTACAAATACAGCAACTCACAAGCAAAACCCAGCTCTACTTTGCCTCATCTCTCCATCACGTGAGGCTTGCCTCAACAACTGTGCTGTTGGTCCTAGCTACCAACTATTATCAATCCAAGAATATAGAGACTACACGGTTTCCTTTGAAGTGAAGCTGAAGTGTCTTGCAACAAGCAAAGCAGTGTTATTCATAAGACTCTGGATTCTCTTCAGATTGTATAAATCTTTCTTACATTGAGGCTGTTGGAGATATGTAGAGGGAACTAGGCTACAGAACATCTACATTCTGAGCAGGAAATAATCTCATGGCTTGCTATATAAGGCCAGCAGATCCAGCCAGATGGTCTTAGATATTTTCCCGACCCTTTAATAACATCCTCTTCTGCCTGTCAAAAAAAGCCCTGACATACTAATCCAGAAATCTTCTGGGAAAAACACTAGTAAGAAATATAAAAAAGATGTTGAGACTCTGGAAAGAGTGAGGAGAAGAGTAACAAAGATGAATAGAGGGCTGGAGGCTAGAACATATGAAGAATAGTTGCAGGAATTGGATATGCCTAGTCTAGTGGAAAGAAGGACTAGGGGTGACATGATAGCAATGTTCTAATATTTGAAGGACTGCCACAGAGAAGAGGGGGTCAACCTGTTATCCAAAGCACCAGAAGGCAAGACAAGAAGAAATGGATGGAAACTAACTAAGGAGAGAAGCCACCTAGAACTAAGGAGAAACTTCCTGACAGTGAGAACAATTAACTAGTGCTCCATCACTGGGGGTTTCCAAAAATAGACTGGACAACCATTGGTCTGAAATGGTTTAGGGCAGGGGTGTCAAACTCGATCGTGTCAGGTGACGTATCATGACGTATGGCATCGTTTTTGCCTTTGTGGAGCCAGGGTCGGTGTGACCTATGCATGATGCATCC
Source organism: Bothrops alternatus (assembly GCA_034064705.1). Lineage (NCBI taxonomy): Eukaryota > Metazoa > Chordata > Lepidosauria > Squamata > Viperidae > Bothrops > Bothrops alternatus. The sequence continues at coordinate 850,552 of JARGCV010000109.1, read as the reverse complement.
AGCCCACAGGCCACCAGTTTGACACCCCTGGTATAGGGTCTCCTGCTTGTGCAGGGGGTTGTACTAGAAGACCTCCAAAGTCCCTTCCAACTCTATTATTCTGTTAAATATCTTCTGCTCCAGCATAAGAAAGAAAAAAGGACAACCCTGGAAATCATTCTTGATGATCTTCCAGAATAAATCACAAATTCAAAAATGTCACTTGCATGAGGCCTAATTACAATTATGACAACTTTAAATACTTGCACATGGACTGCTTTGCTTCATGGGTGACTTACATATGTCCCTAATAAAACCTTCATCAGATTCACCATGGCACGGAGGCCAAAGCGTTCTTGAGTTGAGTTCTGACAAGAACATTGGCTGTGGTTGGCTTTGCTGTTTGCCCACACATTTGGTCCTTGTATTATTCAGCCATGGGTGTGTGTAACCTGCATCCTGGAAGCCACATACTGATCCCCAGTTTATTTTTGATTGTTTTTTTTGCAACCAGTTCATTCCAAGATCATACGACTGAAATTCAGGAACAAAAATGCTGATCCTTGCCGAGTGCTTTCATTAGAGGAAACCAGCTATTGTGAGAGTTTGTCCTGCGATCAAGAAATGAGGAAGAAGAACAAACAACTGATGGGAGAGATTATGAGTAGCTTCTCCAAGAGTTTCTTAAATCATTCTTATTCTTATTTTGAATTTAGAAAATTCTTATTCTGAATTTAGAAAAGCATCTATTTAACCAAATCAGAAAGGGCATACCATATAAAACAGCAATACTGCTAAAGCATTCTTTTTGATTCTTGATTAGAACTGAAAAATAATTTACCTGAAGGGCAGGGAAAGATGTCTGACCCCTTGTTTTTATGAGTGGTAAAATAAAATTAGTTTACTAATTCATCAAAGGTTTAATACGTTGATTTTATTTCTTTTTTTCCTCACTGACCCAAGAATTTCCTTTGCCCAAGCCATCTAAGGAATTTACTACTAATCTACTATAATTCAAACTTAGAAAAATGGACAAATGACCTTGGCTAGACAACAAGTAGCAAGAATTTGCCATTCCAGCAAAAGAAACTACAAACTTTGTTAACTTACCCTTGTAATGGGTTGCCTCAAATATTTCTTAAACTATGGTAAGTCTGGAACGTATATTTTTTTCCATTTAACATTTTCCAGATGCATTGGACTACCACTCTCATCCTCATGCTAGCTGCTGCTGATGGGATCTGTAATCTGACACATCTGGAGAGTATCAAATAAGGGAAGCCAAAAAGTATTCAGCTACAACATGGAAGCAGCTTCAAAAAGACATGTAGGCCATTGTCCCATTCAGAAACCGATTACCGAAGCAGTGATCAATTTTGTAATTAAGGAAGATTTTACAATATTAATTGTCCTGTTGCAATGTCCTAGATGGTTTGGCCAAATCTTAACAGTTGTTCCCATATTTCTCTGATCCAGTGGAATGTAGAAAAGGAAAATGGCCTCCATCACTTTCAATTCCACGAGACTCAACCACCCAAGACCATTCACAAAAACTGATGCAAACATCTTAAAAGAGTAAAATAAAGCTAATTTAACAAAATAAAATTGCGAAGTCCTTTCCCTTCCTTTCCTACAGTTGTCTGAAAGTTGCCTGGCGTAGAATTAAAGAGTTTTGTTTCCACTCAATTTTTTTTTTTTTACTTTTAATGGTTTCCTCTGATTCATTTCAGTTTGATGCATGTTTACGATGACATCCTCAAAGCTCAGGGGAGGGTTTACTCAGAAATCCAAGTCTCTATCATCTCTCAGGGTAGGATTGCTCAACTTCCAGGAATTCTAAGGGAAATCACACAAAAAACATCCATATTTGTGCAAAACTGCCACCCTGGACTATCAACTTCGCTCCCCCTGCCCAAACACACACACACCAGAGTTTAAACTTTTTTTATCAGATACCTTTGATTCTGTGTGAGTAGGGGATCTTTTCTAAAAGAGTCATGGAGCTCTAAAACAGATATTTCTGGAGTCCAATTCAATGTAGGATATTGTCTTATCCCTATGTAGCTTTGCGTGGCTGACATAAAGTAGGAACAGCTCTCCAATTCTCAGCCAGGAATCCTTTCGTGTTCTGCTTACTGACACCGAAAACTGAACCTGGAAGATTTTGCACTTTTCCAGGGAATCCCAGATTGCCCCCCCCAAAGGGATTTCTTTCTTATGGACTAGTTTTGCATGATTACAATAATGCCTAAGTGGAGCCTAGTCTGATCAGATCCAATCCTGTTTAGTTTTTCTGAGATCAGCTAGAATATCAGTGTTTCTCAACCTTGACAATTTTAAGGGAGTTGAAGTCCACATGCCTTAAAATTATCAAGGTTGAGAAACACTGAGCTAGATCCTGCCCCCCCCCCGTTCTAAGCTCTAATACAGGGGTGTCCAATCTTGGCAACTTGAAGACTTGTGAACTTCAACTCCCAGAAAGGCTGGGAATTCTGGGAGTTGAAATCCATAGTTCTTAAAGTTACCAAGGTTGGACACCCTGGTTCTAATGCCAGAAATTTGATGCACATCAAGTAGGATATGCAGATCTTTCCTTGTAGGACCAGAAAGCTACTTTCTGTCTGGTTTCTCCTCTTTCCTAGATGCAAGTTTGCATGTGACTTGGGTTAGTAGACCTAATCACTCTAATAACAACATACATGAGTAGCCCAATGCTAGCCAGAGTTTTGGGCTGCAAGAGATGGGCCACAACCAGAAGAAGCTAGAACTTTGTCATGCATGCAGATGGATGTTTTTTCTGATGTTCTGGAGGGATGGATTTTAAGCTGCTTTAGGTTTACATTACAGCTTTCATGTGTTTTCCATTTCAACACAGTGAGAAACAAATTTGGCAGTACAGTCAATGGGCAATACATATGGCCCTGAGGCAGTAAGATGCACATCCTTTCCCTAGAGTATAGTGTCATCGGATTATTGTTGGGTTTTTTCCCCAGAACGAGTTTCAATACAATTTACTCACTCAAAACTATACCATCTAAGAATGACTTCTACCAGTCAGAAGAGGATGGTGGTTCATATAATCTAGGAGTACAATTAGACCATTGCCAACTCAGTTTCACTGACAATGTGTGAGGCTGCTCCTTGTGACCCACATAGCAATATCTTGACTTTACACTGCCCGACTCGCTTGGTACAGGGGGAGCAGATTTCCTGGCATACAAAACTGCAGGAACATGCTGAAGGAATAAACAGAACCATCCTGGTATGATATACCCAATCCGAGAATCTTGGACAACGAGACAAAGTTATGTTCTGCATTAGATCACTTCTCCCTGATGTAGAAAGCTTGGAAATCCATGGAGATTGTTTTCAATCCACTGCATGAAAACGGCATTGAAAACTTCACTGCAAACACACTGCTGTCGTCGATGTGATGCAGCCAATGGGAGGTGAAAGTCTGCTGTGTAATTTCAAAACAGAGGTGTGCACCTTGGGAAACCAAGAAAAAAAAAGGCGGAATCAAATCGCAGCAGAGTGTACAGAGTGATTCGTGGCTTCTTCAAGTCCTGTAAGGAGCAATAAAATAAACAAGAGGAAACCAGAATCAGGAAGATGCTACTTGAATCATCGGCATGCAGCCTGAGGAAAGAGGAATTATATCTCTTTCTGCTTTTATTGTAGGCTGAGCCGGAGGGAGGGGTCAAATGCATCAGCAGTCTCGAATTCCTTTGAGCCCACAAAGATCTAAATCCAGCCCACCTTGAATTCCTTTGAATCTTATCTATCACCCATTTGCTTTGACCGTTAGTAGTTCCGTAGTTCTTGTAGAGAGCTTAAGCTTGCAATAAATCTTATACTCATTTGAACTGCCTGGATTTTCTGATTTCCTTGGGGCTTGGCATTTAGTGGCACAAGGATATCACCAAAAACCCACACAGTTTTATCTGAGGCAACATCAGACTCATTGAAGTGCCATTGTTTAATGATCAAGTGTTCAAGAGTTTAATAGCCATTATTAAAATGTGAATGTCCTTCTGTACTCAGAATCTTAGATTTCCTGGTACAAACTGTAATTCGTTAATGATCTTTCTGGATGAAAATAGAGATCTTACTGGATGAAAATAGAACTAGCACACATTTTCCTTATAATTTGCTACAAGACTGGAGGGGGGGGAACCAAATTATATCTATTGAAAAGTTATAACCCTGACAGTTAGCCTCAGTGACTAGGCAAACCCATGAAGACGTTATTCATATTTGTCTTGGCAGATCTCTTTAAAATGCTTCTTTAACTTTATGTATTTGTTTATTGTATTTGCATACCAATGGCCCCACATGGACCCTCAACAATTTACAGAGTATATATTTTTAAAAAGCCATAAAATAAATATAAGCCTAAGTTGCCCAGTGTTTTAGCATGCAAAATCCACATTAAAAAGACTCAGAGATTGCAATTAAAAGCTCCATTTAGATGCTTTTAGAAGAACCATCTCTAAATAGACAAATGCATTCCAAGTAAATGGGTACATGTATTCATTTAGTGACGGCCTCAAATAGTGATCATTCACAGTTATGTGATGAAAAAGTAAATTTATGACCAATATTTGTAAGGCAAAGGAAAGTTGAAGTAAGGTAACTACAGCTGTGGTTTTATGTAGCAATTGCTTTGCTTAACAACCAAGTTGCCAGTTCTAATTGTGGCCACTAAATGAGGACTACCTTTAGTTCATTTGCAGCCTAAGATTGCAAATGCCTCCTTATTTGTAACTCAACTTCAAGGAAGTCTACAGGATTTCCTCCTAAGTAGACATTCATAAAAGCAGGGTGTGAGTCAGCACAAGCCAAGAATCTGAAGAGTTTTCATAAATACACTATCTAAAAATCCCCAATTATTAAGATTTAATCATGGCAATAATCTAATGTACATTTTATTGATTGCAGAAGAAATTAAATTAAATTTTGCCTGGGCCAATTACATGAGGTAATTATTTGAGTATTTCCATCTGGCCACAATTCTGTGTAGGTCCAAATTTTGTAGAACGAGGGCCAAGCTAAATAACAATACCACTATACAGACTAGAATTTAATGTAAACCACAAAATGTTTGTTTAGAAAATAAAAAAGGGAGCACAAAAAAGCACATATTTCTACAATGCCTTTCTCGGGCTAACACCAAGTGGCCTTGTTCCTGAGACCATGTTTGTTATACAATGGCTTTTACCAAATAAATGTAATGCCTAAATAAACCATGAAAAGCATCAGCCATATTCTGTAGCTAATACCAAGCCACCGAACACTCAAAATGGATAAAGTCACACCAAGCCAAAACCAAATTAGATTATGCTGAGTACAATGCACAAACCTACACACAAAAGAAAATTAATTGTATTGCTGCCTTGAACAAGAAGAAGTTGCAGGATAACATTATCCAACTGTCTCCTTATGGATACTAAAAAGTTGGGGCGTTTTTCAGATGCTGCTTTTGCTTTCAAATATATAAAAGAAAAATCCATCTGAATCAGATCCAAAGCCTGTACTTCCAGCATAGTGTTGCTGGTTTGGCCAACCATTATGACCCAGTTGGGAGTTCTGAAGGCAAGCCATTCCACTGATTAATTGTTCTCACTGTTAGGAAATTTCTCCTTAGTTCTAGCTTGGATCTTTCCTTAATAAGTTTCCATCCGTTACTTCTTGCCCTGCCCTCAAGTGCTTTGGAGAATTATTCCCCTCTCCTCTGTGACAGCTCCTCAAATATGGAAGACAGCTATCGTGTCATTTCTAGTCCTTCTCTTCATTAGGCTACACATATATACTAAACATGAGCAGGAAGAGGTAATTTTGCCTAATATTGGTCCCTAAAACACATCCTGCTGATACTAGAGCTAGTAATCTAACCCACACATCAAGCTAATATGTGCTTTAAGTGTGTTCATTGATTAACAAATGAGTTGAGTATAATTTATCAATTTCACTGGATCGGTTCTAGTTATTTCAACGCAGTTCTTCCCCTTTACTACGTGAGGGAAATAAAATATCCGGTATCTATTGTCCTTCATACTATGCCTAAATTAGTCTGTAGCTATATAGAAGAAGAGTTTAACCAGATTCAAATTCCGTGCTCATTTTTCCTCACCACTGTAATCTTTCCTTTGAGGAGAATTTGAGTTGTCGTTTTTTTCCAACTCTGAAACCCTCTTCAAAGTGAAGTGACCAGACTTTCAAGCGTGATCACTTGATCATTGTGTAAACACAAGCATTACTCTACCAGGCGGCTATTCTGCTGTCCAACTTCAGACCCTCCAAGCAGCTCTGAAGCCATATGAGATCCTGACGTGTCACACTGTAATAAGAAACAGAAAAGAGACAATTAAATGAATTCTCTGAGAAGGAAAGACAAATCTGTTTATTAAATGACAAATTATCTCATACCTCCTCCCAGGCAAACATAATGAGGTTTAGCCAATGTGAAAAAAGAGGCATATTATTCACTAATTAATCAATGGAGGGTCTTGTTGAGTTGCTCCTAATTGCCAGAGGTTTTAAGGCCCATAGGCCTCGCTTGATCCAATGGACAATAAAAGGACAACTCACTCAAGTTATGAATGAATGTGTTATGAGGCATTTTTTTAAACCTCATATTTCAGACTGTGTGGTCCAGGAAGAAAGTGTTGGGAGAAATTTGCAATGAAATTAAACTAGATTACTCCAAAAAAAGAGAACTAGTAACACCAAAATTAATTAAAAGCTTCTTTTTCCAACTTTATATATTAAAATATCGCTCTGGTTATTTATCAAGTATCATTTGGATAAATGTTGCTAACTGAGATGACAGCCTTTCCCAACACGGTACCTCACAAATGCGTTAGATCTTAATTTCAAGAATCTCCCATTGGCTGAAATGTTAGCAGAATTGACATCCAACGCATTTGGAGGGGAAGGTGTTTAGATTATAGGAAGATCATAGATACTACAGAACAGGGTACCATAAAACCTGGCCCTTTTATTCTGGTAGAAGAAATGCTGCTAAAATAAATATTCTGTTTATGTCACAGGTGGAAAGGAATAAATTATCCTAAACATATTAAAATTAAAATGGTAGTGTGCCTGATGAAGTTACCTAGTTGGATAATGAAACATCTCCAAATACCTAGAGTCAGGCAGCACCAAGCACTACACAATTCAACTCTGAGCTACTGATACCCTCTTTTATTTTATATAGGATCTCTAAAGCATCTTTTTTGCAGATCATTGCACATCTTAATGTTGCGATGGGAGAGTCATGCCTTGTAGATATGAAACAGACCTTTTGCAATTACTGTAAGGATGACACCACAGCTCAGTGGAAATATATCTTCTTTTCAAGATTTCAGGCTCAGGCTGTGTTATCTGCAACCAGAATGACTAAGACTGGCCTTCGTTTAGCTTGCAAAACCTGAGTCGTGCCAGAAACATGGTTTATTCAGCAATTAGTTTATTCAGCAATACTTGGTTATTGAATTTTTTCTCCCTTTAAAAAAATCCTACTTGTAAAATATAAGACTTTATTTATTTGGCCAAGTGTGGTTAGACTTACAAGGAATTTGTCTTGTGTGGTTAGAGAAGTATGGAGGGGGAATATTATTTTAAAGAGAGAGAGAGAGAGGGAGGGAGGGAGAGGGAGGGAGGGAGGGAGGGAGAGAGAGAGAGAGAGAGAGAGAGAGAGAGAGAGAGAGGAGAGAGAGAGAGAGAGAGAGAGAGAGAGAGAGAGAGAGAGAGAGAGAGAGAGAGAGAGAGAGAGAGAGAGAGAGAGAGAGGATACAGTGAATGGAATTGGAAGGCCACCTTCTCTAACAGCAGGATGAGTCAAGAAACATACTGTTAAAGGAAGATGCCAAATGGATGATTACAAGCAAAGCATTTCAAAAACAGGATTGGGCAACCTGCATACCCCCATCAGCCATAAGTTCATCTAACATAAAGTTGAGTAACACAACTTCTCTAGAATTTCTGGCAGGAATTTTGCTCATCCATCTCCAACGTCAGAGGCTGAATCTGGGACTTTCTGCATGCAAAACTGGTCATCTTCCCGTAATTTATACTCACTGCCACAATAGCCATGACCTATGAATCACCATTCATTCAATGGTTAAGGCATCAAGTTAGAAACTGGGACACCAGGAGTTCTAGTAGCACCTTAGGCACAAAGCCAGTCACTTTCTCTCTGCCCTAGGAAGGAGGCAATGGCAAACCGTTTCTGAAAAAAAACACCAAGAAAACTGCAGGGACTGTCCAGGCAGTCTCCGAGAATTGGATATGACCGAACGGAAGCGGAGGGGAGATGAACTACCATAGAAACATGGAACTATACAATTAATTTCCAAAGGCTGGGGAGGAAATGTAGTGACTGTCCACAATGCATACTTTCAACGCACATTTTGCAAAATGGGCTTTTGTTAGAATTGCAAGTTAACTGAGACAAATGAACAGCGTCTTTTCCAGACGTCCAGAGTCTTGTTTCCTTCGCCCTATTTTGCATAGTTAGATAATTCTACCTACGGAGTCTTTCCAATTGCTCAAATTCTAAATATGTCTATAAGGAGACTCTATTTACAGAGCCAGGATGGCACACATTTTTCCCACACTTTCTTGAAACACAAGCATAACACCTACATGAATAGTAAACATAATCCAGTCTGGATAGAGATAGATAGATAGATAGATAGATAGATAGATAGATAGATAGATAGATAGATAGATAGATAGATAGATAGATAGATAGGTAGGTAGGTAGGTAGGTAGGTAGGTAGGTAGGTAGGTAGGTAGGTAGGTAGGTAGGTAGGTAGGTAGGTAGGTAGATAGATAGATAGATAGATAGATAGATAGATAGATAGATAGATAGATAGATAGATAGATAGATAGATAGATAGATAGATAGATAGATAGATAGACATACAGTATATATAGATATATTCCACATTGTCCTGATTATTACGGTATGATGCTAACCATGCACGCTCAATCTTCTCATTTAAGTAAATAGGACCACCCCGTTTTTACAGTAGTGCTTCATAGAAACCATGTGTCTGGCCCAGGGTATAAAGAACTAGAAAAATGAAAGCCTCAGATAAAACAAGAACAGCCATTGTTAAGGCTGTCACCTTCTTTTCTGACAGGGCTGCTGTACCTTTCCCAGCTACGAAAGGTTTGACCAAGCTAGTCAAGCAGTGTTCAGCAGCTTACGAAAAGAAGTCACTCAGGTTAAGGTAAAACCCAGAGAAACCTAATGGTCAGGACTCAACAGTCCACCTGGCTTCATTCCTTGATATTCTTTCCTTCTGAAAATATTTTTAGCTGGGGAGAGACCACCCCTAAAGCAAAACTTTGGGACACACATCATGTGCGTTTAGGCTAGGGCAAATGTTTTCCAGGCTAAAGACCACATTTGGCCTTTGGAGTATTACACGCACACACAAAAAAGAAAAAGAAAAGGAGGGAGGGAGGGAGGGAAGGAAGGAAGAAAGGAAGGAAGGAAGGAAGGAAGGAAGGAGGGAGGGAGGGAGGGAGGGAGGGAGGGAGGAAAAAAGGAAATGCAATTCTATTTCATTGAACTTAATACATCAAAATAACTGTGTGCCATTACGAGCATGGTAATGTCATTAGGAATATTTGTATTTGTATTTATTTAGTAACATTCCTTTTGTGTCATCTTAGAATTTACAACTGGGCAACAATGTCTTTTGAATAGTTTTTTTGGGCTTTGTGTGGCCCTGTGGTTTCAGACTATCCACTTCTGGAGTAAAATGAAAGCTGAAGCCATCTTTAGAGAATTGCACAAGAACTGCACATAGTACTGCATTCTGCAGAATGTCTGCATTCTCTCTCTGTAGAGTCTGCAGCAATGTTGGATTTAAATCTGCTTCTCCAATTAAACTTATTTTCTTAAACCCTTACTAACTCTGAAAATAAATCCTTTGCTGCCACCTAGTGGGTATGAAGGAAAGTCTCAGTCTCAACTGATGATGGTAATGATAGATAGATAGATAGATAGATAGATAGAGAGAGAGAGAGAGAGAGAGAGAGAGAGAGAGAGAGAGAGAGAGAGAGAGAGAGAGAGAGAGAGAGAGAGAGAGAGAGAGAGAGAATTTATAATCGTATTATACATACACAAACACAGAGAGACAAATAGAGTGATGTACCCAAGTATAGTTGATTAATTTTATATATACAGCAGCATAGAACTGAGTACTTTTTAAAGGAGTAATGCCATTGATCTAATCTAATCATATTATCTTCTGACTTAAAACTGACCATATACCAAATTATTACTATTTAGGATTCTAGCAGCAAGGGAAATAATTTTCAAGAATCAGAAATCAAATTACAGATTTTCCGTGGCTCTCCTGTGTATTCAAGTAAGGCAAATAGCAGAAGGCAAGAAACTTAACTTTATGCACAGAGACTTTACAAGTACAGGGTACTGTTTATGATGAAAAAACCCAAATGTGCTTAATAAATTTAATAAAAGTGCTTAACAAACTTTTAGGACTACACAGGCAGAACTGATTAGTATTTAGTATTTCTGAGCTCTGAAACAAGGTAGGATCAGGGATCTGTACTTGTGGACCATATGTTGAAATATCTTGTTAATGACAGAATTGCCATGCAAATCAATGTTTAAATTAGACACTTTTCCAGGAAAAATCTCTCATATTGCTGAAGACATTAAGAATTTCTCAGTTTCCCTACATAAAGACATAGTCATCCCAGGAAAATAACTTGGACGAGAGATTTCTTTTCCCCTCGCACACATAAAAATATTAAACCCTCTTGCACAGCAATAAGCATATTTTAATATTTAATTAGCATTTTAAAGCCCTCTCTTTATGCCCCCAGTATTGAATTATGAGACTTTCTAGTTGGAAAATTTCAAACTCGCTTGATTGTATGTTCAGCTCTCACTTTGCTGGCATCCAACCACAGGAAATTCAATTTACCTCTTTCTGCATATTGGGTCCTAAATATAACTTTTTTCCCCGCCCTCCTCACTTTAATTCGTGGAACTAACCTCTTACTGGGGAAAAAGATATACCTTTATTGGAGATGAACACAGAGGCACCATCCTACCCCCTTTTCCCCCCCAAGTCATTAAAAATAAAATATAATAGTTAAAAATAATAAAATTAAAACCAAATAAACTCACAAGGACAGATTCCATAGACACTCCCCCCCCACCCCGGGCCTTTTTCTGCCCTTAAGTTTTCCACGTTTCTGTTATTTGCAGTTCATTTTATTCACGTCGCTTTTTTTTTTTTTCCACAAGCAAAAAAAATAATGAACCCCTGGAATTTATCATTATGAGAGCAATTCCAGCCTCTGGCCAAATTGTTAATTTTCCAGAGCAAGGTAAAACTTTCCGTTTTCCCTAATCCTCTAGCCAGACAATAAATATGTAGCTGTTTCCTCAAAAACAAACAACGCTAAAATCTATTTCGGGAATCCTTTTCAACGTTCAGCATCCACAAAAACAAACCGCGCAAACGTCGCCTCCTCGATGACGTCACTCAAAGAGCCCCACCTGGGCGCCATTATTAGAGCGCCCGCCCCGCCCCTCTCTCTCTCTCTCTCCTCTCTCTCTCTCTCTCTCTCTCGTAATTCTGCACCGCCCATTCGAGAGCTTTATCCAATCCCCAGCCTGATTCTCCTGCCCGCCTCTTTTGGGGGTGAGAGCCTTTTCCAATTGGACCAAGCGAGCGCCGCGACCGGTCCAAGCATTGATGGGCAGGGCGACTAGCCAATTGCATGACTGCCTTAATTCCGGCCGTCCTTTTGCAGCAACGCGTTTTCTCTTTTCTTTTCTTTTCTTTTCTAACCTCCCTCCCATCCTCTCTGCAAAGGCGGAAGGAGGTTCCTCGCTTCCCGCCCCCCTCCGCACTTTGATGAGGTCAGTATTCCAGATTGCTACTTTGTATCTGTTTATCTGTCAGTCAATGTATTGGCCTCCTTTTCAAAGCAGTGTTTCTCAACCTTGACCATTTTAAGGCATGTGGACTTCAACTCCCAGAATTCCACAGCCAGCATTGCTGGCTGTGGAATTCTGGGAGTTGAAGTCCACATGCCTTAAAATGGTCAAGGTTGAGAAACACTGACTGCTAGACTTTTCCTCTGATGTGAGCTGGGAACTCTGGGAGTCGTAGTTCCAGGGCATCAGAAGGTTCACAGATGGATGGAGCCACGTGTGTGTGTGTGTGTGTGTGTGTGTGTGTGTGTGTGTGTGTGTGTGTGTGTGGCATGCAGTTTATTTATGTTTATGTCCATGTTGGGAGGCTTTGTGATGAACTGTATAGTTGGTGGTGGGCACTGAGGCTTTGCAGAGCAGCACTTCCTGGATCAGTTAACTCCCTTAAGACAGTTTCCTGCATTCACACATTCCAGTGTATGACGGAGTTCCCTCTGTTGTAGGAATGCAACCTTTGCTGCTGAAGTGCCCCAAAGCTGCTCTGTCCTGGCTGGTGTTCTTGTTCCTTCTAACCAAGCCCTATTCTTGGGGCACTACCTGGAATGTTTTATTGCAGACAGACACAGACAGACAGACAGACAGATAGATAACCTTTATTGTCATTTTTTTTACTGTGGGCACAATGGCAGACATTAAAAATGAAATTTAGTTGCTTGCTCTCAAAGTGTTCACATACATAAAACACATTTAAACATACTCTATACAACGTATGTATAGACCTACACCCTTACATATAAGCAACATATAAATATTAATCACTATCCGTCTTGAATACATAACGGAAGGAGGAAGCTTTAGAGTTCACAAGGTTAACACTGTATGAAGCGCCTAATATACTTAAATATACCTAAATATAATTAATTAACACAGATGTGGATAGCCTCTGCCTTCCTCAAAATGTGCTTTCATCTTTCCAGTCTTGACTACAGCCCGGGGCTAAAGTCGTTGGGAGCCAGCAACATATGCATTTAATACACAATCATAATTTCTTGCAGACGTTTCACGACCCAACTAGGTAACATGATCAGTGTTAAAAGGAAGCTGGGTTTCCTTTATTTTTATATACAAGTGGTTTTGCCCTGCTGTCAGTGTTGGTGGAGGGTGTTCTTGGTGGTTCCTTGTTTAGGCTGTTGTTTACTGTTGGGTTGTTTGCCTGAGTTGCTAGTTCCTTGATTGGAGTATTGTTTACTTTTTTTTGCAGATTATTCTGGGACCTGCCCAGCTGCCTGATCCATGCCTGTCTCAAAAGATGGCTTTGTTAAAGCTGCTTCCACCGGATCCAGAAGACGAGGCCACTCAGCGGTGCAGGCTTGGTCCTGCCACGTTCGCCTTGCTAGGTGCTAAACTGGGCTCTCTGATCAAGATCACCTTGCCAGGTGGCTCTTGCTTGTGCACGGCCTGGCCGAGGCACGATTCTGCTGATGGCTACCTGCAGTTCGACCTCAAATGCAGGACTTGGGGATTAACAGAGCGCCAGCTACGAAGGCAGACCGCGAGCATGGACCAGCTGGAAGTGGTGGCCTGCCCCAAGCTCAGACATGTGACGGTCCGAGTCGTCTTTAAAAACCAGACCTCAAAAAGAGCTTTCCCTGATACGGCGCTTCAGGAAGTGGTGCGAGAGCTTTTGCGGAAGGCCTGTGTGGCATGTCAACACGTCGTGACTTTCCCCCCAATTCTGGGCAACCCTGTGGAGTGCGTCGAAATATTGTCCATGGAGCCATCCAGCCCGGCAGAAGCTGGCTTGATCACCCCCCAAACCAACGTCAACATTAAGGAGACGATCACCTTGGACAGATACAGTCGCCTGATGGGGGACGGCTCAAACATCCAGGTGGCTGGCTTGGATGAAGCCAGCCATACTTTAAAAGAAATGATTGAACTGCCCCTGCGTTTTCCAAACAGCTTCAGAAAATTAGGCCTGTCAGTCCCAAAGGGAGTTCTTTTGGTGGGCCCGCCGGGGGTTGGCAAGACGCTACTGGTTAAGGCGGTGACTGGAGAAGTCGGGGCGTGTCTGGTGAGCCTGAATGGGCCTGTTGTCTACGGTTCACGGCCCGGCGAAAGCGAGGAGAATTTACGGCGAGTCTTTAACCAAGCCAGAGACCTCTCCAGTGAAGGGCCCACCGTCCTCTTCATTGACGAGATGGATTCGTTGTGCCCCAGGCGGGGAGCTAGCGGTCATGCCCCTGAGCATCGCCTGGTGGCTCAGTTGCTAACTCTTATAGATGGATTTAGCCAAGGAGATGGCCTGGTCATTGTAGGGGCAACAAACAGGCCAGATTCCCTGGACCCTGCGTTGAGGAGACCAGGCAGATTTGATCAGGAGGTAACTGATAGTCGTGCCTTCAGTCCTTCAGGCAACTGGTTGGTGCTTCATGGAGATGGTTCGAAAAAGCTGTAGGCTGTGTACAGGTAGTCCTCAATTTACCACAGTTCATTTAGCAATCATTCAAAGTTATAACAGTACTTTGTAGGGGGAGAGGGGAACCGGGCCATGTAAGCGGCAGGCCAGAACACATGCATATGCAAATTGAGCTGCATGCATACACTTGCACCAGCCTGCTACTTGTGTGAGTTGAGCTGCTGAATAGAATAGAATAGAATAGAATAGAATAGAATAGAATAGAATAGAACAGAACAGAACAGAACAGAACAGAACAGAAACAGAAACAGAAACAGAAACAAGAATAGAATAGAATAGAATAGAATAGAATAGAATAGAAAATATAGAATAGAACAGAACAGAATAGAATAGAAAATATAGAATAGAATAGAACAGAATAGAATAGAAAATATAGAATAGAACAGAATAGAGTAGAATAGAATAGAATAGAATAGAATAGAATAGAATAGAATAGAATAGAAAGGGACCTTAGAGGTCTTCTAGTTCAGCCCCCCCCCACTCAAGCAGGAGAACCTATACCATCTCAGACAAGTGACTGTCTAGCCTCTTCTTAAAAACCTCCAGTGATGGAGCACTCACAACTTCTGGAGGCAAGGAGTTCCACTAGTTGATTGTCCTCACTGTCAGGAAGTTTCTCCTTAATTCCAGGTTGCTTCTCTCTTTGATCAGTTTCCAACCATCTCCATAGACATACTGCCAGTTGTGTCTGTTGGAGGCCATCACTCTGAATGAAAGTACCACTTGATATTCCACCTTAATGAGGAATATGTACAACACTTATAATGAAAGGAAGTGCAATGATTAGCTTCTGTAATGCACATAGATTCTTGTTTTGAGACAGCCTTTTTCCTCATGGGCCTTTTGACATCTGGTTCAGATTAAGCTCTACTTTGCCCTGGGTTCAACAAACCTTTGTGTGTGCTAGAATTAACAATTTTCCATCCTTGCTTTTAGATTATCATCGGGAGCCCAACTCTGAAGCAAAGGAAGTCTATTCTGCAGCTGATTACTGCTGGCATGCCTCTGTCAGACGACGTTAATTTGCTAGAACTGGCAGAAATGACACCGGGCTTTGTTGGGGCTGACCTGACGTCGCTCTGCAGAGAGGCCGCAATGCAAGCCCTGTTTCGTAATTGCACAGTAAGGAGCTCTTTTGCATTTCTCCGTGTGGCCCATTTCCTTTTCTGCCAGGATCGTTCTGTTGTGAATTCACTTGGCCTTCCCAGCTGCTGATATCCAGATGTGTTGGATTTCGGTCTCTCTCTGAACTCTGGCCAACATGGCTGGTCTCATTTACAGCAGGGGTCCCCAACCCCCAGTCCGTGGACCAGTACAGGCCATGGCATGCCAGCAATTGGGCCGCACAAACAAGCAAAGCCCCATCCATGGAATGCAGGCAGCACACAAATCCCAGCGGCCGGTTAGGGCCCACAGAGTCGGCCTTCTCTAGGTCCCGTCAGCCAGACAGTGTCACCTGGCGGGGCCTAGGGGAAGAGCCTTCCCTGTTGCGGCCCCGGCCCTCTGGAACCAACTTCCCCCGGAGATCCGTGTCGCCCCCACCCTCTCCGCCTTTCGTAAATTACTTAAAACACACCTCTGCCGGCAGGCTTGGGGCAGTTAACATCTTGCCCCTAGCCAGTGTATGTCTGTGTGTATGTTGAATGATTGGTTTTTCTTTTAAATTAGGGGTTTTTATATATATGTATTTTTAACTGTTGATTTCTATTATGTTGTGAGCCGCCCTGAGTTCTCCGGAATAGGGCGGCATAGAAGTCAAAATAATAATAATAATAATAATAATAATAATAATAATAATAATAATAATAATGCATCCTCCGGTCCACAGAAAAACCTCTCTCCATGAAACCGGTCCCTGGTGCCCAAAAGGTTGGGGACCTCTGATCTACAGGATACTGAATGTCTGATCTTCCCTTGGTTACTTCTACTGATGCTCAGAAGGCCAGCCCCAACTGTTTACACTGAGGATGTGTTCATACATGGCATAAAGGCATTATTTAGTTTTGGTTTCGCATAATGGGTGAATCCTGCCATGGTGGTTTGTAAACCATGTTCCATGGCAGAGGCCCCCAACCTTCTGGGCACCAGGACCAGTTCCGTGGAGAGGGGGTTTTCCGCAGACTGCAGGGGGCGTGGTTTCGCATGCTGCCTGCATTTCACTTTGCTTGTTTGCATGGACCGGTTGCTGGCCTACCATGGACCAGTGCTGGTCCATGAACCGGAGGTTGGGGACCCCTGTTCTATGGTATAGCACAGGGGTGTCAAACTCGCAACGTCACATGATGTGCCATGATGTATCACGACTATTTTTCCATTGCCAGCAATGGTGTGGGCGCAGTTTTGCTGTGATGCATCTGGCCCGCAGGCCGGTAGTTTGACACCCCTGGTAGAGCATATTGGGGGAATCTAGCCTATTTTGACTTTTTCCATACAATATCTAGTCTGTCCCAAAGGTGCTTTTTTCACGAAGCAACTGGACTTTCTTGTTTTTCTTTGAAGAGTTTTCGCTTCTCATCCAAGAGATGAAATGGGATAACCATGACCTGGATGATTGAGAATCTCCATAGACAAGTAGCTAGTCTGGTTTTCTTGTTTTTCAGCTCCACCATCCTTTCCTCTCCCTATGATAGTGTTGTAAATAACAGTTAGAAATTGGCCCAATCGTTTTAGCAAGGTGGGTCTCCATGTTGTCGCAAGCTTCCATTACATCAATGGAATGGAATTTATTTTTCTGGAGGAGAAGATGTAATTGTGTGATTTCCCCAGATTATCAACTAGTTCTAGGTTAATGGGATCGTTGGCAAGTTAGTAGCTTTATTCTGTTGCTCAAAGTGAATTAGATAATCCTATTTCTGTGCGCTTTTGTCTTCAGGATTCAATTCTCCCTGTTGAGATGTTAAACTTTCATGAGGCCCTGAAGAAAATCCAGCCATCATCTTTCCGAAGCGGAATTGGATTAACAGACTTCAAGCCCGTCTCTTGGGATCAGATTGGTGGCCTTGAAGATGTGAAATTGAAATTAAAACAGGTAAACTTACAGATTTACAGAGTCTGAAGTGAAGAATATTCTGGCTGGTCTGCAAAGAGGCAAAGATTTCCGTATTTATTTAGTACGGATAAAGCCAACATGATTCACCTGCTAAGTGAATCATTGCAGTTAAGTCAATCAAACGGTCGTTAAGTGGATCCATGTGCCCCCCCATTGATGTTTCTTGTTGGAAGGTCACAGATGGCGATCACATGACCCCGGGATGCTGCAACTGTTGTAAATACATGTTGGTTGGCAAATGCCCAAATTTTGCTCCTATGGCCATGCCACAATAGTTTTTAAGTAGGGTGATCGGTTGTAGGTCTTTGTTTTAAAAATAAAGTTGTTCTGCTCACAAAGCGGACCAAAATTCAGAACGACAAGAGGTTCAACACATCTTGCTGGGCCACCGTGTGATGTGTGCCAGCCCAGTCCTAAAAGCCATGGTTTAGGATTTACCGTGATCTGTGTGACTCCAGGTAATTGGCGATTGTTCATAAAACGGGTTGGAAGGTGAATTTGCCTTGTAGGATTATGCGTCATGAGAAATTAATGGCAGGTTCTGTTCTTTTAACGATTCGCAGAGCATCGAATGGCCAATGAAATTCCCAGAAGCCTTTGTCCGGATGGGGCTGGCCCGCCCAAAGGGCATCCTTCTCTATGGACCATCCGGGTGTGCCAAGACGATGCTCGTGAAAGCAGCCGCGTCTTGCTCTCATTGTTCCTTTCTGGCTGTGAACAGTGCTGATCTCTTCTCCCCTTTGGTTGGAGAGTCGGAGAAGATTTTGTCTCAGGTGCGGTTTTTGTTCAAATGGGGACTGAAAAGTACAGGTGGTCCTCGGCTTACGACCACAATTGAGCCCAACATTTCTGTGCTTAAGTGAGACATTTGTTAAGTTTGAGTTTTGACCCCTTGTTTGATCTTCCTTGCCGCAGTGAATCGCCGCAGTTATTAAGTTATTGACATGGTTGTTAAGGGAACCTAGATTCCTGGTTGACTTTGCTTGCCAAAAGGTCGCAAAAGGGGATCACATGACCCCGGAACACTGCAACCGTCATAAATATGAGTCAGTGGCCAAGCGTCTGAATTTTGATCACATGATCATGGGGATGCTACAAAGGTCCTGTGAAAAACGGTCATGTCACTTTTTCCAGTGCCCTTGTACCTTTGAACAGTCACATAATGGATGGAAACTGATGAAAGAGAGAAGCAACCTAGAACTAAAGGAATTTCCTGACATTTAGAACAATTAACCAGTGGAACAACCTGCCTCCAGAAGCAGTGAATGCTCCAACACTGGAAGTTTTTAAGAAGAGACTGGACAGCCGTTTGTCTGAAATGGTATAGGGTTTCCTGCCTGAGCAGGGGGTTGGACTCGATGACCGCCAAGGTCCCTTCCAACTATTATTATTATTATTATTATTATTATGGATCATCTCACTGTCAGCCAGACGTTGAGACTGGATTTGGCATTTTGTCTACCTATCGAGTCCTTACCAAGGACCTGGGATAGGCAAATGTGGATGTTTGATGATATTACAGATATTGTCGCAGGATGGAAGCAGTTCCTAGTAAGGCTGCCTTTTGCAATTGACTAATGGAGAATTTGTCAATGCCGATGCCTTTGCCACAGTCTTTCTATTTCTATTTGTAGGTCTTTGTATTTTGTTATCTTCTTCAGTTCTTTCTCGTCTATTCTGCTGTCTCCAGGCACTACCACATCCACTATCCAGACTTTTTTGTGTTTCTTATCGACAATTGTTAAGTCCGGGGTGTTATGTTGCAGGTGCTTATCTGTTTGAAATTATTATTAGTAGTATTAGTATTATTATATTCTAAATGAACTGTTGTAATTGAGGACTACCTGTGTGTAGTTTTGTTGTTTATTTCACAGCTGATAGACCTAATAGGCTTGCCTGTTTGATTCTTTTCTGTCTGCTTTTTTTTCCTCCAAGGTATTTCGTCAAGCAAGAGCAAATACTCCAGCGATCGTTTTCCTGGATGAAATTGATGCCATCTTGGGATCCCGATCGGGAACTAAAACTGGGTGTGGAGTCCAGGAGAGAGTTCTTTCTGTCCTCCTCAATGAGTTGGACGGCATCGGAGTCAAGTTAACTGAGCGAAGAGGAAATAAAGCAAAGATGGAACTTGAGAATCGAGATTCAGCTGAAAGTGATCAAGAGGTATATAGAGAGGCACAATAACTGGATTTTTACTTAAGGCGATTCTGCAATTCCTCCCTTAAGGTTAGTCCTCAATTTACAACTGTTCATTTAGAGCAGCGGTTCTCAACTTATGGGTCGCGACCTCATTTGGGGTCGAACGACCGTTTCACGGGGGTCGCCAAACACCGCAGTCCGCCATTTTCCCCCCCCTTTTCCCCTCAGCCGCCACAGGGAGCAGCACCGCGCATGCGTGGGGTAGCATCGCGCATGCGCGATGCAGGCCGTACCGCGCGTACCGCGCATGCGCGATGCGGGCCATCCCATGCGCGCATGCATGATGCGGGCCGTCCCACGTGTGCCGCACATGCGCGATGCGGGTTGTCGCGCATGTGCGATGCGGACCGCCGCGCATGCGCGGTGCAGGTCGCCGCGTTGCGCATGCGCAATGCGGGCCACCGCACGCACGTTGCACATGTGTGGTGCAGGCCGTTGCACGTGCATCACACATGCACGGTGCAGGCCATCGCGCCACGCATGCGCGGCGCAGGTCGGGGTCGCAACCTGAAATAGGTTGAGAACCGCTGATTTAGAGACTGTTCACAGTTACAGCAGGACTGGAAAAAAGCGACTGATGACCGTTTTTCACACTTTTTCACATCCCCATTGTCACGTGATCAAAATTCAGACGCTTTGCAACTGGCATGTACTTATGACAGTTGCAGTGTCCCGGGACCATGTGATTTCCTTTTACAATCTTCTGACAAGCAAAGTCACTGGGGAAGCCAGATTCACTTAACAACCGTGTTACTAACTTAACAACTGAAGTGATTCACATAACAATTGTGGCAGGAAAGGTCGTAAAACGGGCCAAAATTCACATAACAAGGGTCTCACTTAGCAATTTATTTTTATTTATTAATCAAATGGTTATTTTGAGCTTGACAAGTCAAGGACTACCTGTATAAGATCACATAATTAGACCCTGTTGAATGGGACAGGATAAATTCTTTTTTGCCCCTGTTTCCTTAGCTGAAATAAAGTATGAAGCATTGTTAGTGGGCTATCTTCAGCCAAGGAAAGGCAAAATGGTTTAAATACTGTAGCTAAATGGCTAACAGTTCTTCATTTCTATCAACTGACTAGATAGAACTTCAGGAAGTTTTTAACAAAGACGTCATAGTTGTCGCTGCAACAAATAGACCAGACCGGCTGGATGATGCCTTGTTACGTCCGGGACGCTTAGACAAGATCATCTATGTTCCACCACCCGATGAGAAGGTATGGCATGAAACTGTAGATCAGGAGTCTTCAAACATGGCCCTTTTGTGGCTTGTGGACTTCAACTCCTAGAATTCCTCAGCCAGCCTCCATTTTGTTTGTTAGATTTAAGACGGGTCTTCAAACTTGGCCCTTTTGTGACTTGTGGACTTCAACTCCCAGAATGTCTCAGCCAGCGTGCCTGACTGAGGAATTCTGAGAGTTGAAACCCACAAGTCATAAAAGGGCCAAGTTTGAAGACCCCTGCTGTAGATGAATTTGAAATCAAAGTCATTATGCCCAAATATTCTGTTTTTAGTGTTTTAATGACATATTGGAATAGTGTCGCTCATTTCAGACATCATTACATAAGAGTTATGAAACTGGGCTTGCACATCATCCTAAACTGTAGTTTATGTAATTGTACTTATTGGAGTCAATACTGGCTAGATTGACATAATCAGATAAGCTGTGAAAGACACTAATTTACAGTGACTAAAGCCACTAAGCAACAACAAAACAAACACATTTGGCTTACTGAGATGTGTGACCCTCTCATTCTTTCAACAGACCATCATTAAGGAAAATACAGTTTTGTACACTGTAATCTAGGTCTAATCCACGCAACCCATATGCTTGACAAACACTGCATGAATAGTTACTTTTTTAATTAGTGGGAGGAGGGGGGACTTTGCTTTTAAGAGTGTGTAGATCACAGCCTATAAAGCAGGGGTCTGCAACCTTGACAACTTTTAAGACTTGTGGACTTCAGCATAGTTGGCTGAGGAATTCCGGGAGCTGAAGTCCACAGATCTTTAAGTTGTCAAGGTTGCAGACCCCTGCTATAAAGTTATTTTAAAATAAACTCTGCCTCTTTCTTGCTGTTTTAAAATAGGGAAGGCTTTCAGTTTTGAAAATCTGCACGGACAAAATTCCCGTCAATTCTGACGTCTCCCTAGCAGACATAGCAAGCCAAACTAATATGTTCTCTGGAGCTGATCTTCAGAATCTCTGTAAGGAAGTAAGTCATTTTTAACTGATAATGCCTCAGTGACAAGATTTAAAGAAAGTGGGGGACAGACTAGTAAGTCGTGGAATCGTGTGATCCCCTTTTGCAAAGTCAGTGGGGAAGCCAGATTCAGCAACTCAAGGACTACCTATATATGCATATATATTTATGTATGAGGATGATTTATTTTTCATTTATAACAAGTGTCTTTCCTATTTTTCTTTTTTGTTTTCTCTTAGGCTGCTTTGCTAGCATTGCAAGAGAACCAAGTGGAAGCCACAGCTGTGAAATATAAACATTTTGAAAAATCCCTGGAGACTATAAAGCCCTCCTTAACTCCCAAAGAATTGCAATTTTATGAAAATCTATTTAGAATTCAGTAATATAATTGGCACAGTGACTATATACCAATATGCAGATATGTTCACCTTGAAAAATAAGTTGAAAGATATGTAAAATAATGATGAAGGGAATAATGAAGGGAGGCTAGCCTGAATGGCTGAAGGTATTTATTTTAAATATTTTATCCAGCTTCTCCAGAATTATTCAATGTATGCACCACTGCTTTTTTTCGACTGAAATTTGATTGCCCTGTTTTTCCACTGTCAAGAATGGACAGACCGAATTACCACTTACTTTTACACCTGGAGGGAAGTTTATTAAAGTCACTTAGATTCTTATCTTGAGCTGGCATAAATGTTATATTTTGGCTTAGCGTGTAATGGAATGCAGCCATGGTGGCTTGTAAGCTATAGTTCATAGTTCCGTATTAAACCATAAAAAGTTAAACCAGGCAATAAACATACTGACAGTTTGCATTACATATTAGGCTAGAAATCATGATTTACATATCAAGGTTATATTTTGTTCACAGAGTGCTGAACCAAACTTAGGCAAACACTATAGTGACCTTCAGTATTGTGGGAATTGTTAGGCACTGAATGGACTCTCACAATTCTTGCGTTTATGTAATTCTCTGTTCACCCAATATTTCTAAATGCCATTCAGATTTTGATTTGGAACAAATCATGGATCATTGAAAAAAGCCAGAATTTGCTAACTCCCTACAACATGCTAAATATAAGCTGATCTACAAACAGTAATGGCTGAGTTCAGACAACTTATTAAGCCCTAACAAAATAAACTATATTCGTGTTTAGTGTGATGGATAAGTCTCGTTATATTAAAAAAAACACAACCTGACTCTATTTCAGTATTTTTGTAACTTCGTATGACTCAGTTCTGTTATTCAATAAAATAAGTTACTGAATGAAAGGTCTTATATCTTTTTGAGGGATTCTTAGCTAGTTCATCAATTTTGCAGTTAAGATGTAATTGATTAGCCATGTTTATAGACATATCACAATTATTATTGTGATATGTGAAAGAAAAGAGATGAAGAGGGTGACCAGCAAGAAGGTGGAGAGATTCAGTTACCATGGCGATCGGTGCACCATTGAAAGATCTGAAGGACGAAGTTAGGGACAGATTCACCGATACGGTCAACAACAACTTGATGGTACACAATTATTACAGTATGAACAAACAAATGGAGTTTGAGACAAGAGAAGGGGGTTAATCCCAGAAAGGATTCACAGCTGTAGAATTTCAGTTCTTCATCGCTGTCATCTATTTACTATGATGTGCTAGGGCTAATTTAAAAATAAAACTGCCCCAACAAGTAGGCCCTATATTCTCAAGCCAGACTTGGGGGAAGCTGTGATGGATAGATGGATGGATGGAAGGAAGGAAGGAAGGAAGGAAGGAAGGAAGGAAGGAAGGAAGGGAGAACCAACTGCTTCTAACGGACTTTCCCCTTTGTATTCAAACTGCTGCCTTCTTCCTCTCATTCTCTGGGGCCTGACTTGGGGGAGAAGAGGCATTTCTCCACTAGAAGCTAGCAAAGCAAGACAGGCAAGTGAGAGGTCACCTCCTTGTCCTCCATCTCATGGGCCACACCAAGAAAGGCCTTAACAGTAATAGAAACAGGGTGAGAAGGGGGCTTGGCCAGCTGGGTGGGCAACAAAATGGAGCCAAGGGGGCCAAGGAAACTTGTGACCCACTAGTCATGGCTGGGCAAGGAGGCTATGCAAAAAAAAATCACCTGGTGAAGGAAAGGAAAAGGAAAGAACAGAATAGAATAATAAGTTGGAAAGGACCCTGTAGATCATCTCGTAGTCCAACCCCGTGCTCAAGCAAGAGACCCTACATCATTTTAGACAAGTGGCTGTCAAAAAGGAAGGGAAGGGAAGGAGGAAGAAGGGAAGGGAAGGGAAGATCTAAGCTTAGCATGTAATATGGATGCAACCACTAGGTTCCAGGTGACTAGAGAAGTGTGTTGTGTGAACAGGATGTGGAAATGCAACTGAAACAGGATGCACACGAATCTGGGGCAGGGTGAGAGGTGCATTCATTCCACTTGTTGGGCCTTGCGGGTTTCCCCTTGCAACCAGGCAACAGGTGAGAGAGGGGACCTCCTCCCTGCCTCGCGGTATCGTTTTTCCTGGTCCACGGCTGAGGGTCCCCTCCAGCATCATTCAAAGAGAGGGGCCTTCTTTGGCCATATTGCAGTCCAGGCACACAGGCCCCAACTAGGAGGCAGCTTAACTTGGTTGCGGCCTTGCAAATATTTTGCACTTCGCTGTTTGCCAAGTTCTGGGAAGAGATAGGTTATATTGCATGCAAAAAACCACAGTTCAGCAAACTGTGGTTTGAGGACTTTGGACAAGCCTGATCCTCTCTGCTGCCAGAGACCAGTTCCAAAATGGTGCCCTTCTTGTCCTATGATTGCATTTGTACAACCACCTAACCCTGATTTGCTATGACCCCTCTCTCAGGCGACGCAGCCTTTTCTAACAACCAAATCTTAGAGCCTTTTTTTTGACATCTGAAAATGCAGGAGGTTTTCTGTCAACATTCTATCAATTTTACAGGAGTCTGAACCTCCTTTTCATTGTCTGCTCTTTCCTTTCCCAACTGTTTGCTTGTTTGTTATATTTTGATGCTGCCCATATCCCCTACCAGGTGACTCTAGGCAGTTCACAAGTTATAACACTGTCCCCAAAATTGGCTCTGCATTTTCTTAATACAGTGTGATGTTAGGGTAGTGGAGGTTGTGTATTGAAGCAATTCCTTGCAACTACCATCTTTGTAGATCTGAGAGGCCTTTCCTCCCTCCATTTTCTCATTTAGAAGTTTTATGCAGCTGCCCATGTTACATACAGGCTGAGGGGTACCTCTTACGCATCGGATATATAGTAGTATCTTTATTTAGATGTAATTAGCAAGGGAAGGGTTCTAGCAATAGATATTCCTGAGATAGGATTTGAAAATAAACCTACTTATAAGTACTTCGTAACAGCCACAATCTTTCCTTAGCTCATCTAATACTCACCTTCTCCAAGGTGAGCATGGATCTCCTGGAAAATCAACTCTTCTTGCAGTACAAATTTGATCAATTGCTTTTATTTGTGTAAACTGTGTAAATACGGTTGGTGGCTCAGTCAGCCAGGTGTTTAGGTTGGATTTGGTCTATTTATCCACCTATTGAGTCCTTCATCCTGACCTGAGATAAGCAGATATTGTTGTTTGATGGCATAACAGGTACCATTGTAGGATGTAAGCCGTTCCAAGTAAAGCTGCCTTTTACAATTGATTGGTGAGGATTTTGTTGGTGCCAATGGTGTTCAAGTGGTGCTCCAATTGTTTTGGGATTGCACCCAAGGTGTCTATTGCTATTTTATTTATGTATTTGTGGCCTGTCTTTATTATTTTTTACAAATAACTCAAGGCTACGAACATATCCAACACACTCCTTCTATTTTCCCCACAAAAACAAGCCTCTGAGGTGAGTTGGGCTGAGAGAACTTACCCAAAGTCACCCAGTTGGATTTCACGGCTAAGGCAGGACTAGAACTCATCCTCTCCTGGTGCTTGGCCCAAAGTCACCCAGCTGGCTTTCATGGCTAAGGCAGGACTTGAATTCACAATCTCCCATTTTCTAGCCTGGTACCTTAGCCACTAGACCAAACTGGCTCTTTTAGACCAAACAATTGGGGCTACCTTTGCTTTCTTTTGCCACAATCATTCTACTTCTATTTGCAGGTCTTTGTATTTTACTACTACTACTACTACTACTACTACTACTACTACTACTACTACTACTACTATTATTATTATTATTATTATTATTATTACTATTACTGTTGTTGTTCTTGTTGTTATCCTGGTGCCTTAATCACTACACTAAAGTGACTCTTACATCCAGACTCCATAACCACAATCTCACTTTATCTAACTAACCCAACATACTGATCGTTGCTACACATGCCCACCAGGGAGCACCCTCATTCTGTGCAATACTCCTATAACATCCGTAGGTGGCTGAATTGCCCATCCGAGCTACGTGACTTGGGACACATCCAGCGCCCTTGGGCGTTAACGGTATATAAAGGGAGAAGTGCGTATCACTGAAATTTTCTACAGATCTACTCAACCAGGTTGTTGTGATGGGGGAGAAAGAGGGCTCTTTAATTTATTCCAGAGAGGGATGGTAAATTGGAAGGAAGAAGGGAACACCTGCCCAGAGTGGTACCCAACGGATGTTTCCCGAAGATAACTTGGGAACTTTATTTTATTTTTCTTTGTCTCAGAGTTGCACCTGCTTCCACCATGCCAATCTTCCGATATTTGAACAAGCATAGAGAGGTAAGTTTTGGGCTTTGGCATTAGACAAATCAGAGGATCAAATTGTCTGTGCACAGACCAGGTACAAAGCATCCTTGGATGGGAAGTTGCTGTCCCTGTAGACCCTCCAGGGGCAAGGAAATATTGGGGAAAGATGTGGGGGAAGAAATGTCCTGCACAAGTCCCGTTTTCTCCTGAAGTAGAAAGGTAGTTTGATGCTTTGTGTCTTCCAGCTGATTCCTCTGGCTATGATTATGACCACCACACTGAGCGGGATGGTGTACACCGGCCTGAGAGCTTTGAGGAGATCAGATATAATGTAAGTAGCACCTGTTTCTTTTCAGTCACCCCAAAAAATGTTGTTCTCTTTAGATCTGGTTCTTTGCTTTGTTGCTTTTTTTTTTTTAATCTAAGACAAATGGGGTATGAGAGACAACAGGCAAAGGAATAGCATTCCCCCCGCCCCCCGGACTGAAGATGCTAACACGAGCATGAAATTGTGCAACAAGGAATAAAATCAGACAGAGTTGAGGAAAAGAAATGCTTCGCCCTTTTTGCTTTATTTCTCAAGGAGGAAGTGGAATTTTGACAAGAGTCTTTCTCAAGGAAAGTTCCAAAAGCCTCTCCTGCAGAAATTGAAAGAATTCCTTCTAATTTAAAAAAATGTTTTCTGTTTCAATCGGGGTGTGTTGGTTATCTGTGTTTATTTATTTTTTTAGTGGAACATTAGGAATAAAGCTCAGCAAGAACTGAGTTTAGGTTTTAAAACCCACAAGGTTTAAAAATGCTTTGCCTTTAGTTTGGATGCTGAACTTTTTCATCAGGCAGCTAAAGAAGAATCAGGTTACTATAAAAGAAAATTGTTTTTCTGTATTTTAGCAGCATATAAGCAGATTTTCCGTATGATTCTCTCGAATTGTTTTCCTGCATTGACATTTAAATCAGTAGCTTTCCTGAGTTTTAGATTACTCAACTGAAGTAAAGTCAGTGGACGTCCATCATGCTAACTTCAAAATAAATCAGATGGTGCTGCTGAGTCTTTTTTTTTTCCTTAACAGCTAAAATACAGTTTTATTAAGCTGACGATTAGCCAGAGGTTATTTTTATTTCATCCATAATAAATGCTGCATTTTGCTTTTAGTATTGATAGGTGGCACAATCCAGAACCATGGGAAAAAGTGGATCCTACCCAACCCCAAAAGGTAATGAACTTGATAGGGTAACAAAATCCTGGACTGTATTATTAAGACTCCAGAGTCAAGACGTAAGAAACATACAGATATGTAAAAGATAACTAAATTAACTTTTTAGTGCTATTAATCCTTCATAACATTGGCTAACGTATAACTAGAAGTGTAGATTGTCATTAAGTTGTGATCAGTGTTGTTAAAAGGTCCCAACTGAAATCAATACTGGGCAATACCATAAAGTAAAATGTATATTTATTAAACGCAGACCATACACCATCTTTCTATAGTGAAAACGTATCTAGTCATCAAATCTCAAAGTCAGAGCTTCACTTTCGTCTTTCTCAAGCGGAAAGTCCAAAATTGGTGCCCACGTTGAAAGAAAAGCCATCAAATTGTTCTCTCGAATCAAAAGCAGTCCATTTTGCCATCTCGGCCGGAATAAAAATCTTATTTTACATTGGCTCTTCTGTAATGTGAAAGGCTAATATGAGTGATATCTGGGGAGGGGGGGAGGAATCCCTAATACCGCTAAGCTTGTTAATCTTTTGTCTTTTTCAATCTTTTCTCTTATACGGCAGCTGTTTACAATCCGCCAGAAATGGGAGCCCATCCAAGAACTGGAGGAGGTCCGCAAAGTCTTCAAGGGGTGAGGCCCCAGCCCTGCCAAACGACACTCTCTGAATCTAGTGGAATCATTTCTGCACAAACTAGAGGATCGAAACCAGTGTGCGGAAATGCTTCTGCTACATTTTTAGAGTCTCTCTCCATTATGTTTTGGACTCTGGAAACTGTTGGTTTTCGAAACCGCCCAACCTCGAACCCTATCGTGGGGAAAAAAGAAAAACGCGTTAGAAAGGGCAGCTTGTTGTACTGGTTTTGAGTTCTGCCCTGTTTCTTGTAGAAAGACAAGGCAGCATTTCTCCATGTGTGAGCTTTAAAAAGAGTTGGGTTGTTGGGGGGGGGAAACATATGCTGTCGTTTATGTTTTCAATAAACTTGGAATTGATCAAGTAGTTTATCAGGTCTCAGACTGATTGCGATTCTCATTTAGTTGGGAGCGATAAAAAGAATATCATTGCATCGTCGTCAAGGAAGGATCTGAGTTGCCCGCTACTTTTTTTTGTATCTTCTGTTCACCCAACATCCTAAGATATTCCAGATTTCTAAATAGTTTCCTTTGCACGACATTGGCTTACAAACAGTTTCACAAACTAGTTTCGGTAGGATGATTTTTGAAAGGCTATGTGGTGGTTATTTTGAGCAAGCCCACGCTTGCGGCTTTGTTGATATCTGTCTCCAGCTGAAAGGAGGAAATAAGTAAATCAATTTTGTCAACATCAGAAAACCCAAGCTAAAAGGCCATGGATCCCTGATTAAATTCAAAGACTGCACAATGCTGAGACTAAAATGCCACTTCAAAAAAACCGATCTATTGAAACAGAAATCTGGCGTCTAGAGTTACGAGATGCATCACCTCAACACCTGTCCCAAAGATGCTTTTTCTTCCAAAAGGCAACTGGACTTTCTTGGGGTTTTTTTTCTTTGAAAACATTTTACTCCTTTTCCAAGAAACTTCTTCAGAATTGATGAGAAGTGAAACGTTTTCAAAGAAGAAAAAAACTAAGAAAGTCCAATTGCCTTTTTTTTGGGGGGAAGCACTTTTCGGACAACCATCACCTGGATGATTGAGAATCTCCATAGACACCTCAATACCTGTTTCCATGACATGCTCAACCCATTTGTTGTCTGCCTGGCACAATCACACTAAGTCAAAAGACACCACAAAGACCCTTTCTGCTTTCTCTGACATTCCATGTGCTCTTACGACATATTTGGGATATGTGTTGCCCAATCTTGGCAGTAAGAATTGTAATTTAAAAAAAAATTGGCTTCGCCAGCTTCTTGTGCTTTGTAGTTCTTTTTCTTGGGGTGTCCAATGCAGGCCAATTGACTCGGTACAGGTGCTCCCCCAACGCAACCGACTGGATGAAATTTGTTTAACCCTGTTTAGACTTTCTGAATTAATTTAGTCATACTTAGGACTCCTGTATGGAGAACTACTGCAGGGAAAGCGCCCCAGAGGGAGACCTGAGCTGCGATATAAGGATATCTGCAAGAGGCCTTTGGAATGGACATTAACAGCTGGGAATCCTTGACCTCTGATCGTTCAGCCTGGAGGCTAAAGACGCAAGCATGGCCTTCTCCAATTTGAAGAGACACTTGTGTGGCAGGCTAAGACAAAGAGGCAGTCCCAGAACCAGCGAAATCTGGGGGCTGGACAGGGGAGAGATTGTATCTGCCCTCAGTGTGGAAGGGACTGCCACTCTTGAATTGGCCTTTTTAGCCACACCAGATGCTGCTTTAGGACCTCTTTTCAGAGCATGATACCATAGTCCCTCGAGACTGAAGGATGCCAATGATGATGATGACTTAGGACTGTTAAACGTCCAGCAGGTTCCTTAATGATGCAATTTGCCCTTTTTTTTTGCCCTTCCAAAAAGATAATAATTCTCATGGATTCAGTGAAGTGTATTATGAGACAAAGCCAATGGGAAACATCTTCATTGTGTAGGATT
Source organism: Bothrops alternatus (assembly GCA_034064705.1). Classification (NCBI taxonomy): domain Eukaryota; kingdom Metazoa; phylum Chordata; class Lepidosauria; order Squamata; family Viperidae; genus Bothrops; species Bothrops alternatus. Next base: position 820,247 of record JARGCV010000109.1, on the reverse strand, counting down.
CCTAGACCTGATTTGTAAATAGATGAGCAGCCGTTGAAGAACAGCAAAGAATTGGGATTTCCTATATCACTCTGCAGGCCTTCTGGAGGTTTGCAGATCAGGTAACTCTGCTCTTTTTCAGTATTCAAAAAGGATGGGTCAATGGCAGTAGCCAAAGCTAAGTCAACTGATCAACCAGGGCTCCTTATGACTATGCAGATGTCCTTTAAGAATTGATGCCTGCTGTTGAGACCACTGAGGAAAAGCAAGTTGATTTTTCAGGAGAACTACTTTCTTCTTTCTGCAGGCTCCTGTGCTTTTAGGACCTATATAGAAGCAAGAACTTTGGGGGAGAGGAAGGGCAAGGGAATATGGATGCAGTTGTATTTAATAGATAGACCAAGTTTTGTTTTGCTCCTGAAGAGTTTTACACCCATTCCTACTTTGGGATCTGCAACTATAACACAGCTGGTGTTTTTTCATGTGTTGTACAGTTAAGTATCTTCTTGTTGTTTAGGCTTGAAAAGGTAGCAAGAAACCAAGATTTCATTTCCTTCTTTGGGTGGTGAAAGGAATGATTGTCTGTCACATAGCTGACTCATTTGCGTACGTGCTGCAGAAGAACAGGGGGAAGGAACCATAAGTATATGTTTAACTATGAGTAAACACCACGCTATATGGTGTTTCTATTTCCTTGAAATTTGGTTGCCTGAACGCCAAGGTGGACAACCTAGGATCCTCAACATTATCCTTTCTTATTTTTATATCTTTGACTATGCCTTTGGGCAGCTATGTGGGTTGGGCCCAACGGTTGAGGATAGCAGCAATCAAGTCTTAAAGGGCTTCTAGTTAATTGTCCACTCCTAGACAAGCTTGGTTGATTTGTAGACAAGAAGGAGGGCCTCACAAGAGCACCTTACTCAAAACCTATCCTCCTCACACAGCTTCTCCTAGATCAGCGGTTCTCAACCTTTTTCAGGCCGCGACCCTGACCCATGCCGCACATGCACATGAAAGGCGCGACGGCCCGCATCGTGCATGCACGGTGCGACGGCCTGCATCACGCATACACAGTGCGACGGCCCGCATCGTGCATACGCATGCGTGGTGTGACAGCCCACATTGTGCATGCGCGGCGCGACAGCCCGCATCGCGCATGCACATGTGCGGCGCGATGGCCCACATCGCGCATGTGCGGCGCGACGGCCCACATCGCGCATGCGTGGTACTACCCCGCGCATGCGCGGTGCTGCCCCCTGCGCCGGCCGAGGAAAAGGGGGAAAAATGGCGGACTGCGTTGTTTGGCGACCCCCATGAAATGGTCGTTCGACCCCCAAATGGGGTCGCGACCCACAGGTTGAGAACAGCTGTCCTAGATCTTGGAGAAGCAAAAGGTTGTAAATCAGAAAGTCCCTTGTTTCTTGTCAGAGAAGGACAACTCCATCTTATGTTGAATTCTTAGCAAGAGATCAGCTATTTTTTGCCTTGACATTGTCTCCATTTCTCCATAGTGGGTATGACTGTGCAATTTGCACTACTAAACTAGGCTCATTGCAACCACAATAACCTGTGCCCACATTTTTAAGTGTTGTGTTCCCCAAATAGTTAAGAGTGGGCCATTTTTAGAAGTGTCAAGGATTGATTGCTTCCCTTGCAAACTTCTGGGAGCTTCGGATGCATCTTCTTGTGAGGGTCTTTAATGCAAGCCCTAAATGCCTTTGTATTTTTCCATCAAAAGCACTTTAGAAAGAAAATAATCATGGCAGCCCAAACCCATTAACTATGGGATAGTCTGTGGATTAGAGGCCCTAATAATAGACTTGGCTTCTTACCACTGAAACAATATGCTGTAATTAATTTTGAAGCAATAATGCCCACCAGTTGACTAGCTATTTTAAGTTGAAGGTGGTGGAGAAGCTTCAAGGAAGGACACCAATGTCTTTTGTATCATCCGCTCCAGTTCTTCTTTCCATTATGGTCTCAACTTGCTCAGTTTTATTCCTTTGAGATCACAGGTCAGTGGGAAGTAATATGTAAGAAGTCCCCAGATGTTTGCCCTCTCCAGTTAAAATGATCTGAAGTAACCAACAAAGGAGATCTGCCTTATTCTTTGTCATCCCTCTAGAACTTTCTGGAATTCATGTCCAGCTGAAAAGTGTGATGTGATAAGTCCAAATATTAGACAGACCATGAGAAGGTCGATATTTTTAGGTTAGCTTTTTCTTTCCTGCTGATGACCATGTTCATTTCAAGTCAACATGTCCTTTTGCACACGTAAACCTTACTGTGTCATTCCCACATACCATTCCACAGACAATAAGCGATAAGTTATTTCTTTACTGAACTTAAAAATGAACAACTGTACATGCAAAAATCTACCTACAAAAATCCGAACCTATGTAGACATCTATCTCCCAGGCATTAAATAGTAGAAGTTTTCCTCCTGGCCCTTTGAGAGATCTAGCCATCTTTTCACGTAAGGTGTCTGCTCAGTCCTGACATAACAGTTCTGTCTGATCTGGGAACCATTCTTACATGACGGATTCTCTTCAGTTCCCATTCATTGCTCCAGGTCAAGTTGGAGAGTGCTAACAACAGTGATAAAAATAATTCATTGATTCTGGCAGGGATCAGCTTTTGGAGAAAGTCCAGTAAAGCTTTCACATTAGATGAACATCACCTCCCTCTTGCCTTGCTGCTATCAATTTGATTTATATCCCAGGGGAGACTTCCCCTACAGCTTTTGCCATCTGCATCAGGCATAGAAGTCACCAGCAAACAACACAATCTTTCTACACACTTTACAAAAAGGGAATGAACTCTGAACTGCATAGAGAATTACAAGGTGCATCTGGTGCATCTCTGGAAGGTTTAGAAGTTCATGAGAAGTCCCTTACCTTAGCTATTGTTGCTTTTGTATTGAGCCTAAGCAGCTGAGGGTTTTCCAAACCAAAAACTGGTCTGACTTAGCACCGTATTGTGTAAAGTAAAGCCACTTGCCAATCCTGGGTCCCAGGGGAAGGAGGGTGGGAGGTGTAGAGAGTAAGGAAGGTGATTGTCAAAGCAAGAACATCCGATGTTAACTCTCTTTGAAGAGTTTCATCTGTCAAAACCATGACGGTGATCTTGATGGAGATAGGCAAGAACTGTTGCACCATATTTTAAGCCCAGAACAATGAGATAATGTTTGAAAGATGCCTACTAGAGTGTAACCTGGGAAAGGGTATTTATCTATCTATCTGCCTATCTATCTATCTATCTATCTATCTATCTATCTATCTATCTATCTATCTATCTATCTATCTATCTATCTGTCAATATATCATCTGTCAATATCATATATCATATCTATCTATCTGTCTGTCTGTCTGTCTGCCTGCCTGCCTGTCTGTCAATATATCATCTGTCAATATCATATATCATATCATATCATATCTATCTATCTGTCAATATATCATCTGTCAATATCATATATCATATCATATATCTACCTACCTACCTACCTATCTATCTGTCTGTCAATATTTCATCTGTCAATATCATATATCATATCCTATCTATCTATCTATCTATCTATCTATCTATCTATCTATCTATCTATCTATCTATCTATCTATATATATATGTTTTTAAAATTGTTAACAAAGAAATAAGGGATTTCTGAGATAGCTATTTCGAGTTATTTAACTCTCTTCAGTCAGAACTCACCCTTTCTGGGATTCGAACCTGGGCAGTCTGCATGCTAGGCAGAAGCTTTAGTCTCAAGCCACAGGCTCTCTCCCGCTTTGTTAATATTCAGGGAGTGAATATGTGTGTCAAGTGGTTATTTTTTAGATTGCACCCTGTAAACCCAAATATGGGAGGAAGAAATCATTCTTTCCTTTGCTTGTTTCAGCTCAACCCAGAGCCATCTGCAAGCACAAATATATATATATGTTTTTAAAATTGTTAACAAAGAAATAAGGGATTTCTGAGATAGCTATTTCGAGTTATTTAACTCTCTTCAGTCAGAACTGAAGTTCTCGAAATAGCTATCTCAGAAATCCCTTATTTCTTTGTTAACAATTTTAAAAACATATATATATTTGTGCTTGCAAATGGCTCTGGGTTGAGCTGAAACAAGCAAAGGAAAGAATGATTTCTTCCTCCCATATTTGGGTTTACAGGGTGCAATCTAAAAAATAACCACTTGACACACATATTCACTCCCTGAATATTAACATAGCGGGAGAGAGCCTGTGGCTTGAGACTAAAGCTTCTGCCTAGCATGCAGACTGCCCAGGTTCGAATCCCAGAAAGGGTGAGTTCTGACTGAAGAGAGTTAAATAACTCGAAATAGCTATCTCAGAAATCCCTTATTTCTTTGTTAACAATTTTAAAAACATATATATATTTGTGCTTGCAGATGGCTCTGGGTTGAGCTGAAACAAGCAAAGAATGATTTCTTCCTCCCATATTTGGGTTTACAGGGTGCAATCTAAAAAATAACCACTTGACACACATATTCACTCCCTGAATATTAACAAAGCGGGAGAGAGCCTGTGGCTTGAGACTAAAGCTTCTGCCTAGCATGCAGACTGCCCAGGTTCGAATCCCAGAAAGGGTGAGTTCTGACTGAAGAGAGTTAAATAACTCGAAATAGCTATCTCAGAAATCCCTTATTTCTTTGTTAACAATTTTAAAAACATATATATATTTGTGCTTGCAGATGGCTCTGGGTTGAGCTGAAACAAGCAAAGGAAAGAATGATTTCTTCCTCCCATATTTGGGTTTACAGGGTGCAATCTAAAAAATAACCACTTGACACACATATTCACTCCCTGAATATTAACAAAGCGGGAGAGAGCCTGTGGCTTGAGACTAAAGCTTCTGCCTAGCATGCAGACTGCCCAGGTTCGAATCCCAGAAAGGGTGAGTTCTGACTGAAGAGTGTTAAATAACTCGAAATAGCTATCTCAGAAATCCCTTATTTCTTTGTTAACAGTTTTAAAAACATATATATATTTGTGCTTGCAGATGGCTCTGGGTTGAGCTGAAACAAGCAAAGGAAAGAATGATTTCTTCCTCCCATATTTGGGTTTACAGGGTGCAATCTAAAAAATAACCACTTCACACACACACACACACACACACACACACACACACACATATATATATAATCTATCATCTCTATGTATCTATCATCTCTCTCTCTCTCTCACTTGTATCCTGCTCATCCAACTCAAGGCAAATCTAGGCAGCTTACACATAGGTGTAACACAATCAGACTTTCAAGATTCGGTTATTACAGCCAATCTCAACAAAAGTAATTTTAGTTTTTCTGTGGAGTTAGTTTCCTGGTCTAGTCTACCAAGTGAAGCTGACGGGAGGTAACTACGGAGGTGTACTACCAAACTGCCACTTAATTTTAGCAGTATAAGGAAGTCTGGGGAGACTTAAGAGTAGTTATGAAAGTATTGCCCCCAGATTCCCATCTGTAAATCTCCTCCTCCCCAAACAACAGCTGGGGGAGCTCAGGCATACTTCTTGCTATGATGTTACCACATCCATATTTCTGAATACTTTCCTGCAAGGAGCCTAAACTAGAAAATAGGGAGCCTGAACTGTGGATATTTATCCCTGGTGAGATAGACAGTCATCAAACTTTCATCCTTGGAAAGAACAGCTCTAACCAAAACTGGCTGCCTTTCACGTTTTCTACACAAGCACAGCTCTGATGGCGCTTGTGGCAATGTTCTTTTAAAGGGGCACCCTGTTTATGAAACGTTAGTCCCTCTAGAGTAGAGATAAGACATGTAAGCTCCTTTCTGCAAATCAGAAGATAAGCAAAAGCTCCTGCTTGCTATTTTTTTCTCCACAGACTTTGAGGAATTGGTTCGATAAGGTTCCTTCAAGTCAAGCGTCGCTACTGGTGACTTGAGGACACATGTCGTCTCTGGATCAGCAGCATGGAAGTAGTTTGCCTTTATCTTTCTTCACAATGTTTTCTTGGTTGCCCAGTCTAGGCAACAGTCTGACACATTCTGAAAATCTCTTCTTCAAGCATTCACCAGGTCTGCTTTGCTTCTGACTCTGAAGAAGATCAGCCAGGTGCTGCCAGGTGCTAAGAGCTTGGTAGCTTTTCAACTTTTTAAATTGTTGGTTTGACATCCTCTCAAGGAGCACAAGGTGGCAAACACAGGCTGAAACCTTGAGATTTTTCCAACAACAACAATAATAATACTAAAAGTTGGAAGGGACCTTAGAGGTCATCTACTCCAACCCCCTGCTCAGGCAGGAAACCCTAAACCATTTCAGACAAATGGCTGTCCAGTCTCTTCTTGAAAACATCCACTGTTGGAGCATTTACCGCTTCTGGAGGCAGGTTGTTCCCCTGGTTAATTGTTCTGTCAGGAAGTTTCTCCTTAGTTCTAGGTTGCTTCTCTCCTTGATTAGTTTCCATCTGTTGCTTCTTGTCCTGCCTTCAGGCGCTTTGGAGAATAGCTTGACTCCCTCTTCTTTGTGGCAGCCCCTGAGATATTGGAACACGGCTGAAGATGGGTTTGAACCCAATTTTCCCCAACTGCTGTTCAACACCCTTGTGTCCAGTAGAGCTCACTTTATAGCTCTGTGATTCTCTATGTTACCGTTTCATAAGTAATTTTATGAGCAATAAACATCCGCAGAAGTGGAGTCTAAATGAATGAGAGACATCACAAAAGGCATCCACTGTGATGTGCCCATGGTAAACGCAGGGAAATAAGAAACATCATAAAGTCTTCTTTGAGTCAAAAGTGTTCAAAGGTCCAATCATCGGTGTCATCAGATATAAACTCATACCTAAATAGGTGTAATCAAGCACACAAACACACACATCCACACATAAATCTTTTTCTTTATGCCATGAATTCAAAGGAACAAATAAACATTTAACTACCATCCTTTGTGAGATGGAGAGCCCATGTTCCATTCTTGGAACCTGTGACCAGGACAATAAAGCGCTAAAGGATAAATATCTTTTATCGCAGTCCCCTTCCGCCACCAGATAAGACCAGCAGGCTGGAGGCAACTTGCCAAATCACTACCTGAAAGCCATTTAACCAACTGGGGAAGTTTGCAGCTAGGACAGGTGTTCAGTTGCTATCCAGATGATGAATGGCTGGGCCACTGCAGAATTCTCGTCTCATAATCCCAGTCTGGACATTTAATGAGTTGCATTTAGAAACAAATGGAGGAGAAAACTGTCCCAATGGGGGAGGGGGAAAATAATTCAAACTTAAGGAGTAAATCTAAAAAGTAAACTGCTAAACAAGTCGTAAGAGGAACTAAAGGAGAAATTACTCATAAAGCCATAAGAAATTGCGTCATAATGATGCTATTTTGCATAGCATTTGAATAGCAAAAAAAAAAAAAGCTTTCTGAAAATCCCAGGCTTCGTCCTGCTTCCAGAAATCTGGTTATTATATGATACTATGAAATATGAGGATATCCACACCCAGCAAGAGCTGTTTATCAAGTCAACATCATCCATAAAGGTCCAGAATACTTGATCCACCCAGGTGAAAGGGAAAAATCTCTCCATCCCCTTTTTTCAACAACCAATCCCTTTACACAGATTGGGCAATTCAATTTGCCTATATATAAGGTAGATTTTTCTTATAACTGCCTTGGGCTTTTATATTATAGGGCGGTAAAACTCAAGGTTGCATAACTTCTTGACCTTAAAGCAAGGAAATGAGCTGAAATCTTTCAGGAAGGAAGCTACAGTTGTTGTATTTGTTTGATGTTTAAAAATAAGAACCTTTTTGTGTGTGTGCAAAGGTCTGTACCCATCCTCTTTAAGGATAATTCAATCTTTGCAAAGGATGAAATACACACCTCAAATATTTATTGATATCTATTTGTGTATACTGTATCCAGTCTATTATTTTGACAAATAACTCAAGGCAACGAGCATCCCTAATATTCTTTCCTCTTCCTATTTTCCCCCACAACTGCTACTCCATGAAGTGGGTTGGGCTGAAAGAGAATGCATAATACGGAAATAACTCTTACTTAAATGATTAGTTTCCCCTTGCCCAGATTATCATCCATTCGATCATTTCAAAGGCTAAAATATACTTTGGAACAGGGCAATTGCCTGTGAAGTCTCCCTCCTTTAAAACGGTTATGCGCTAGGTTTATTTCAAGAAAATATTTTCTCCCGAAACTAGCACAGGACCAGCAACAAATCTTTTGCAAGTGTTCATTGAGGAAATACTGGAGGGAAGCTAAGAGAAACCTCAAGGATGTTGTCAAACATCCGTTTCAAGAAAGAAGCGCACATTTTTACTCTGGAACAATTAAAAAAAAATCTCACGTTTAGAAGCTGTCTAGAACCACTGACTGGTTTAGAAGGCTTCTTAAAAAGAAGTTTTCTTTCCCGTGTCAATCAACACAAAAAGGTGATTCAACCTGGTAGAAAATTTAGCAGAATGATGGATGTACGACATGACTGATAGAAGAGTGCACAGGAAAAAGAGGGAGCAAGATAGAAAAATATGTTTAAATAAGTGTTTATAAATAGACTCCTGGGTATCACTCTTAATTTCCCTTTCAGCCTCTTTTCTTAACCCACTAATGCACTTTGGAGAGTATTGTATGTCTTTGAAGCAAATGGAGAGGGCATAAAGCGAGGGAAATGTTACTATTTATAATAACTCTATTATTTTCCCTGCTGAAGATTTTGCAAATACGTCCCAAGGAACGCCTCCGTGGTTGCACATGAGCTGCCAACATAAAAACCCCTAATCTCTGTTCTCTTTTAAACGATGCATTTATTTGTTTGCTTTTAGAAGAAAAAAGCAATGTGCAGATACTATTCTAACTGAAAACCTGCTTATCATGCTGTCCCAATGTATTATTTCCTGCCTTATTTACAAAAAGAAGGGGGGGAAGATAACAAAATATATATTCAAGGGATTAGGGTATATTGTATAATGCTTTACACGGTCTTAATAAAGAATGCCCTATTTCTATCATCCATAAATCATCTTTATTATATGCAGGGCAGAGTTGATCAACTTGCCTTCTAATGTGCTCTGGATGCAATATTATTCAACATGAACTGAACTTTTTATCAACTTGGAACTGAAAATGAAACAGCAAGAGTTTTTTGTTGGAAAGATATTTTTTTTAATAGTTAGTGAGACATCTAGCGGCTAACACGGGAAACATTCCGGGTTTTAGTTTTTTTTAAGATTTCATCTTTTAATATATCAACCATTTGACATTCTTATGCCAACTCCTGTGCAAATGGGAATAAATTTAGGGACCATAAAGTATATTATTTGTCTTCAGTTGATTAGTACAATATACGAACCCAGCCAATTCAGCTCATGGTTACTTATACACCTAGCCACAATAGTTTAATAAATTATAAACAAATCCTGGCTTAGCATAACAAGCCCGGTTAATGAGTTAAACCTACAGAAGGCTGAATTGGAATAGATTCATTAGAGATCTCCCAATCAGCTCCCAAAGGGCAGGTTGAAGCTAAAAGTGATGTCTTTATTGTACATATACAAACCTTCACCATTCATTACTGCATCCAGTTTTGGTCACCACAATGTAAAAAAGATGTTGAGACTCTAGAAAGAGTACAGAGAAGAGCAACAAAGATGATTAGGGGACTGGAGGCTAAAACATACAAGGAACGGTTGCTGGAACTGGGTATGTCTAGTTTAACGAAGAGACGGACGAGGGGGGACATGATAGCAGTCTTCCAATATCTCAGGGGCTGCCCCAAAGAAGAGGGAGTCAAGCTATTCTCCAAAGCCCCTGAAGGCAGGACAAGAAGCAATGGATGGAAACTAACCAAGGAGAGAAGCAACCTAGAACTAAGGAGAAACTTCCTGGCAGTTAGAACAATTAACCAGTGGAACAACCTGCCTCCAGAAGCGGTGAATGCTCCAACACTGGAAGTTTTTAAGAAGAGATTGGACAGCCATTTGTCTGAAATGGTATAGGGTTCCCTGCCTGAGCAGGGGTTGGACTAGATGACTTCCAAGGTCCCTTCCATCATCATCATCATCATCATTATTGCCTTCAGTATGTCCTGTTCCTCCTCCATTACTTTACTAAAATTGCAAATACTTGAGGACATGCTGTATGAAGATAAACAGAAACAAAGGGGTTGGACTAGATGACTTCCAAGGTCCCTTCCATCATCATCATCATCATTGCCTTCAGTATGTCCTGTTCCTCCTCTATTACTTTACCAAAATTGCAAATACTTGAGGACATGCTCTATGAAGATAGACAGAAGCAAAGTGAGGTATTCAGTTTGAAGAAAAGACGTTTTAAGGTAGGCAGGATCATGTTCAGATACATAAAATGAAACTAAAGGAAGCTAGGATGCTACCAAGGATGTTGGCTGGCCAAAAGTCCTGGCCATGTCTCTTCCTTCCCATATGCAGCATTCACCCTTGTAGAAGCATTGAACTATAATATAGTTGGTTTCGTTTGGTTTTGGTCTAGAGCAGTGTTTCTCAACCTTCAGCATTTTAAGCTGTGTGGACGTCGACTCCCAAAATTCCCTATCCAACATCAATTACAGCTTAAGTTCATGAGTGAAAGCCCCTTGATCAACTGTTGGAGAACACCTTTCAGTGTTATTGTATTTGCCTTGAAATAAACTCAACACACAGATTATGTCTTGGCACCAGTTCTGAGCCCCACTCATTGTGGCTCATTCAGAAAAGTGGGGTTCACCAAAGTCTGCTTTCCACACAATCCACACGCCATTCTACATCTCAGGTAAGCTATGCATGTTTTCTATCTTAGCCACTTGCAAAGGTTTACAGTTAAATGTTACACCTTAAAAACTCGAGAAAAAACAAAAGCATGGCAGATGTTTGGCTTTTTCTCCTCCTGCCCATGCAGGAACTAACAATCATATTGAGAAACTGCTCTAATCTGCTGTTGCTCAGATAAAAGCAGTCACCTGCATTTGCATGCACACACCTGGCAGGCCACCCATCTGCCATAGAGAAGACATTTTCCTGGAACAATAAGGATTAACTTGGAAACACGGCTGCTTTGCTGTCATCAGCAGTTCCACTAAATAAGCTTCTACCGCAACAGCCACAGATAGAGAGGTTGGTCTTTTACCCCAGGGGTCCCCAACCCCTGGTCCATGGACCTGTACCGGGCCGCGGCATGCCAGCAACTGGTCCACACAAATGAGCAAAGCCCCATCCGCGGGATGTAGGCAGCACACAAAACCATGCACTCCCCGGTCTGTGGATAAACCTTTCTCCATGGAACTGGTCCCTGGTGCCCAAAAGGTTGGGGACCTGTTTTACCCCTCTGTTATTGCAACCTCGTAATTATTGTGCTCTTTCCTACAACTACACAGATAGTCCTCAACTTAAATTGATCCCAAATTTTCACTGCTAAGCAAGACAGCTGTTCAGTGAATTTTCCATGTTGTTGTTGTTAGTTGTGGAGTTATGTCCGACTCATCGCGACCCCCACGGACAATGTTCTTCCAGGCCTTCCTGTCCTCTACCATCTTCTGGAGTCCATTTAAGCTCACGCCTACTGCTTCAGTGACTCCATCCAGCCACCTCCTTCTCTGTCGTCCCCTTCTTCTATTGCCCTCCATCTTTCCCAGCATCAGGCTCTTCTCCAGGGAGTCCTTCCTTCTCATTAGGTGGCCAAAGTATTTGAGTTTCAACTTCAGGATCTGGCCTTCTAAAGAGCAGTCAGGGTTGATCTCCTCCAGGCCTTCCTGTCCTCTGCCATCTTCTGGAGTCCATTTAAGCTCATGCCTGCTGCTTCAGTGACTCCATCCAGCCACCTCATTCTCTGTCGTCCCCTTCTTCTCTTGCCCTCCATCTTTCCCAGCATCAGGCTCTTCTCCAGTGAGTCCTTCCTTCTCATTAGGTGGCCACAGTACTTGAGTTTCAACTTCAGGATCTGGCCTTCTAAGGAACAGTCAGGGTTGATCTCCTCTAGGACTGACTGGTTTGATCATCATGCAGTCCAGGGGACTCTCAGGAGTCTTCTCCAGCACCAGAGTTCAAAGGCCTCCATTCTTTGGCACTCAGCCTTTCTTATGGTCCAACTTTCACAGCCGTGCATTGCAACTGGGAAAACCACGGCCTTGACTATACGTACTTTTGTTGGCAGGGTGATGTCTCTGCTTTTTAGTATGCTGCCTAGATTTGCCATAGCTTTCCTCCCCAGGAGCAAGCGTCTTCTAATTTCTTGGCTGCAGTCCCCATCTGCGGTGATCTTGGAGCCCAGGAAGATAAAGAAGAATTTTCCATATATGTATGCAAATATAGGTCACTGCTTTTCTCTGAGCAACATTTTAAGACCCTTCTTGGCACGGCTGTTAAGTAGATCACTGCAGTTGTTAAGTTAGCAACATGGTTGTTAAGTGACCCGGGCCTCCCCATTGACTTTGCTTGTCAGGTGGTCACGAAGGCGGATCACATGACCCTGGACACTGCAACCGTCATAAATACCAATCAGCTGCCAATTCTGATCACGTGACCACGAGGATGCTGCAACAGTTGTTAAGTGTGAAAAAAGGCCATAAGTCGCTTTTTTTCAGAGCTGCTGTAATTTTGAACAATCACTAAGCAAATGGTTGTTAAATCAAGGGCTACATCTATGCACACACAGCATTCAGATATTAACCTTTGTTTATTAAATAAGCCACAATTATCTGCATTCCCACAGCATACCAAACCAACAACACTGTAGTTTAACCTGTTAAAAGTTTTAAATGCTGGGTCTCAAAAATTATCAGCTGCGAGAGCAGAGTAGATAAATGGCAATTTTGAATGTGCATATCCTCTTCCTTTAAAACTATGCATGGGAGAGAAATTAACTGAACTTGGTTACTGCCGTTTCTGTAATTACACAGAGATGGCACTGATTGCTTAATTTTCTGCTTATCTCTGAAATGTGGTACTTGCTGACATAAGCTTGGCTAAGCAGATTATATGCACCATACAGTACTTATCTCTATTCAGTTAAAAGTCCACTGCAAATGAAAGTCAAAAATGCAAATGCCAAAGATTTCCATGCCACAAAAGAATAGCAGAAGAAGATATATGTGGACAGTTTAATAACCAACAGTAATAAATCCACAGGAACGTTAACAGATTGGTTTCATTAAACAAACTGTATGTTATGTAATTACAGCTTTTTATAAAAATTCTAAATTACAATACAGATCTAACAAAACCCGTTTCTAACAAATTGGCACTGTAAACCAAATTGAAATATGCCACTATAAATATTTTATGTGTAGAGAAATATCTGACTTATAGACAAGTATACTTTTTTTTAAAAAAAAATGTGATATGGCTTTGTGTTACATCACAACGTAGCAACCCAGATTTCTCCCATTGGTCTCTAGGTTAGATATAAAATTTTCTACTACAGGGTTTCTGTTTTGCTTTTGCATATATGTATGGATGAATGATTTGTGTGCATATACGTAATTTTCATACATACAGAGTTTGTCTTGGGGTGGGTAGACATATTGAAAGTCCCAATTACATGCAACGTCAGAAAGCCAAAAAGAGAACTTTAAGATAGTTTAATCAAGGTACAAGACCAACTTCATTTAGGTAACTCATCAGCCAGAAGATCCTAAAATTATTATACTGTTTGCCTGAAATATGTGATTTATTCTCCATAGTGACATTAAAATTTTATGAAATTGTCCAATAAAAAGGAACTTTCTTCATCAGAAGATAAATATTCTTCCTAAAAATTATAGGTCACTTAACTGATTTTCCACTATGCCACATTTCAACTAATAGACCAAAATTTACTGGCAGATTCTTCGTTCAGTCATGCTCAAACCAATTCTTCATTTGCAGCAAATTATAAAAATCCGTATGTTTATGGCTGGTTGTCACAGATTTCAAAGCCAAAAATCTAAAGCATCCAATCTCAGCCGTAGACATTACTATGTAACATCAAAATATTAATTTTGGTTTCTAGTTCTTCAGAAGAAATAAAGAGATACAAAGGCAAAGAAATTGTGGCTTAACTCTAGTTTTTAATATTGTACCTTTTGTGATGACTTTTACCCACATCAAAGATAGGTGCCTTCCAGATGTTTTTGGTTTCATATTCTATCAGTCCCAATTGCCATCGACAAGAAATTTATGAATACAGGTCCCAGGTTAATATTACAGGATCCAATTTGGGTCAGATCACCGGGACCAGAAGTTTAGTCTTCCAAGCTTTCTGAGCTCATCCTCAGGGAACTTCTGTCTCTCCAAAATGAAGTTGGGTTCTAGCAGACGTCTGAAAGCTCAGAAGACCGTTGGTCCTGGTGATCGAACCAGATTGGAACCAGAAATTTATAAGGTGTTCAGACACTTGGGAAACAAGTTGTCTATCTCTCGCCTTCATTTAATCCAGGTTTTATACGCCTAGGAACTGACCACAAGATCTCACGTATTGCTAGTTTCTCCTTATCCTACTTTACCTTCCTTCACAATTCAAAACATCCCATCAACAAGTTTTGTACATGTGAAGCAGCACAGATGACAAAGGCTAGTTTTATACCAACAACAAAATTTCCCCATTGGATTGTACATTTGATTGTATCTTTCATAACCACAAGTATTTCACTGGGACATTGTGAAAAAGCCATATATTTATCAGAAAAATACGTCAAGATGAAACCAAAACCAGATCCTCACCATTTTAAGATCTGGGAATTGCAAATCTTTGTTTTCTTTTTCTCATAAATATCTACGCTGATGTCTACTGATTTGATTTTTTGTTTTTTTTATAGTTTTCCATAAGTCCTTTCTCTTTCAGCAAAGCAAAGCAATCACAAAGAAGTTTCTACAGGACATTTATTTAGTAAAGTTAAGATTCAGGTTAATTAAATAGCCATTTGAAGCCGGCAACACGTTACTTGAGATATTCAGGAGGACCAATAGGAAAGCTTCCAAAATCAGTCACATAGCCTCGAAGAAATTAAATATACACTTCTACAATACAGGACCTATATCAAAGCATATGAAAGTTGACCAATCTTTGCAAACACAGGTGGGTCCTGCCCCAAAGTCTTCAGTTAAACAAATGGTGGTTCATCCTGGATAAAATCCTTCTATCTCGGAGTACTATTTAAAGCTAAATGTCCAAAAACTGGTTACACGTAAGAGCCAATACCAATTCAAGTTTGTATTAAGAGACAACTTATTAAAAAAAAGTTCTGTTATCCCTGCAACATTTTTTTTTTTAAGATAAGGAATTAAAAACCTGGAAAGGGGAAAGGGGTGAATACTAAGGTAACCAATTCAGGGATCATTAACTTTACAAATTGTGAACATGATCTGATTTGTTTTTTTAATTCTTTTGAAAACTCAAGTAGATAAATTTCCTGATGCTCCTTTGGGAGTGTCAGTCAGGACAGTTAAGAAACGGCATTGTGGATGCTACGTTCAGTGAGGAACCTGCCCAACCATCAAGGGATCTGTAAACAACTCCTTGGAAATTTCTTGGCGAGAAAAACGCTAATGGAAACGAAACAGTGATAGAAGAATCCAAGTCTTCATGAAAAGAGCCGTGCCAAAGCTGACCCCAACAGCTCCAATAGCCGATACTGCATTAAATGCAGATGTTACACGTCGGAGCTCAAAGCTCTCCGTTCTGTTTATATCTTATGTTTATTGCTTTGTGGCCTTTAGGCTGCAAGATTAAAAAGGATAAGGCAGTGAGTCTTCCCAAAGGGTGGAAAAATTAGGCACTCTGACAATTCACACAGGGCTTGTTCTCCTCCCGCCTGTAACTTTGGAGCTGGATGGAGCATTGATAGATGCCGAAGGTAGTCAGCAGCAATTGCCTGGCCTTGGATTGGACCTCCTCCCACTTGGGTGAACTACCAGGAACTGAAAGAAAAGAAAGCCACAAAAAAACCCAAAACATTAAAGCAACTGTTTGTTGATTTCTTGCAATGCCTCTATGGAAGACAGCTCTTCAGATGAATAACCAAAATTATTATATTTTGACTCTAATTCAAGGATTACTTGAATGTCACCACATTTCCTTCCAGAAGGATGATCAAGAAGAACTACTTCTTCTCCAAGTTGTTCAGGACCCCCCAAATAAAACATCTGTTGAAGGAAGCAAACCAGAAATCTCCAGCTCTACCAGCAATGTATTGTGAATTACAGTCTGGGTGCATTCCTGACCCTAGCTGGAGATTTAATTAGTAGATCATTTGGGTATACATATGTATGCATGCCTCAGATGCCTTAATAGCTATGCTATTATCTTGACAAATGCTTTAGACTTAGGAAAGCAGCTTAAATGGGAATTGATTGTTGTTATAAGCAAACCTGAGGGAGTCCCCAGTGGGTTGATCTGTTGGGAATACACAAGCAAATTTCCAACAGTTTATGGATTTGTCTGCTAGGATTGTCTCAGCAGCTGATATTAGGGTTTCTACCTTGAATATCCTCTATTTAATGAACCAACTGAGGAGCTTTTCAAGTTCAGAATTGTTCTCCAATTGCTCTCTCCTGTTCTTGAGAATGATGGGAAAAAATGGAAATATTCTAGATAGAGATAGATAGATAGATAGATAGATAGATAGATAGATAGATAGATAGATAGATAGATGATGGATGGATGACAGGTAGGTAGGATAGATAGATAACATAGATGATAGATAGATAGATAGATAGATAGATAGATAGATAGATAGATAGATAGATAGATAGATAGATAGATAGATAGATAGATAGAGATGGATGGATGGATGGATGGATGGATGGATGACAGATAGATAGATAGATAGATAGATAGATAGATAGATAGATAGATAGATAGATAGATAGATAGATAGATAGATGATGGATGGATGGATGACAGGTAGGTAGGATAGATAGATAACATAGATGATAGATAGATAGATAGATAGATAGATAGATAGATAGATAGATAGATAGATAGATAGATAGATAGATGATGGATGGATGACAGGTAGGTAGGATAGATAGATAACATAGATGATAGATAGATAGATAGATAGATAGATAGATAGATAGATGGATGGATGGATGGATGGATGGATGGATGGATGGATGGATGGATGGATGGATGGATGGATGACAGGTAGGTAGGATGGATAGTTAAGATAGATGATAGATAGATAGATAGATAGATAGATAGATAGATAGATAGATAGATAGATAGATGATGGATGGATGACAGGTAGGTAGGATAGATAGATAAGATAGATGACAGACAGACAGACAGACAACCTTTGTCATTTTTTACTACGTGCACAATGGCACACATTAAAAATGAAATTTAGTTGCTTGCTCTCAACGTGTACATCACACATACATAACACACATTTAAACATACTATATACAACATATGCATAGACCTACACCCTTACTTATAAGTAACATATAAATATTAATAAATATTAACCACTGTCCATCTTGAATACATAACGGAAGGAGGAAGCTTTAGAGTTCACAAGGTTAATACTGTATGGAACGAAACAGTGACTGGATCTAGATGTTCTGCTTCGGATACCATGAAGCCCCCTCCTCCCAGAAGGGAACAAGGTTGTGAAGAGGATGTGTAGCATCCCAGATAATCTTGCGGATCCTGCTCAAGCAACGCTTCTGTGCCATGTCCTGGATGGAAGGGAGGGAACTGCCAATGATCTTTTCTGCCGTCCTCACCACTCTCTGCACCACCTTCCTGTCTGAAGCAGTGATGCTTCTAAATCTATGTTTTTCCCATAGATGCATTCTCTATGGGGCTTGTTGTGATATAGTAGCAATTGATTGCTTGTAGAACTTTCACAAAGCCAAGGATTGAAGGATCGTTCATAAGGAAACTTTTTTTAGCCCTGCATTCTTACTAGAAGAGGATTTCGTTTCAACCTGTCAGCTCCATCAAGAGACCAAGAACTGCAGAGCCCAATCACGGTCAAGCCATCAATCACTGCCAATCAATGATCAGTTAACAGGCCAACTTCCTACAGAAGCAAACATTATCTTGTCCAATCACTCAGGTGTCATTCTGACCCATGAGTTGCCAAATCTTCATCTCTGTATCCCAGTGGGGGGGAAATACAATTTAATCTAAATGTTTCTTTAAAAAATAATTTTTGACTTGGGATGATCAATTAATTTATTTCTTCCCATCCCTTGCCTGATTTGTGGTTTTGGATTGTGAGCTTTTGATTCAAGCCGTTATCTTTTATTTTACTTTACAGATATTATCTAATAACCACGTACTGCCTGAAGCAAGTATTGTAGAAGCAATGGATCAACATATTTTACCTAGTTGTAGGTGGACAATGGCAACTGTTTTTCCTGAAGTTAGAGACCAGACATACAGGTTTTCCACTGAAAATACATCTTCAATTTTCATCAACTCTTCTTTAATAAGGTCCACATTTAAATGCCTTGGAACTCCTACAAGTGAAACAAAGAACCAGGAACAGAGTTTTCTGTTTAAACTTGAAAAATATATGCCATACATGAACAAGCTGTAAAACGATTAAAGATAAAACAAATGTTTTTGAGCATTTGAGCATCAGCAAAGTTTTGGAATATCTTGTGACTTAGCAAGTGTCTTGCATAGCAACAGAAATTTTGGCCTCAGTTGTGGTTGTAAATTGAGGATAAACTGTACTCGGTAGCACATCAAGTTATTGATGAAAATTATTAAGAGTGTGTGTGTCTCATTTTAAAAAATCCCCCTGAATTCTACCTCTTCCCAGTCATCGTCAGCTCTTACCTTCAAGTACAATTATTCCGGTGTCCCATATGATCCGAAAGGTTGTAAAAGCCACAAGAACTGAAAATATGTAGGTACATATGGGATCAGCAATCTTATATTCTGGCTGAAACAAAAAAGATGAAAACCTCGTAACAAAGTCCCTGGCTATAAATATTTTGAAGGCTTAAAAATGGGGGCATGGGAAGAATGCCATCCGTCAATATTTTAAGGATAGATGCAAGAATCGGTGCCAAGTCCACAGGATTGCCATAGCTATTTGTTTCCTACCCTATCCGTTCAATTTTTCACTAAATCAGGTGTCTGTTTTTCACAACAACTAAACAACCACAGTTAATTTGGGGAATATACAATATGCGTTTGCAATGTGCAGTTTTCCACACAGCTTATTTAAATAAGCTATACTTACAAGAACCAGTTCTGTGGAGGAGGGCTAATTGGTATGTGCTTTTCCCCACACATAAGAAATACTTTCCTTGTTAAGATGATGCCGGCCCACTCCATTTATTTACAATTGTACAATAGGACCGAGTCTTCCCAAACTTTCCCATGAATAATATTCTTTAACGCAACTTCACTGCAACTATAATTTGGACCACGACAGATAAGGGGTAGGCAACTGTAGAACAAAGACTGTTTTGTATGCAGGATATTAGATGCCTTTGGGAGGGGAAAAAAAAATCAGCTTCAGAGGATCACTGAACTTTTCAGATTAAAAAAAAACCTACTGATTTATTTAACTACCTGGATTAATCATCTTCCGCGGGCGATGCTTGGGCTGATATGCAATTTGAAATGCAATTAACCTTTGTACTGTAAATGTTTTTGCAAATGGCACAGTAGCACAGTCGGTCTTGGTATACAAAAACACCCAAGTTTCAACCCCAACATTTATACACCAACTACTATCTACAAGGAGACCTTGCAAAGAGTTTTCCTTAGTCCTTGAAAGCTCAGTATAGATGGTGTAAAATGGTCCAATGGTATAACTCCACGTACTGTATTTATTTAGTTTTAAAATGTATTAGGGTAACTCCATATGGCTTTTTTTTTCACATGCTCCCCACCACCACTATAGATTATTCAGAAAATAATCTGTTAATTCAAATAGCCGCACACAACCTTTCTGTAAAGTGTAAGTAGGGTTTGCAAAGTGTTAAAAAGTACCAACAGAATCAAAAAGTGTAATTTCTTTTAAAATAGGTCAAAACCTTTGGGGGGGAAATAACAAGACATTTGCAAACACATGCTAACAAGAAAAGGAGGTCACATGCATTGCAACTGTTTGAGGATATCTGTCTGTCTAGATCTATCTATCTATCTATCTGATTATCTATCTATGATTATCTATCTATGATTATCTATCTATGATTATCTATCTATATCTATCATTATCTATGATTATCTATTATCTATCTATATACCTATCTATGATTATCTATTATCTATCTATATATCTATCTATCATTATCTATATCTATCTATCTGATTATCTATCTAGCTATGATTATCTATCTATTATCTATTTATCTATCATTATCTATCTATCCAACTATGATTATCTATCATTATCTATCTATCATTATCTATATCTAGCTAGCTAGCTAGCTATGATTATCTATATCTATCTATCTATCTATGATTATCTATCTATGATTATCTATTTATCTATCTATCATTATCTATCTATCTATCTATCTATCTATCTATCTATCTATCTATCTATCTATCTATCTATCTATCTATCTATCTATCTCAAAAATGTCCCACTGAAATGAGCTGGGGTCAAAGCAGTAAAGACACTATTTTTCCAATTTCCCTCCTCTTAACTAGTAGCAAACAAGTCTCTAAAAGTCCTGCTTGGTAGTATTTATTAGAAGAAAGGTTAAGAATTCCAACACAAGAATTCCAACAGGTGGGGTTACTTTGAAATGTGGCAAGTATATATAAGCAATTTTATGGCAGTAGAACTTTTGGTTCATTTTGGGGGGGGCATGTTTATGATAAAGGGAGCAGGAAGGACCCACAGTCCTCCTCCTCTTCTACTCCACAAACCCCACTCCCTTCTAGCACTGATGATGTTCCCCAGTTGGGCAATGAAACGTCTGCAAGAAAACAACCAAGCTCAGAGAGCACCAAGGACCCCACAGTCCCACCCTGAGCTACAAAACCTTCTTCTCTATGAGTAAGACATTTGTGCATGAGCAAACCACCATCACTGTTACAACCTCCCAAGGCCGAACAATCCCAGATCCGAGAGGCCCACAAGTCTAGCAAAGAAACCCCGCCCACCTTGAATCGAATGATGTACGCAGCCACAAGCACGCCGATACTTTGCACCAAGTCTCCCAGGGCGTGGACGAACGCAGCTCTCACAGCCAAGCTGCCATGACCCTGACTCTGAGAGTGGCCGGGGGCTGCTGTGGAAGAGCCGGGCGGAGGAAGAGGTGAAGGCGTGTGCGAATGGGAGTGTAGGTGACCGGACTGGCTCAACAGGAAGCCCATTCTGAAATGAAAAGCAGAGGAGAAGAAAGATGCTTTAAGCAGGAAAAGGGCCACTTCGCTTTGGAAACACCAACGGGGAAAACAACATCGGTTACAGGATTCTGATTTTTTTCTAGTAAGGCTATGCAGTGCATCACAATCAAAGCTAATTTCCCTTTGTTAGCCAAGGAAACCAGCATTGTCCAAAGATGTGGCCAGTATGACTATATATACCAAAGTTGCACGGAACGCTGTTACCTTCCCACCAAAGTGGTACCTACTTATGTACTTGCATTTGCAAGCTTTCAAACTGCTAGGCTGGCAGGAGCTGGGGCGAGGAACAGGAGCTCACCCCGTCATGCGATGCTTGGGTGTTGAACTGCCAACCTTCCCAGCATCTTAACCACATACCGAGGCACCATTCCTTGCACAGTTGCTCTTTGAAACCCAGGAAAGTCACAATGGATTTGTTGACAGCTGCGAGATTTGTGCCCCTGTAGGTTCTGAAGCAAATTTATTGATTGATTTATTTT
The DNA here is from genome assembly GCA_034064705.1 of Bothrops alternatus. Classification (NCBI taxonomy): domain Eukaryota; kingdom Metazoa; phylum Chordata; class Lepidosauria; order Squamata; family Viperidae; genus Bothrops; species Bothrops alternatus. The sequence goes on along the minus strand of JARGCV010000109.1, from coordinate 798,477 downwards.
TTTTGGATCCAAAGGGATCCGGGTTTTCAGCACGAAGTCTGAAAAATAATCAGTTACTTGTTCACGGGATTTAATGAGAGTCAGCAGTGCTTTCTAATGCTGTTCTGCAAAGCCACTGTAAATGTATATATGCTCACGGATCAGCTGCTGGCCAGACAGCCTATCTGAACATCGTTCTCCAGAGTTACTTTTATCTATTATATTTCACTCTTCCTGCTAATCTGCTGTGCCTGGCCTCCTGCCCATCTTCAAGGAGAAAAAAATCACTTCAGGCCTAGGCTTGCCAAGAAGAATAGCGGGGCAGAAATCCCCTCGTCTTCCTTATGCCCCATTACTCAAATATGCTTTGATCTAAACAGAGTAGCAAGAAAAATTTTTTTGTCCTCTCATAGGTAGAGCCTTCTGCTCCCCAAATCCTTTCTTTCTGCTTTTCTTGAGAGGGGAGGAAATTACAGGTGCCCGGGCACTGGACTATCAAGCCAGCATAATTGGTCAATTAACCTATGTCTGGTACAAATTCAGCCCAGGCTAATCGATGCTTGTCTGTAGCTACTTGCCATTTGCTTTGTGGCTGAGAAGCGTTTTATCGTCAATAGCAGGGGTGGGCAACCGTAGCCCTTTTACAACCCGTGGACTTCGACTCCCAGAATTCCTAAGCCAGCACTGCCAAGGTTGGACAGCCCTACTTCGCAACATGGCTCTACTGTTCTGCCCTCTCGTTGCTTCCACCTCCTACCCTGGTGTAGCCGTAACCATGCCGTTAATAACAAGTCCTTCTGGAGAAAATTTCAAGCGTTGTGCAAATGGTCTGAGAAACGTCCCTGTGGAAAGAGACTGGACAACCCAATGGTGTCCAACATCAGACCTCACCAGATGAGACTGACAGCTGCAGCTAGCAGATGCCATCAAGATCAATAGACTATCAGTCTTAAGAAGGAAGGAAGGAAGGAAGGAAGGAAGGAAGGAAGGAAGGAAGGAAGGAAGGAAGGAAGGAAGGAAGGAAGGAAGGAAGGAAGGAAGGAAGGCAAACAACAACTTACATGAGGTTTACTGCTACTCCAATAGCTGCAGTGATAAGCATCACATCCCCGTTAATTTCATAGTCCATGTGGATAGTTCGCTGAACAGCTTCGTATAAGAGGAAAACCATCAGGATGTAAATCAACAATACACTGAAGATGGCAGACAAAACCTCTGGGAGAAAAAGAAGCAAAACAGCAGCATTTGAAAAGGAGACTTTTAAGCCCAGCAACAACATTTAAACCTTAAAATGCATTCATTCAACGCTGTTAAAAAGAGTGAGTGTTGCCTTGATAAAGCAGCTACTTCCAAATGACTAAATATCTAAAACAAGGGTCTTCAAACGTGGCCCTTTTATGACTTGTGGACTTCAACTCCCAGAATTCCTCAGCCAGCCTCCATTTTGTTTGTTAGATTTAAGCCAGGGGTCTTCAAACGTGGCCCTTTTATGGCTTGTGGACTTCAACTCCCAGAATTCCTCAGCCAGCCTCCATTTTGTTTGTTAGATTTAAGCCAGGGGTCTTCAAACGTGGCCCTTTTATGGCTTGTGGACTTCAACTCCCAGAATTCCTCAGCCAGCCTCCATTTTGTTTGTTAGATTTAAGCCAGGGGTCTTCAAACTTGGCCCTTTTATGACTTGTGGATTTGGACTCCCAGAATTCCTCAGCCAGCCTCCATTTTGTTTGTTAGATTTAAGCCAGGGGTCTTCAAACGTGGCCCTTTTATGACTTGTGGACTTCAACTCCCAGAATTCCTCAGCCAGGCAAGCTGGGAGTTGAAGTCCACAAGTCATAAAAGGGCCACGTTTGAAGACCCCTGATCTAAAATGAGATGCAGTACAGGGAGTCCTCGACTTACAACAGTTCGTTTAGTGGCCGTTCGAAGTTACAACAGTACTGGGAAAAGTGACTTAAGACCATTTTCACACTTAGGACCATTGCAGCATCCCCAGGGTCATGTGATTTACATTCGGATGCTTGGCAACTGGCTCATCTTTACGACCGGTTGCAGTGTCCCGGGTGGTGGTGTCATGTGATCCCCTTTTATGATCTTCTGACAAGCCAAGTCCATTGGGGAAGCAAGATTCACTTAACAACCGTGTGTGACTAACTTAACAGCTGCAGTGGTTCACTTCAACAAATGCGGCGAGAAAAGTCATAAAACGGGGCAAAACTCACCTAACAAATGTCTCACTTAGCAAGATAAATTTTGGGCTCAATTGCGGTGGTAAGTTGAGGACTACCTGTACCGTGGTGGGACATAAGCAGAAGCTGGTCTGCTACAAAGAAAAAAGAAGTCCCTCCAAAACAGAGGCCCCCAACCTTTTGGGCACCAGGGACCGGTTCCGTGGAGAGAGGTTTTCCCACGGACCGGAGGGCGTGTGGTTTTGTGTGCTGCCTGCATCCCGCAGATGGGACTTTGCTTGTTTGTGCGGACCGGTTGCTGGCATGCTACAGCCCAGTACCGGTCCACGGATCAGGGGTTGGGGACCCCTGCTCTAAAATAAGGGTCCTCAGACTCATCAGCACACTGATCACTTCCTGAAGTTCACAGTCAGTTATTGACCTGCAAAAAGCTATCATGCCAAGTCCAATTGCATCTCTCATTACATTTCAACAAGATGTGTTATTCAATCGGCGTGAAAGCCCTATGACACACAATCTGGGGTGTCCCATTATAATGACACTACAAAGTTTGCCACATTGGTTTCCCAGCACTGTATAATAAACTAGTGTTACTATTGTAGGTTTTTTGGGCTGTTTTGGCTGGGAGGATTATTTAGAACTACAGACAATAGAAACCCTCTGTCAAGACAGCATAAATTCAATTTTTGTAGCGAGTAAAGGCATTAAAATGAAGGTAAGATAATATGTACAAAGTCTCTTTTTAGCCTGTACAAGAGGAGAGTTGTATTTCATAAACTTGGACTGCCAAGTTTTCAACTCTCCAGTTGAGATGTTTTCCTCCACTGCGGTAACATCATCATCAATTTACTTATTAAAGCCATACTGTACTTTACTGTAGAGCGTAAATCATCCTGGATCTCAAACAACACAGCATTTGGCAGTTGTGAAACTTTTCTTTCAAGAGTTCTTAATTTTGTTGAATGAATATCCTTATGACTGAAATACAAGCCACTGGAGCTAAAAGCTGTTTTCAAAGGCTTTTGAATGCACACCAGTTGCTTGAGTTTTATTATACAGCTCCTACTGGACATTAAAGAATGGGGGCGGAGGGGGAGGAAATGCTGAAAAATCTAATTACAGCTTTGGAAATAAGAATCTTATGAACAGTGGGTTGAATAATGTGAGCCTAAACTAACCTAGGGGAGGCCTGAAGGAGCAAAACTGAATCAGCACATCTAATTGAAAAATATCTCTCTTCTTTCTCTTTGGCTGAATGACTTCTTTTTCTAAGAACTAATCTAAATATATTTTTAGAAACTTCTTGTGAGGACTAATGTGGTTTTCACAGGGGAACTGTGACTGAAGAACATCTCATTCGTTCATCCTCTGGGACAGGAAGAACAGACAGGAACGTGCCATATTTTTTTTTGTACTGTTTTGGACTACAATTCCAAACAATCCTTTATTCACAGCCATTTTGACAGAGCCTGGTGAGACCAGAACATTCAGAACAGCTCAATCCTCCTGGTACACATTTTTGGCCATGTTAGTCCCACCAAAATGTATGAGTTAAAGTAAGACAATTATTTGTTGTAGCAGTTAAGGCACCAGCTAAAAACTGGGAGACTGTGAGTTCTAGTGGTGCCTTAGACATAAAGCCAGCTGTGTCATCTTGAGCCAATCACTCTCTCTCAGCCCTAAGAAGGAGGCAATGGCAAGCCATTTCCAAAAATCTTGACAAGAAAACTGCAGGGACTGGCCCAGGCAATCTCTAGGAATCAAAATGGACTCGATTCAAGTTGTTTGTAAGGTTTGTATTCATCTCCCTCCTTCTATTATTTCCCCAGATCAGCCCTATGAGGTGGGTTGGACTGAGAGAGTCTGACTAGTTCAAATATTTCAACATCACTCCGCGAGCTGCATTGGCTGCCAATTGGTCTCCGAACGCAATTCAAAGTGTTGGTTATGACCTATAAAGCCCTACATGGCATCGGACCAGGTTACTTGCGGGACCGTCTGCTGCCGCATGAAACCCAGCGACTGGTTAGGGCCCACAGGGTCGGCCTTCTCCAGGTCCCGTCAGCCAGACAGGGGAAGAGCCTTCTCTGTTGCGGCCCCGGCCCTCTGGAATCAACTCCCCCCAGAGGTCCGTATTGCCCCCACCCTCTCCGCCTTTCGCAAACTGTTAAAGACACATCTTTGCCAGCAGGCCTGGGGCAGTTGACACCTTGCCCCAGCCAGTGTATGTTTGTTGTGAGTTTGTTTCGGATGATTGGTTTTAATCTAGGGGTTTTATAATGTATTTGATTTCTATATGCTACTGATTATGTTGTAAGCCGCCCTGAGTTTTCGGAATAGGGCGGCATAGAAATCGAAACAAACAAATAAATAAATAAATTCATATAGGCAGATTCCAGGGTGGAGGAAAACCTTTTACCTGGTCTCTGTTACTAGTCCCAAACCTTAATGTAGAGGTGTAGACAATCTTTATCTCTGCCTCCCAATTGTCTCCCAGGTATCTCAGAAGTGCCACGTTGGGAGAAGGGTGACTAGTCTAATCACACTGAACTTATCAAAAGGGGCTAGTTTTGTGCTAGATCTGAGACAGGAGAACATCTCTCAAGGCAGGGATGTTGACAAGAGCCGTGGTGGCGTAAAGGTTAGAATGCAGTTATTGCAGGCTAACTCTGCTCATTGCCAGGAGTTTGATCCTGACCGGCTCAAGGTTGACTCAGCCTTCCATCCTTCCAAAGTTGGTAAAATGAGGACCCAGATTGTTAGGATGAATAGGCTGACTCTATAAACCACTTAGAGAGGGCTGTAAAGCCCTATAAAATGGTATATAAGTCTAAGTGCTATTGCTGTGACTGCAAATGCAAGTCACTTAGCCAACATTTCAAATGTAGGGCTACTTTTCCTTTCAGTCAGATGCAACTGAACCTAAATTGCAAGACCAGGCAAAAATAAACTGCAGAAATTAGAGAAATCAACCTCAAACATATGCCCACTCAGGATCTTTCTCTCTGTCCTCTTTTATCTAAAATCATAAGCTTCGAGTTGAGAAAACAAAGTATACATATGGTCCACAGCACGGGACCTAAGACATCATTAAACATGATAATGATCTAATGATGATTGCATATCTTCAACATTTCAACATCTGCTAGTTTCCATTGGGTAAACAAATACCAAACTGCAATAGCGATTGGCACTGAATCTTATCTCATTGTGAAAGATATCCTTATAGAAACTGTCACAATAAATCTCTTTGGGCCACAACTGATATGCCCAAGGTGTGGACTTATGTTGAGAAAGAGTTATGAGAGAATACACAGAACAGGCATAAAAGAACTAGAGGGTGTGAATATGGTGACTTTTCCCCAGCTGTCTGCCTGTACTGAGTCCTTAAGTCAACAGCTCAAAAGGGATCTCGCAAATTATCACTCTTATAGATATGTAACGTTGTTATTTATCTACCATTTTCTTACCAAATTGAGCAGCTGTCTTTCCCTGGCACCTTGTTAGATCATGGGGTTTTTTTGGTCAACCTGTCACAGCCCCAGTGCAATTGGCTTGGTATGGATGGAGGGCGCCCATTTGGAGAAGATAAATCAAAGAGAGACACTTCACTGCCAACTAGCACAGCCAATGGTAACGGAGTAATTTAAACAGCCGCCTTACCTAATCGATGGAATCCAAAGGTGAATTTTTTGGTGGGAGCTTTTGCAGAGAGCCACAAAGCGAGAATCGTCAAAATAATGCTGCTGAGATCTGTTAACATGTGAAGCGCGTCCGTCATGACAGCTAGACTGTTGGCAATGTATCCACCTTAATGCACAAGTTTAAAAGGGGGAGGGAGATGTTAGATATATTCACATATAACACACACAAAAAACCCAACCCACATATATATGTGCTGCAACTGCCAAAAAGGCCAACACAGTGCTAGGCTGCATTAACAGAAGGATAGAATCAAGATCACGTGAAGTATTAATATCACTTTACAATGGTAAGGCCACACTTGGAATACTACATCCAGTTTTGGTCACCACAATGTAAAAAAGATGTTGAGACTCTAGAAAGAGTACAGAGAAGAGCAACAAAGATGATTAGGGGACTGGAGGCTAAAGCATATAAGGAACGGCTGCTGGAATTGGGTATGTCTAGTTTAACGAAGAGAAGGATGAGGGGGGACATGATAGCAGTCTTCCAATATCTCAGGGGTTGCCACAAAGAAGAGGGAGTCAAGCTATTCTCCAAAGCGCCTGAAGGCAGGACAAGAAGCAACGGGTGGAAACTCATCAAGGAGAGAAGCAACCTAGAATTAAGGAGAAACTTCCTGACAGTGAGAACAATTAACCAGTGGAACAACCTGCCTCCAGAAGCGGTGAATGTTCCAACACTGGGAGTTTTTAAGAAGAGACTGGACAGCCATTTGTCTGAAATGGTATAGGATTTCCTGCCAGAGCAGGGGGTTGGACTCGATGACCTCCAAGGTCCCTTCCAACTTTATTATTATTATTATTATTGTTGTTGTTTGTTGTTGTTGTTGTTGTTGTTATTGTTATTACTATTACTATTATTATATTCAGCAAGGAGTTGCATCAATCACAGCTCCCCAAAACATCTGACGATGGTGATATTATCCATTCAGTGGCATCTAATTCGTGGCAGTTCTACGGTAGGTCTTTTCCACATCCTCCAAACTTCCAAAGCATCTATTGTGCCACAAATCGCTGCCACATTTACAAATATTTTAACGTACACATTGGAGACTGAGGCATGGACAACGGTCACAATAGCTCCAGTCAAATATATTTTTGGTGGTTATAACCGTATTTTATATCCTCAGCAGGAAATCACCACAGGTAGCAATCCCCATGCACTACATTTATTTCATAACTTATTTCTCAGTACGCACCAATGTTTGTCAAAGGACTCAATTCTTTAAACACTAAGAATTCAGAACCTGTCTTTAAACTAGCAACTTCCAGAAGATTTGCATCCTGTTATTAAATGGCTCTAGCTACATGTTTTAATTCTTAAGCTTATTTTATTTGCAGGAAGGATTTGAAAGAAATTTGCCCCATTTTTTTTTCTGCTTCAGCTTACAAAAATATTTTTTAAAAAAACAAAGAGTACTTTTAAGACACCACCTCAACTTGGCAGAAATGGGCTTAGGAGACAGACATTAGGAAGGGTGTGTCCTATCTCCCTTCTGCCTAATATTTTAAGGATTGCTCTAAAGTAAGCAAAGTGGTCCAGCCTGATTCACAAAGCAAGCCAAAGTGGGAACGCAGAGAAACTTTGATCAATGATTTATTTTCCTCTGAGCTCAATCTCTTACACCAGCCCTGCAAGACGATGTGGTGTGTAGGATTTAATAGACGTATCCGGTTTCTATGTTTAAAGGCCTGAAACCGGAAAATGAGAAGCAGAAGTAACTGTGCATTTGCATTCTTGGTGCACAGAGGAACACGCTGATCCGCAGTGGTCCAGATTTTGAGAATAACAACTCGTACCATCTGCCAGGTCTGGGATTCAGTTTGGAGAAATGTCTGCCTCTGCTGCTGCCTCCCCTAAAGAGTTTAAAGAGGCTTGTGAACATCCCCGTCTCACGGCTGCCTTCAATGAGCCGTGAAGGACAAGAACCCATCTCACGGGGTAGCAGATCTTCACCAGCAGTTCAGGAGAGGCAGACAGCGAAAACGAACAGGGATGAGGGGGGAAAAAAAGCAGGAGCACTGGTGTGGAGGTGGAGCACTCCAAAATGGTTATCTAGCAGGCCTCAGAAAGTTCATCAAAGTAATCCATCCTTGGTTTCTTGCAATGAAGGACTTTAACCGCACCGAGCCTTTAGTCTACGTTGTCGACTGCAGGGATACAAAGAATGACCTACAGCTGACGAAAGACTAGGTGCAACCTCCAGAAGCAATTTTTAATACAGCAAAGGGAAAGTTGATGAAATTCTGAAAGACTATGAATGATTTCTAATTAAAAATGGATGGAACGAGATCAAATGTGGTCTGTCTTGGTCTCACCTTTTGGGACTTGATGGTAGCAAAAATCAGTTATGGGCTAGTAGCGTCTTTTTCAACCAACAAGTTTTATCAAAGCCATAAGCTTATGTTTTTTTTAAGTGTTATTTTTTAAAAAACTGCACTCATCCGAAAAGGCACCCCCAAATTCCTCCTTATTGGACTATAAGTCCTTCTAGTGAAAGGCCAGACACCAGAAACCTGGATCCAGGATTAGGTTATCTCCTTAAGACTATTCTATTCGAAAAAAGCCTTTCTATTGTATTAAACCATAATTGTCGCTTTAGGCTCAACATTTTGTACGAACCTCTGTTATGTGACTCCAGCTAATTGGAGTTAGCAAATGGAAAAACAAATCATGAGTTAACATAAAATAGGAATACAATCTTAGGGTATCTGTGCTCTGAAGCCGTCAAGACCAAGCTATGTACCAGAGCTGTACTGTCCGTGAAGGTAGGTAATCAAAGACGCGCACACACACACTGTTCAACCAAATCAGTCCACACAAGGGCAGATCAAAAGATTGGCACAATCCATTCTCTCTTTTCCCATTTGCTGCAGGCAATTTTTGCTTACTTAAGACATTCTCTACAACCTATTGTCCTGTTGCAATGCAAGGGTGCCAATTGAACAGTGGCCCTTACCCTCCAGCCTGAGAAAATAATTAAACAGCTATTCCACCACACTCCCGCCTTATAATGCAACCTCTCCTCTTCCCCCCCCCCATGCCACCCCCAGTCCGGTGACTTAAGGGCACTCTTACCTACAAGCTCGCCTGTCATAAAGAGAAGATAGAGAATTGCAGCTAGAGCCAGCCGCCTCTTCACCTTCCTTTGCTTTAACAGTTCCCTTTGCTGGGTACAATTGTTACAAGGGTCCGTCGGGGGTCCGGCCACAGCATTTCGCAAGGCTATGTCCCTGTCCAGCAAGGACTCATCATCGGAGTGAGGTCCCACATAGGAGCCGTTGGCAGAAGGGTCGGCTGCATCGTCCGAAACCACCACTTGGAGTTTCTTGAACCGGGGAAAATCCTCCTCCCCGATCTCATCCGAAAAATCAAAAGCATTGCAGTCGTTCAGAAACAAGGAATCATTGTTCTTTCTCAGGACTGACTTGAGGCTGTTCCAGATGCTGGGGCCAGCCATGGCAGGCTGTCAGTTCTAGAAACACAGCTGGATGCCGCTGGTACCGAGGGACAGCTGTCTGCCTGGGGGGGGGACTATACCTCTAGCATGCCTTGGCTATTTTCGCCCACCGTTTCTCATCTAGGCCAGAGGCATCCAACATGGGCAGCTTCGTTGAGGAATTAAAGCTGGGAAAGGCAAGGACAGGCAAGTTAGGAAGTCAATGAAAAAGTTTCACCCTCCACCAAGTTCAGGCCATGCCACCGTGCCAAGACGAAGACGTCCCTTCCCCAAACCTAGAAAGGAACATTTTTATTTATTTATGTATTTATTTTTCCAATTTCTATACCGCCCCTCTCCCGAAGGACTCGGGGCGGTGTACAGCCCAAAATTAAAAACATCAATATACAAAAATTAAAATAATTAAGAATAAATTAAATAAATTGGCCATAAATCCCATTTTAAAATCCAATACATTATATCTTAAAAAACTCCATTTTGATACCCGTGGGATTGACAGATTAACAACTGATTCCACTTCCTCCCCCTTCACATCCTACTCCCTCCCTCTTTTCATTGGGGCTTAGTCATTGGACCTTTCAAGTATTTTATTTTAAGTATTTATTAAATATATGAAATATTATTTAACAGCTTAGCTCTTGTATAGATTTGACCTTTTTCTTTTCAAGATTGCTAAGCCGCCCAGAGTTACCCTGTGGGGAGCAGCCAATAAAATTTTCAAACCAACCAACAAATAAATAAGGCATTCTAGCATTGCCTTGTGCCCACTCTAGACCCCCTCCCGGCAAAGACACCTCCGTAGCCTTGCACAGCCAGGGAGCAACAGCAACAGCCCTTAGACTTATATACCGCTTCTTCCCGGTTGGTGCCTTTACATCCTTCCCTTTTCCAGAGGTTTACAGAGTCAGCCCCTTGTGCCCCCCCTCCCAAACCATCTGGGTCCTCAGTTTACCGACCTCAGAAGGATGGAAGGCTGAGCAATCAATCCCCAGCAATGAATATGCCACCGCCTTTGACCCGTGTGGTGCCTGGAAGGGAAAGGAGGCCGGTGGCTTCTCCTCCTCCGCAGCTGGAAGGCAGGCAACAGACGAGGTGGGGGGTGGGTGGGAATCCTGCCCTGGAGAGAACCAGGTGTTTCACCCGGGCATCCTCCCAGGCAGGTTGAACAAGTCCACCGTCAACCCGGCCAAGAACAAGTCATCTGGGCGCTGGAGGCCCGGGAGGTGTGTGTGTGGGTGTGTGGGTGTCTGTGTGTGTGGGTGTCTGTGTGTGTGTGTGTGTGTGTGTCTGTGTGTGGGGGTGTCTGTGTGTCTGTGTGGGTGTCTGTGTGTGGGGGTGTCTGTGTGTGTCTGGGTGGGTGGGTGGGTGTCTGTGTGTGGGGGTGTCTGTGTGTGTCTGGGTGTGGGGGTGTCTGGGTGTGGGGGTGTCTGGGTGTGGGGGTGTCTGTGTGTGTGGGTGAGTGGGTGTAGAGGGAGGGGAAGCCCGACGACCCTCCTCTACCTGCAAGCGGAGAAGGAGGCGGCCGCCGCGGGGACGACGAGCTGCGTTCCTCCGGGCCATCTCCTCCTGGGATGCGCAGGGCCAGCAATTCCTGCCCTTTCCTGCCTTCCTGCCGAGCAGCGTCGACTGGCGCTGGGGCAGGGCCCGGCGGCCCGGAGATTAGCCAGAGAGGAGGAAGAGGAGGAGGAGGAGGAGGAGGGTGTGGGCTGCACGAGAAAAAGAGGCATGCCGGAATATGCATTCAGGCAGTCATTTGCCGCTCCGGCGACGGCGGCTCCTGCTGCTCCCGCTGCTGCTGCCGCTGCCTCGCGTGCCCGGGTCGCTCCATCCAGCCAGCCCTGGGTGCCAGCCCAGCCAGGGCTTCAGGGTGGGTCGCGCTGCCCACGAGCACGCGTGGGCTCGCTGCATGCACGCACTCGTGCATATGCACACACACACACCACACACACACACACAGACAGCCGAGAGGCACAGCCAGGCGGGCCTTGGTGGGAAGGGGCCAGGAAATCAATCAATCAATCAATCAATCCATCAATCAATCAATCAAATCCTGCTTCGGCTGCTTCCTCAGCGCCGCGCTTGTGCATGCCAGCCTGGCAGCCTCGTCCTCATTTTGCAAAAAATAAAAGAAAATGAAAAAAGAAAAAAAAAGGCAAGCCTCTCCGGCCCTTCCCTCCTTCCCTCCCTCCCTCCCTCGCAAAAGGCGAGAGCCCCTTCCGTTCCCGAAAAGAAATAAAATAAATTTAAAATCAAAATCTGCCTGGCCACCTCCGGCCTCGGGGGAATCCGCCAGCTGGCCAGGAGGCAGAGCCCCGCCGGGCGTTTTTTTCAAGGGGGAGGAGAGCCGCCGCTTCCCTCCCCCCCTCCCTCCCTCCCCCCCGCCTCTTTCCACGTGCGCCGATCCTCTCCGGATGGATCGCTCTACCCAGCCGCGACTGGCAGGGGATGGCGCCGAAAGGGTTAAGGGTGGGCGCGGGGCAGGGTGGGAACTGTAGGCGGGAGGGAATTCGGGGGGGAGGGGGAGGGGGGCGACCAGTGGCTTCCCGTGCAAGAATGGGAAATCCTTATGGGAGTGAAAGGGAGGGAGTGGGGCAAGGGGGTCTTCCAACTTGGCCCTTTTGTGACTTGTGGACTTTAACTTCCAGAATTCCTCAGCCAGCCTGAGGAATTCTGGGAGTTGGAGTCCACCAGTCATCAAAGGGCCAAGTTGGAAGACCCCCCCCCTGGAGTGGGGTTACCTGCTTGCATTGAGTGATGGATGTGTAATATTTTTACCCTGCAGAACGGCAGCTTTGCTCACTGTTACTCTCGCCCTACTCTATAACCTGATACAACAGGGGTTCTCAACCTTGGCAACTTTAAGACTTGTGGACTTCAACTCCCAGAATTCCTCAGCCAGCTGCTGGCTGAGGAATTCTGGGAGTTGAAGTCCACAAGTCTTAAAGTTGCCAAGGTTGAGAACCCCTGTGATACAAGGTTGTGTCGGGCAAATGTTAAGCCTGTGTATCAGGGGTCCTCAAACTTGGCCCTTTTGTGACTTGTGGACTTCAACTTCCAGAATTCTTCAGCCAGCAGGCCTGGCTGAGGAATTCTGGGAGTTGAAGTCCACAGGTCACAAAAGGGCCAAGTTTGAAGACCCCTGCTGTGTATACATGGGTTGTCCTTGATTTACAACCGTTCATTTAGTGCAGGGGTGTCAAAGTGCCAGCCCACGGGGCCGGACGCATCATGAGGAAACCATGCCCACCCCATTGCTGGCAATGGGGAAAAAGCTCTGGTACATCACGCCAAGCCAAGTGGTGAGTTTGACATGTCTGATTAGTGGGTGTTTGAGGTTACAACAGCATTGAAGAAAAGTGAATTATGACTGGACTTCGCACTTACAAAAGTCACATGTCTCCACAGTCGGGTGATCAGAGTTTGGGTGCCTGGCAACTGGCACGTATTTGCAACCGTTGCAGCACCCCAGGGTCATGTGATCACCATTGCAACCTTGTCAATTGGCTTGCAACAAGTGAAGTCAAAGAGCGCATGGGGGGGGAGCTGGATTCAGTTAATCACCAGGTGATTCCCTTAACAACTATAGCAATTTTATGAACCCTGGCAAAAAAAAACCCTTATAAAATCAAGGGCCAGTCACTTTAACCACCTTGATTAACAAATTCTGGTCTCTATCTTGGTTATAAGTTGAGGATTACTTGTAATTGGTCTGAGTTTGATTTAATGTGCCATCTGAATCAAGCAACTGCAGTCTGTAACCATAAATTAAGAGGGAGGGAGCTGTGCAAATTCAGTAACTAGGAGCTGCAGGCAAGGTTTGTTGAGTGTCTGCTGGGTTTTCTTTTCCCCAATGAAATGAAAAGTTAGAAGTGAGTTTTCCCTTATAAATTAGGGTTTGATTAACTTCCTGTTCAGCTGCAAAATGTTTGCAATGCAAGGATTGTGGAACATGTGGAAAGGTTTTAAATGTCACATTTAACAAAATACAGTAATTTCTCAAGAAAAGCAAGGTCACGCCTCTTGCAAATACTGGAACAACTTTCCCTTATGTTTGTAACACCAGATAATCAGGTTCTGCATACATTTTTGCCACTATGTTATCCTGCAGTTAGAAAAATAAAAAAAAGCCCTTTCTTGAGGTTTCTTTAGCCATCAGCAAAGGTGCAAATTTTGCAACCTTTTAGAGACAATTGAAAACACAAGTCTCAGAAAAGTAGATTAACCATTTATTTTGTCCCCTATTTGTTTTCAGTCTTCCTCCCCCTTCGATATGAAAGCAATGAAATAATTCTCCTAAACTTTAATGTACTTTTAAGGAATATTGAATTCAATGGACCCATTAAAAGATTTTTTAGAAAGGTAAAGGTTTCCCTGCTCAATCATGTCCAATTCTAGGGTGCTCGTATCTGTTGTCTGAAGACAATTTCTGTGATCATGCGGTCATGACTATATGTCAAAGATGCACAGAATGCTGTTACCTTCCCACCAAAGTGGCACTTATTTATCTACTCACATTTGCATACTTTCAAACTACCAGGCGGGCAGGAGCTGGAGCAAGGAACGGGAGTTCACCCGTCACACGGAGCTCAAACCCGCTAAGCCATCACACTTCCATATTAAAAGATAATTAACAATTATCCTTACCATCTTTATCTAAGCATACAAGAGGAAAGGCCTCTTTAATAGTGTATCCTTAAGCAGTTGAGAATCAGGCCTGGGGACCTGTTCCTCCCCGCATGAGATTGACAAAAGTCACCTTTCAGCCTTAGAATACTGCAGGTAAAAATGTCACAGGGCACATTTTACATTTCCACTCCCACCTGGCCTATGGAGTTGAGAGTTTTCACTGAGCGGTTTCAAATTCTTTGGATATTTGCTAAAGAGCTTCCTACTGACTACAGCCACTCACAGTTATGGAAAGAGAGAGATCTTTTTAACTTGCCTTTCCTGCTTTTTAAATATCTCAGCTTTCATAACAATAGGCAATATTAACCAAAACTGCAAAAACCTGTTTGCAGTGTGTGCTCCTAGTTCCTTTGAGCAATGATTGGCATCTTCAGCCTGCCTTTGGCATTTCTTCTTTCATCCTGCCAGGGAGATTTTTAGATCCTGATCCAATCTTCTGTCCAAAAAAAAAGGGGGGGGGAGAGAAAAGTATGAGAAGCAATGTGGCTTATTTCATAAATCACTGTTAGAAGAAACCACAGCTTGTATGAACCTGGTCTAACCCTGTGCTAAAACCCACTGCTATTTTTTTTTAACCTTGGTCCTTTCTAGAGAATTCTGCAATCCTGAGTCCATTTTCAATCTAAATGTATGTTTGTTCAGTTTAAGCTTAGAACAAAAGTTTGTAAACTATAAGCTTCCTTTAAATCCTACTGAATCATAAGACTACTTAATAAATTCTGTTCAATGCACAGGAATGTACCTCAGAATAAGTATGCGTACAATTGGCCTTCTAATCCAGTACATACAGTCCATACCATACTATTCAGTCATCAGCGGTTATAAATATTTTGAAAATGCTTTGTTTGTTTTAATGAAGCTTGCCACTTTTGATGAAAAGTTTATTTCATCTGGACATTTATTTTGGCTGAATGGACACTGTAATCTTTCTTCCCCTTCCTGATTTTGAACATTTCGTTTCTTGTATGAATGAATGCAAGAACATTCTAATCCTTTTATTTTTAGCCTTCTGAAATAGTCCATAGTTCACTGTAATCTATTTGAAAGCACATATCATATATTTAAAACATTGCAGATCAACGTCCTGCAGATAAGTTGAGACTGGCTGCTGTAGATGGTCTCATTTTAGAAGGATGATTCTCCCTCATTTTCTCATATAAGGAAGTGCTCATTCTAGGAGGCATAATAAGATCATAAACTATTTTTAAAAGGTGACCAATGACTGGTCCTCACATTTATGACCATTTATCCCCCTGGGTTATATCATCAAAATTCAGGCCCTTGGCCAATGGCATGTATTTACAATGGTAGTGGGGTCACGCGATTGCCATATGTAATCTCCCCTGCTGGCTTCCAATAAGCAAAGTCACATAATTGCACATCCACTTAACAACTGCAGTGATTTGCCTAATTGTGGCAAAAAGGTTGCAAAATCAGATGTGATTCATTTAACTGCCCTGATCAGCAATGGAAATTCTGGTCCCGATTGTGATTGTAAGTCGAAAATGATCTGTATGCAAATTTTGCCAGTAATAATTTGTGTTATTGTTCTATGATGTCCTTATGGCGTGACGTTGCGCAACGTATCTGAGCTTTTTCCCCATTGCTGGCAATGGGGTGGGCGCGGTTTCCTGGTGATATGTCCGACCCACGGCCTGGCAGTTTGACACCCCTGCCTTATGGCTTTCACTAAACACCTTTGCATATGAGAAGAGATTTTTCAGCATTGTAGTTTCCAGACTGACAAAGAGTACTCTCCTTCCCTTCTAAATATGGCTTTGTTTATATAAAACCGTAAGCCATGATTTGCTTGATTATGTCTTATTCAACAAGCCACAAGTAACTAGGCTCATACAACATGTTGATGCATAAGCCAAGATTTACCAACCATAATTGTTGGGTTTACACAGTAAGCTAAGTCATAAGCAAACCACAGTATAGTTTCACATCTTGTAATAATCAGCCTATGTGAATCAAGGAGATCTATAACTAGGACAGTTGTTCTTGAAGGATGAAGCTGGACATAGAAACTTTGAAGGCCCTCTGTTATTTTAAGCAGTTCTATTCAAGCTTGTAGGCCTGTATTAAGGATAAAGCTTTGTTTTGATAACTAAAGCAAACTTCTCAATCATCTACATGCACAGGCAGTTTTTCTGGCTTTGTCTGAACTGTAATCCTCCTGCTTATAAATAAACACACTTTATTTCCCTGTTTTTATTCTCTCTCACATGTTAACTAATTACATACCTGGATATATTTGCACTTGATCCAGTATACAAATGCAATTCTGGGGTATAAAGCATTTTCAAAATGTTTGAAGTCCAGGTCCCCACAAACGTTTTTTTTAAAGGATTTTGAATCCTAGTCCTCTAAGCTGAGCCAAGATTTATCCACTGCCAAAAACAGGAAGTTGTAATACTCTGTTGTAATTCTTAGGGTGGCGACAAGCAAATCCACACACAAAGATGTTCCAGCTATAACCCACCACCTGATATTTTGATGGTGCTGGTTTTCTCACCATTCAAAGGGCAAATAGACAAATATCAACAATGCAATTTAGTTACAACTGCACTCAAACATTGAATATCCCCTAGATATTCACAGACTGAGCCAGAAAGAGTTGCTGTACTAGACTGCCTAATTTAACAATTATATACAGCATCTGAAGGGAAATAGGCAACTATATCTTGTTTGTTTATTTATTTATTTATTTATTTATTTATTTATTTATTTATTTATTTATTTATTTATTTATTTATTTATTTATTTATTTATTTATTTATTTATTTATTTATTTATTTTATTTGTATGCCGCTCCTCTCCGGAGACTCGGAGCGGCTCACAACATATACAAAACATCAAAACATTAAAATAGGTACCCAACACACGCACACCTTTTGAACCACAACCCACAATCATCCCCAGGCCTGCCGGCAAAGTTTGAAGGTTCTTTCGGAAGGCCGGGAGAGTGGGGGAAACGCGGACTTCAGGGGGCAGTTGGTTCCAGAGAGTGGGCGCCACAACAGAGAAGGCCCTCCCCCTAGGACCTGCCAGACAACATTGTTTCGCTGACGGGACCCGGAGGAGTCCTGTGCGCTCTCACCGGTCGTAGAGAAGTATGTGGCAGAAGACGGTCCCGTAAGTATCCTGGTCCAGAGCCATATAGGGCTTTATAGGAATTAGAGGCAAAGGCCTTTTAGCTGACCTCAATATCTGAGCATCCTTCAAAAGCTAAAAGGGTGGTGCACTGCATAGGATAACAGACTCCTCTTATCCACCATGCAGTTCTAGAAAATCAATTTCCCAACCAACTACCATAACTCAACCTTAAGGATTATTTTGAAAAACCTATCACCCCTGGGCACCCAGAATTAACAGGGAGGCATAAGCAGCCCTGCAGATACTAACAGAGGAGCTGGAACTGACAAGAGCATCCCCAATGGAAAGGGCCCAGGACTTTCTCTGAACAGCTGGTGTTGCTATGGCAACCTACCCACTCTGCCTAGCAGCCAGGTACTTCGGCCCCCAGCATTAAGGTTCTATTTAGAGAGATAGAGATAGAAAGGGGGGGGGAAGTATAGAGCAACCAATCACAAAAATCTCGGGGTTAAAAAAAAAGGAAAACCGCTGATTTCTGCACTTAAGGAAGAAATAGTTGCGTTTGTTTGTTTGTGTGTATTTGCACATTTGTCTCAGAAACATAAGTTTATATAGTTACAGCTAATGGATACAGTTGTATAGATGTATGTTATATAGATATGTGTGAAGTATTTATATATAGTTAAGTAACTGTATATAACTGTATATAACTATACAGTTATATAGATGTATGCTAAGTATTTGTTAAGTATTTGTATCTAAGTATTACTTAAACTTTTTGCTTTAGAGTCAACTCTTTCCCACTTTTAAAACTATTGCAGGAAACCCTCTCCCCGAGATTTTATTGGCACAGGTGACATTGATCGATATTTACCGTATTAGAAAAGTGACACATTTATATGTATGTATGTATGTATGTATGTATGTATGTATGTATGTAGGTCTTTGGTTATTCGGGTTTTCTCCCACGTAAAATTGGAAGTGTCTTGGCAACGTTTCGACGAAGTCCCATTCGTCATCTTCAGGCTGGTGTTTTCGGCTTTGTGCTTCTAGGAGCACAAAGCTGAAGCACGAAGCCAAAAGCACCAGCCTGAAGATGACGAATGGGACTTTGTCGAAACGTCGCCAAGACACTTCCAATTTTACACGGGAAAAAACCCGAATAACCAAGGACCTACACACACACACACACACACACACACACACACACACACATATATATAATCATGTAAAAATAACAGTGTTAAAGCTATGAGATATAGATGGGAATATGGGAAACCTATACATTTTTAACAAATGGAAAAATAATGAGAAGAGCAGCATTGTTGTAAAGTTTGGCAAATGGCTTTAATAGCTAACAAATACAAAAGGTGATCTGATGGCACAGTATGACCCGTCTTTCCTCTAATCCGAATTTCCTTCGTCTCCCTGATTTTCAAAAGGCAGCTCACTTTTTCCAAATCATTTAGGAATTATTGGGGGAGGATACAATTTACATAATGAACCCGGAAGTTCACTTTGAAGCTCGGGCGCCGTGGCTACTCGTCGTTTCGTATCTCTAGCTTCCTCCGGGGGTTTCTCGCCCGTGTACCGACGGAAGGCCTACTCTCCTGCGAGGTTGAGGCCTGCCGCTCTCGTACTTCACGCTCCCCACGCCCCGGAGGGGGATCCCGGCGACTCGGGAGTCCGGTGAAGCCGCCTCGAGGGCCCTTTCCCTGACACCGCCGCCTGGAGGAGCTTCGGCCGGGCTCGCTACGCCTCGGTCAGGCCGGGAGACTTAGCAGCGACGGCGACTTTCCTGCGGGCTTAGTCCAGCCGCGGCCCTCGAGAGTGGGCGATGAGCTTGGCGGAGGCGCCGGAGGTGGAGGCGGGATGGCCGCCCGGAGCCCTGAACGACCCCGCCTTAGGTAGGTGGACTTGGAGCGCGAGGTAGGCCGAAGTCCGCTGGGGGTGATGGGACTTGAAGTCCAAGGAGCCAAGCTCCTCTGTGTGTGTGTGTGTGTGTGTGTGTGTGTGTGTGTGTGTGTGTGTGTGTGTGTGTGTGTGTGTGTGTTTATATACAGTGTGTATATATCTCCTATCTCTATCTACATACACACAAAATCTTACATATGTGTGTGTTTATGTATGTGCTTATATGTGTGTGTAAGATTTTGTGTATATGTGTGTATATATGTGTGTGTAAAGTTTTGCGTGTGTGTATATATGTGTATATATATATACACACATATATATGTGTCTATATAATAATAATAATAACTTTATTGTCATTGTGTGTGTATACGCAGTATACACAAACAACGAAATTTACATGACACCCAAAGACCATAATCCCCAAACACACTCCCACCCACCACAATTCCCCACCCCTAAACCACCCAACAGACCCAAGTAATACTGTCCAACAGTTCACTGATGGTGGCCCTTTAGTTCATTATTAAGTGCAATTATAGCTCTGGGATAAAAACTATTCAGAAAGCGGGTGGTTTCAGCAAAACCTTTTATATGTATATGTGTATACACACACACACACACTCATATACATATACACATAAAAGGTTTTGCCAAAACCCTATATGTATATATAGACACAGACGCTCTTTCTCTCTCTCACACACACACACACACTTACTTATATAGCCACCCATCATGTACAGTTTTATACACATACACAAATATATAACATTTATAAAAACATTCACACCTAAATATTTTTCACGTTGTGTATATATTTACATGGATGTGTATAGTGCTTAATGTAATTAACCTATACAACCTGTAGTTTTGCTTTGGGCAGGGCTCCTTGGCAATCCTTTGGCAAGGAACTCAAGGATCAGTGCACAGTAGTTTATGCATGCTAGTAAATACACTTTGTTGCCTCTCTCCAAATTGCTTTGGTTATTAACTTAATTGCAGTATTATCCCCACAACAGTAGGAAATTCCTCTAGGCAATAAATCACTTAAGAAGTAGAATGAAATACTCGGATAGTTCAGCTTCTTTCTCCATCTGCCCATGTTATTGAGAATGAGTAAGATAAAGAGCAAATCCTAAGCACAGGTAGTCCTCGACTTATAACCATTTATTTAGTGACTATTAGGAGTTAACAGCAGTGCTGAAAAAAGTAACTTATGGCCAGTCTTCACACTTATGGCCCTATTACCCTCTCAGCATTGCCATGCTTAATGACTGCCTGATTAATTTAACAACTGCTGTGGTTCACTGAAAAAACATAGCAACAAAAAAGCATAAAATCAGGCATAATTCACTTAACAACCACTTTGCTTAGCAATGGGAATTATGATCTCAATTGTGGTTATATGTCCAGAATGACCCTGTATCAAAACTAAAATTGCAGTAGTTTATGTGGTCCTTCTTGCTAATGAGCTCTGTATTCTTAAGAATACAGGATAAATAATTATACTATTAGCAGTTAATCAAACATAAGAGTAGCATGGAGTAGTAGATCTTTCATTTTTTAGTATGAAAAATGGTGTTATAGTTCAGTTCTTGTTACTAGCCTCACATCTATGGAACATTTTTAAATAAAGTAAGGTTTCTTGCTACAGAGTTCTCTAACCAGTGAAGTCTCTGTTTATTTAATGATTTTCCATTTAAAGATACCTCATTTTTAAGAGGCACTAATAGCATCAGGCTGTCAGTAGGATAACTAGAAATTAAAAACAGTGCAATAATTCTGAGAGTTCTTTGTTCAGAAATTTTCTGTTAACAGTTTTTTTTAATCAACTCCTTTGTTTTAGATCTTAATGATAATTCTCCTGATGAAGCCCTAGTAGATGACTTTCCTCTCGTAGATAAGAAAGCTGTGGAGCAACTAACAGAAGGGCTGATTTCACATTATTTGCCTGACCTACAACGATCAAAACTAGCCTTAAAAGAACTCACGTAGGTAACTTTTAAAAAATAGTCTTTTATATATGGTACAAACCCCAGACCCATAGCTTGGTATTAGAATTAATCTTCCTCTTAACTGAGTTTCGTGTTGAAAGATCAGAATTATTTCCATATTTATTACAGGGATATACAGCACTATTTGCACTTCTTTGTCTACCACAGGGATTCTCAACCTTGGCAACTTTAAGACTTGTGGTCTACCATATCAAGCTGAGATGTTTATAGAAGTGGGTGGTATAATTCGTTTGGAAAAGCTATTGAATCTCGAGGGAGATAGCATTCAGCATTTCTAAACTGGAAATTTTCATATCAGTACTTTATTTTTCTTAGCACCGATTTCAAAATGCATTTTAAATTGGTCTATTCTTTCAGACAGAACCAGGAAGTACTATTAGAAACCGTACAACAGGAAATTTCAAAATTTAAAGAATGTAATTCAGTTCTTGATATCAACATGCTGGTAAGTGTGTTTTTGTTAGATTTGACTTAATTGGAAGACTGTGGCTGTTGAACTTCCCATTTCTGCAGAAATACATGAAGTATTTTGTTTATCTAACAGTACAACGGTATCTTGTACTAATTGCAAACATCCAGCAATGAGTGTATATGTTTTCATGTACTGAAACGGAAGCCGTTTGATCTTGAACTGATTTAGGCATGTATAAGCACTCTGACTGTGCATATGGTTCAGGAGATAATAGACTTCGCTTCTAACGATAAAAATTATTATCGATTATATTGCTCTGAAGCAGTGGTTCTCAACCTTTTTCAGGTTGAGACCCCACTTGCGCCGCCCATGCGCGCCGTGACCCCGACCTGCGGTCCGCCATTTTTTTTAAAAAAAAAAATTTTTTTTTTACTTTTTTGTGTCGCGCGCGTGCCACGCATGCGCGGTTCGGGCCGGCGCGCGCCACGTATGCGCGTATCGGGCCAGCGCGGTCCGCCGTTTTGCTTTGTTTTTTTTTACTTTTTTTTGGTTTTTTTTTGGCGCGCGCACGCCGCGCATGCGTGGATCAGCCTGTTGCACGCGCGTGCGCGCGCGCGAGTGTGCC
Organism: Bothrops alternatus; assembly: GCA_034064705.1. Lineage (NCBI taxonomy): Eukaryota > Metazoa > Chordata > Lepidosauria > Squamata > Viperidae > Bothrops > Bothrops alternatus. Next base: position 776,396 of record JARGCV010000109.1, on the reverse strand, counting down.
GAAAAATTTTTTTTAAATTTTTTTTAAAAAATTTAAAAAAACAAAATGGCGGACCGCGACAGGTTGATCCGTGCATGCGCGGCGCGCGCGTAACGGCCCGAGCGCGCGACGAAAAAAACAATCAAAAAACAAAATGGCGGACCGCGGTGTCCGGCGACCCCCGCAAAACGGTCGTTCGACCCCAAATGGGGTCGCGACCCATAGGTTGAGAACCACTGCTCTGAAGGGCTTCAGAAGTAGTTCCTGGTATTCTGTATCCTTTCAGAGTTCATGAAAGGATTCTGTATTTTGCTTTTAGTGAACTCTTGCCTCGCTGTAGTGACTTTACATTGTAGTATTTTTTTATGGAGATTGATTTAGTTATCAAACATTTATCAGATTTATACACTGCCCATCTCACTATCCAAGTGACTCTGAGCAGTTTACAGATAGATACCTCTAACTGCATTAAGCCTTCTTTTAAGGAACTGTATCTAGAATATCTGGATTCTCAGTCATCCAGGACATGAAAACAAAGAAAGTCCAGTTGCCTCTTGAAAAGTACTTTTGGGTGTACCTAGAATAGTTTTTATGTGTATTTTAATATCTTCAAGAAACAAGTTACTTGTTTTTTTAAAAGTACTCAGATTTGTTTTAGACACACTGTAAGTTTTTATTTCCACTAAGTGTTTTCTTCTTTTTAAGTTTTCAGAAGCAAAATACTATCACAATAAATTGGTAAACATTAGGAAAGAGATGTTGATGCTGCACGAGAAGACATCAAAGTTGAAAGTGAGTTTTATTTCACTTAGCTAGTGGACAAATGTATATTGTTGATATACATTTTGACTCTTTAGTCTTGCAGATCAAATCAAAAGTCCTCTGTTTTCTAAATAACTCCATTCTAAATTAGTATTTTCAGGCATGTTTAGTTTTTAAAATGTTGCCATTCCTTCATATTCAAATTTCATCTTTTAATATCAGGTTTAATTTAATCCATTACCAGCGAAGCCAGTTCTCTGCCTTCAGCAAAATTGCTCAGTAAAATAATTCAGTAATTGCATATGAGGCCTGTCATGGATTAAAGATGTAATCCTATGTATTGTTACATCCACTAATACAAAGTGAAACTTATTTCTCAGTAAATATTCATAAGCTTGGACTGGGCGATACTTGCTTATAAACGATATCTGAGGAAATAGGTTTCTCTTATAAATTCTAGCAAAAAGACGAAAATGAAATACTGGATTGTCACTTGACCTAGTGAACCAAGTCACGGAAATTTTGTAAGGCTCTGTAATTAAAAAAAAAAACCCAATTGTTTAGAATTTAGAATTGTAGTTCGTGGACATTGTATACAATGTTTTCTCTTGAGGAAAGCAGCTCTTCTCAGAATAATGAACCTGGCACAGTTCAGAGGACACAAAGTGTGCATAAATGCAAAAAGTAAAATGCAGATCTACCACATTTTTTCTTTAAGGTTTATAAAAGGGCTTTGAATCTTTTCAATTGTACAATTGGAAAATGAAAATGTGTTTTAAAGATCAGGGAAGGAAACTAGAATGACCTGTTTGGAAGGACTGGCTATAACCTTAAAACCGACGTACCTTTATAGAATGAAACTAAGCTCTTTTTCAGGATCCCTTTTAATACTATATGAAGAGGAAATAAAAGCTAAGAGACCTGTGAAAAACAATAGCAGAATAGTGAGGACAGTGAGGACAATCAACCAGTGGAACAGCTTACCCCCGGAGATCGTGGGCGCTCCCATCACTGGAAATTTCTAAGAAGAGACTGGACATTCACCTGTCTGAGAGGCTATAGGTTCTCCTGCTTGAACAGGGGGCTGGACTAGAAGACCTCCAAGGTCCCTTCCAGCTCTATTCTATTCTAATATCAAAGCTGTGATATCCTCCCATATAACCCTTTGGCTTTCTGATGCTTCCTTCTTTCAGAGAAGAGCGCTCAAACTCCAGCAGAAACGACAGAAGGAAGAACTAGAGCGAGAACAGCAGCGGGAGAAGGAACTGGAAAGAGAAAAACAATTAACTGCCAAACCAGCAAAAAGGACATGAAAGCCCAACACGTTTTGACTTGTTGTGCTAATTATAACCACCTTTGGACTTTCTGGGGATACAATGACCTCCTCTCACTCTCCTGTTCTATTTTGCCAAGGAAAGTATTAGTACACTCTTTATGTTTCTATCTTGCCGTTCCGCAAGGAGCTAGGAACGGAAAGTGTACTACATTAGCTGCTCTTAACCCCTTTTTGATTAACGCTTTGCTAATATTGCTGGGTCAGGTTCTTTTTTGAAGAAATAGGATACTCTATGGTAGAGTGTCCAACTTTGGCCACTTTAAGGCCTGTGGACTTCAACTCCCAGAATTCCCCAGCCAGCATGGCTGGCTGAAGAATCCTGACAATTGAAGTCCACAAGTCTTTTAAAGTGGCCACGGTTGGAATCTCCTTCTCTGTGGCATTAATTGCAACATCTTACAAGGCCTCCATTGGTGTGCACATGTCCCAAACCCAGATGTGTTCCTTAATGGTTAACTCTACCTCATTAAATGTACTCTATAGCACACTTCAGGGTGGTTATCACTCATCTGTCCATATCCCCTTGCTGAGAGAGGAAGCTTTGCAACTGCAGGGAGCACGGGCAGAAATCCTTGTGGCAGCCTTCTGAGTTCAGATTCTCCAAAGATGGGCAGGTAAAATATCTTAGCTAGGACCTCATTGCTTCTATAGGATCTTGCTGGGTTAAGAAATGATGGGACAACAGAAGAAGCATCCATTACAAAAATGGTGTAAGGTAGAGGCATGTCTTGCCCAACATCTAATTTCAGGAAATAAACACATTCTTGGGAAATGCCAGGAAAGTTTTTGTAGTTCGCGCCCATCAGTTCGATTCAATTTGAAGGAGACATTTGGTAACAAGCAGCATTAGAATTCTGGATGTGCAGCCTCAATATAAAATACACAGGTAGCACAACAAGAAAAGAACAGTGTCAACGCTGGATTGCCCAGTTGAATGCTGGTGGCAGTCTGAAGGCTCCCTCTTGTGTTCTCAGCAGTTGTTGCTTTTATATCAATCGCCACAAATATTTCTTGGTTTAAAATCCAGTCTGTTTTGGTTACTGTAATTTGGGGGTCCATCAAGCATGATTTGTAATATTGTAGCCAGGCAACAAAATGCGTGATTAAAAAAAGAGTCTGCTTGCCTGTGGGGAGAAATTGGTGTGATTGTATTATTCTCAACCAGCAAACAACTGAGATTTAGGAAGAAAAAAAAAGAGAAAGAAAGAAAGAAATAGAGAAAAGAAAGAAAAGAGAAAGGAAAAAAAGAAAAGAAAGAAGGGGTAGGTCAGTGACGTATGGACTTGAACTTTCATACATCTTAAAGTTCCTACGGATAAGAAACAGAGGTATAGACACAGATTGTAATAAACCTAGCATCAAAATCATTTTTATAATCAATCATAAATACAATTAGATTATGTGGTTTGATTAAAATAGAAGATCAGCAAATGATAACACGACAAAAGGCGAGTTTTATGTTTTATGTGAGTTTTATGTTATTCTACACAGTGGAGATCCTTCCTTCACTGGGGTTTAAAAGCATGATCCACAGACTCAAGTCTCAGCTCAACTTCCCCGTTGGTGTTTTCAGCTATGTTTCCACCCCTGCTTTCTCATCATTTTAATAATGGACTCCCTCTACACAACCATGTTGTTGGGAAACTGAATGAATATCTTCAGAACACTAGGCTGTTTGATAGTTAAAGGAACAGAGAAACTGTGCCTGGGCACAGAAGGTCGCTGGGAGCCTTCAGACCAGTCACTGGGTTGGAAATAGACTTGAGCAGGTCCTGGCAAAACCCTTTTACAAATCTTGCCAAAGACTTCGGTGCTCATAATTGTGCGAACACTTGGAACAACTCTTAGTGTCAAGCAGCTCTAAGTATAAAAGCATTCATGGTCACAGCCAGATCTGTGTGTTTATATCCTATGTGTATTTATATCCTACTTTTCCTCGTTATCAAATGCCACAACAAAGATCTTTATCTTTCCTATTTATGAGGACATTACTGCTCAAGAGTGATAACGTCCTTATCGGTCTGTAACAGGCACTCACAGTTGCTTTCCCTAAGTTTTGGGAGTTTCCTCAAACTCCTCTCCGTGTCTCCAGAACCAACCACAACCTACTGTTGGTGTCAAACGTACAAATAGCAACTAGTTTGATGCCGGATGCAGATACTGTAAGGAGAAAAATTGCAACTGCCTTCCTGCAAGAATGTCAAGTAAACCTGAAGAGTTTCTGAGGCAGCTTGTCAGGGATCAGGAGTTGAGTTGTGCCCTCATGTTCAGCCGTGGTCATGTTTGCCATTGAGGTTTTAGAGCAGGGGTCCTCGACTTTTAAGACTTGTGGACTTCAACTCCCAGGATTCCCCAGCCAACTGGGAGTTGAAGTCCACAAGTCTTAAAGCCGCCATGGTTGAGGACCCCTGTTTTAGAGAGTCCATGTGCAGTAGCTGGGAGGATGTTGGAGCAGCATCAAGGTGAAGTCCACCTTCCACCATGAAAGGTCCTAGGGTGAATTTAGGTCAGTGTTTCTCAACCTTGACAATTTTAAGGCATGTGGACTTCAACTCCCAGAATTCCACAGCCAGCTTTGCTGGCTGTGGAATTCTGGGAGTTGAAGTCCACATGCCTTAAAATTGTCAAGGTTGAGAAACACTGATTTAGGTCAATCCCCCCTTTTTCAGCACAAGGTGAGAAAAGATGGCGATTGTGGGGGGGGGGAAACAGGCAAGAAGACCCTTAGGTAGAACTTCTGGAGCTCCTGGAGCATGGCAGCCTCTGGCCAGCACATCTGGAGGGCTCTGAATTGGAGGGAGAATAACCTATACCAGGGACAGATGTTCCCAAAGCCCCTTTCTGCCAAGTCTCTGGAGTGGACTTCAATCCCCCCCCCACATCCCCAGCCAACGCTTCTCCTAAAAAAACCCCCAAGCGCTCCAGACTGTCCGGCAGCCGTCAAGGATTACAGCATATGGGGGGGGGCAAAACTTGGCAAGGCGCAAGCACTTAACGAGGAAAGCCGCGCGACCGCGCAGGTTTTGCAGAGCAGCGCAACCCCGAGTCGGGCAGGTAAGAAAAAAGGTGCCGGGGGGGGGGTTTCAAACACCTGATTTCCTTCCACCTCACCCACGCCCACCAGACCTGCAACTCCCCCCCCCCCCTTCCCCAAGGTTTAAAGCGCGGGCCGATTGCAGCCGAGCCGCTGCAGTTCCAGAACTTGGCACGAAAGAGCGCGCGCTCTGCGTGCGCTCCGGAGAACCCTCGCCTTGCCAGCTCCGAGCCTGACCTTCGGTTGCTCTCTTCCTGCTCCGCGGCTCCTCCCTGACCCGAGGCAGCGGCTGAAAGGAGTGGCTTTTATTTGTCTCCAGCGGTGGCCTCCCCCCCCCGGGCGGGGTGGGGGGCGTAGCGGGCCTTGCGCAACCGGGCAGGGCTCGGGCGCAGAGCAACAGGCGGGCGCAGCGCTTTGGGAGAAGCTCTTCCTGGCAGGTGAGTGCAAGTGGCCTTCGTTTCCTTCCCCGCACCCCGAATTGCCTTAACTGCCTTAGATTGGGTGCCCATCATCCTGGGGGAAAGTGGTCCAAGCAGCCGGGACCAGCCCCGCTTGACTCCTTGTCAAAACTTCGCCGAGTTGCGCGGTCATTGCAGGAAAAAAGGCTGCGCAATTGGCACCCGACTAGAGTTGAATCTGAGCTAAGGATCGGAATGTTCTTCTCCGCTGTCAGGCGCAAGCTCCATTTCCTGTCCCTGAGCTTGTGCAGGGACAGGAAGGTTATCGCAGTTAAGGGATCTTGGTTTACCGGGGGTTATGGCAGTTAAGGGATCTTGGTTTACTTCCGAGCGAAGTTTGTGGAAAAGCAAAGATACTGTTTTATTCAAGGGAGGTGGTCCAGTGGGACATTTATTCGGGGGGGGATGAGGGGTGTATCTCCCCAGACAGACTTTCCAGCCTCGCCTTTCTGCTGACTGTCTCTCAATTTAAAACTGGCCCTCTTTTGTGAAATGTAACATTGATTGATTGATTGATTGATTTTATTAAATTTGTATGCCGCCCCTCTCCCAAGACTCGGGGCGGCTCACAACAATAATACAGGTATAAATAAAAATTAATAATAATAGTTAGATCCAATCGAAAAATCCACACATACAACATGCAAACACAGTCAAATAAACAATCAACGATGGAAGGAGATTCCTCGGCCTGGGGGCAGAACAGAGTTCATACCCCCCCCAAGCCTGTCTGCATAAATAGGTCTTCAAAAGTTTACTGAAAACTAGGAGGGAGGAGGCAGATGTCAGAAACTTGTCAGATTCAGTTTAAAGGCTGGCTTAATCCAGCTATAAAGTTGCTATCAGGTGCGCCCGCAAGGTCCATAAGTTGAATGAGGAAAAAGTTGGGGTTTCTCTTGGATCTGTCTCCGAGAGTGATATTGGATGGTAGACTGCTCCTGAACATAAAAGCTTCACAGATCCAAGGGTCACAAGTCACATGTTGCTTATTGAAACTTCTCCAGTTAACAGCCTGAACATACCGATAGTCCTCAATTTACGATCACAACTGGGATTGGAATTTCCATCCCTCGTTAACTGAGTCATCCTCAACTTTAGGACCTTCTTTTGCCTCAGTTGTTAAACAAATCACTGCAGTTGTTAATTGAATCTGACGTCCCCATTGATTTTGCTTGTCAGAAGCCGGCTTGGAAGACGGCAAAGGGTGATCATGTGACCTTGGGACGCTGCAACCCTCATTTATCAGCTGGATTCCTTTTTAAGTGGACGCTTTAAAATCTCATACCGAATAGGAAGGATGGGAAAGGCTTAAGGCAGTGTTTCTCAACCTTGACAATTTTAAGGCATGTGGACTTCAACTCCCAGAATTCCACAGCCAGCAATGCTGGCTGTGGAATTCTGGGAGTTGAAGTCCACATGCCTTAAAATTGTCAAGGTTGAGAAACACTGCCTTAAGGGAAGAACAGAAAGCACAATCTGAATAGGAAAGGAAATTGGGGCAAGGAGAGGAGAAACGGTCTGGTCTCCAAAATTTGCAAAGAGACAAGGCTGAAGTCCACTTCTTGGTTGGAATTTAGCAGCCAAATATTTGAATTCAGGGGCCACTTGCTTCAGAGTTGTGCATCACAAGCTTCCTGCAAGAAATTGGCAATTAGAATGTGTGTGTGTGTGAGAGAGATAACAAGCAGAGAGAAAGGGGCAATAGCCTACTTCTGCTTTGGCTTTGGGCCCCTTTTTTACGGCCTGTAGCAAGGCTCGGCCTGCTTAACTTTGGTTTGGATAAAGTCCTTTGTGATGAACGAGGCTTTGGGGCCGTTTAATATTCCCCGAGCAAACACGCTTGCTACCGAGACGGGTTTAATTTGCTTTCCAGGCCATGTTTAGCTGGAGTTTGGCATCTCACGCCCATCATTTTTCTAACTTTAAACAAGTCAGAGCAGAGCTAGCTCTCTATGGGAATTTCCTAGATTTCATAACCCGCTTGACAAAGTGAACGGTCTGTTCTACAGTGGTATTTATGGCTGGTTGCATCACAAACCTCGGGAGCCTCTCTTAACTTTGATTCCGGTTTCAGGAGAGTCAAATCTCCACCCTGGTAGGCAGGGCTCCCAAGCGAGCAAATAAATCAATCCCGAAAAAAATGTGTGATAAGCAAAAGCGGGTTATGTGCAGTAGGTTACATTCAATTAAAATGTAATTGTAGGGAAAGACATGTGGTGGAGGTTTCAGGAAGCTGCCAGAAACAAGGAGATTCAAGAGATGATTTGCTGTGGATCCTTTATGCCTAGAGAATGCTATCAGTGGGGCCCTGAAGCCACACAGCTTTAGGGGATGGGCTCTCTTCTGGAAAAGCTCCTCTCCCCATTGATAACCCTACATCTCCCAAAGGTGCCTTTTCAAGAGACAACTGGACTTTCTTGAGGTTTTTTGAAGACCTTTCGCCTCTCATCCAAGGAGCTTTTCAGCTCTGACTGGATGGTGGGGAACGGAAGGATTTATACTCCTTGCAGAGAGCTGATCATTTGCCTTCTTTTAGAGAGCCATTGAGGCCACTTGGAGCTTTGTCTGTGTCCTCAGGGTCACCTGAATGGTGCAAAAGGGTGTGCTGAAAGCAATTCCAGGAAGGCTCTCACCCATTTGCACCACTCAGGTGACCCTGAGGACACAGGTAAACCTCCAAGTGGCCTCAGTGGCTCTCTAAAAGAAGGCAAATGACCAGCTCTCTGCAAGGAGTATAAATCCTTCTGTTCCCCACCATCCAGTCCGAGCTGAAGAAGCTTCTTGTTTCTCAATGTGTTGACCCGTTATGTTGCGTGGACTGTGAGGAGAAGTTAGATCTTTGCTAGCTGCTATTTTTCCATTGGAAGGATATGGCTGTTTAATCATTAAGCCATAGTCCTTCGTCAAGTGGAAAGGTGATGGTTTCCATCGCAATCTTGATAACCCAAAAGCTATTTACAAGGCAATAGTGGTGATCTGGAGTGAACAGGGTTGGCATACAGATATTGGTGGCCACCGCTCAGTTGGCACACAGGTTGTCCTTCTTTGTCTTCAAGACTAGGACAAGGTTGCATAAAACCCACCCTTGGCCTTCAAGCGGTATATGGGGGTCATAAGGAGGAGAGCCTTGGAGGCTGCTCAGTTTACTCTGCGAGAGGCAGACCTTTGCCACTATAAATAAAGGAGTGAATATTTGCTTTCTGGGTTGAAAGATACAGCAAGAAAACTTATTTATTCTACCCTGCTAGGTCACAATGTACCTCACCAAGTGCAAGGTGTGAAAACTGCAGGGGACAGTAATTGTGCATTATGAAATACATACCGGTATGTGTGTGTGGCTACACATACATGGAGAGAAAGAGAGAAGACATCAGCCTAACTTGCTTCACAGGCTGCTGTGGGGGGAAAGGGAGGAGGAAGAAACATGGTGTAGGTTCGCTGCCTTGAGTTACCTATCAAGTAATAAAGGTGGGATAAAAATCTAATAAATAAATTTACTTTAATTTATATTTATGTCCCACCTTTCCTCTATGGGGGTCCTAGTTCACTTCAAACCAATAATCTTGCATTTGGGTAGAAGGGGAAAAAAATGACCTCAGGACTTTCCATAGGCGAGCACAGACTTGAATTTTTGACTTCCCTATGAATTGTCTTACATCTGCTAATTCTAATAACTCTCTGGATTAATCTCCTCCGACTCCTTGTCCACACATTATTCTTGCCAGCAACAGGGAAGTGATTTTCTCCTGGAATGTGTATGTGTTTAATCTTCAGCTTATAAGATTAAACTTTCTAATTTCTACTTTCTAATTCTCAAGTAGTCTCTCAGTCAAGCCTTATTAGTCAGATCCGATTCTGCTTAGCTTCCAAGCAAAGACAAGATTATCCAGGCCCTCTTACCAACTGAGACTTTCTAGGTGTGTTAAAACCAAAACCAAACGAACTCTAGATGTACTGTTTCGAAGCTGATTGCCAGGATTTTAATCTTGCCCTCAGAAAATCGATGGTGAGACCACACTTGGAGTACTGTGTACAGTTCTGGTCACCGCACCTCAAGAAGGATATAATGGAACTGGAAAAGGTGCAAAAAAGGGCAACAAGAATGATCAAGGAAATGGAGCACCTCCCTTATGAAACCAGATTGCAACGCCTTGGTCTCTTCAGCCTTGAAAGATGGCGCTTGATCGAAGTGTATAAAATCATGCATGGGATAGAAAAGGTGGATAGAGAAAAATTCTTTTCTCTATCACACAATACTAGGACAAGGGGGCGCTCCCTAAAGCTCATAGGTAAAAAAAGTGAGGACAAATAAAAGGAAATATTTCTTCACCCAGACGGTCGTTGGTTTATGGAATTCACTTCCAGAAGGGGTCGTGACAGCTGTCAGCCTTGATAGCTTCAAGGCAGGGTCAGACAGATTCATGGATGCCAAGTGTATCGGTGGTTATTAAAACGGATGTCCATGTGCCATCTCTATGTTGGTTGAGGCAGGCAGGATTCCCTTGAGTACCATTTGTTGGGGGTCAAGGGAAAGGGAGGGTTTTGCCTTCTCTTTCTGCTCAAGATCCCCATGTACAATTGGTGGGCCACTGTGTGACACAGAATGCTGGACTCGATGGGCTTTGGCCTGATTCAGCATGGCTCTTCTTATGTTCTTATGTAGAAGGTAAAGATTTTCGGAAGTTGCCTCTCCCCCAGGAAGGGAAATTGATCGATCTTCCTTAAGCTAGAACTCTGCAGTCCAGTTCATAAATTAGTTTGAAATATATCCCCGCCACTACAAAACTCCAGCGGTTGCCAACTTGCAGGAGTTGCTTTCCACCTCTCCTAACTTAGTTTTCTTCCTAAATTAGCTTCCCTTCCCCCTTCTTTGACCAGCTGTTGAGGGGTTAAAAGAAATTAAGCTGAATGTGTGGGAGGAAAAAATATTTCTCAAAGTCTGAGTGTCATAATATACTTGGTTGCATACCATTCCCTTCTTCTGCACTTGGGGGAATGGAAAAAGCTTTACCAAATTGGAATTGCCCTCTTATAATTGCTCTGCCTATGCTTCAGCCTCTGTTGGGAGGGTAATCTAGGGCTTTATAGGTCATAACCAACACTTTGAATTGTGTTCGGAGACCGATTGGTAACCAGTGCAGCTCACGGAGAGCTGGAGTGATATGAGCATGTCTTGGGAACATTCTTCAAAGGTTGCCCCATGTAGAGAGCATTACAGTAGTCGAATCTCGAGGTGACAAGGGCATGGGTGACTGTGAGGAGTGACTCCTGGTCCAAATAGGGCCGCAACTGGCACACCAGGCGAACCTGGGCGAATGCCCCCCTCACTATAATTGTCAGAAGAAGATAGATTAAAAACAACAACAGCAATGACCAAGTCACACTTTGGAGCCAAAGTACTGCTATCACATTTTGAACATTAGATCAAATCTTTGAGGACCTTCTTTCAGATTTTTTATTCAGATAGTTATAAAGCACTTTAGTAGAATAAGATAAGGAAGATGACATTTGGGGGGAAAAAATCACCTTTTTGATGTTCCACCTTTCTCTAGAATTTCACAAGTTGATGCTCACCAAAGATGGCTACTGTTGGGTTGATGTCTTCCTGCACGTGTGCCCGTTCCCTGGTACCTTTACTTAGGTTGGGGATCCCCAAAACATGTTCGTCCCAGTTACACACGACAGCTGCGTCTGCTTCGAAAGATTACTACGAGGTGCTGGTGCTTGGTGGAGGCTCCGGGGGGATCACGATGAGTGCCCGGATGAAACGGAAAGTGGGAGCGGATAACGTGGCTGTGGTGGAACCCCAGAAGGTAAATGCTGAATTCTGAAATGCTGGAGTTTGGAGGCGTTGTGCAAAATACATAAAGGAGAATATTTGTAGTTCAGGGTTGAAACAAGGGGTCCTTGGTGCTCTCTGAGCTTGCTTGTTCTCTTGCAGACATTTCATTATCCAAACTAGGTAGCATCATCAATGCTAATCACTAGCAATATATAAAGTATAGTATTCCAAAGCCTTAAAAGTGGAACAGTCGTGTCCCACATATGTCCCCAAGGAAAGGGTAATATTCTCTTTATATCTTTATATTCTCTTTATATCTGGACTTTTTACTTATAGCTTAGCATAACGTTTTAATCTACTGGTTCTTTCTCCAGGTCAGTTTTCTTCAATCTGTGCCTTCCAGATGTGCTGAAATTATAACTCTGGAAATTTCTAGTCCAGGCAGGAAATACGATTTGAGGATTTGTGGGACGTTAGCTAGTTTAATTATATGGCCCCATTGATTATATTTTTTTAATTGGTTTGAGCTCTGGAAAATAGGTATTTTCTACTGTGTTAAGCCTAAAAGGTGAAATGTAACTCTATTTAAATAAAATCAGCCAACAAGAGATAAATTACTTAACTAAATTAAATTAATGAAAACATCCCCCCCATATCTGTACATGTAACTATATCTGGGAAAACTTCTTCCCAGATCTGTACAACTGAAATGGACTTAGAACTTTATTTGTTGACCGATAATAAAACACACTTTTTAAAGGAAGGGACATCTAAAAAGCAGTTTGTGAGATGTTATTTTCATGGACAAGGGTAATGACCCACTAGGTGTAGTATACCGTTGGACACACCTAATGTAATAACATGGGTGTGAATGGATATGATATGGAGAGTACTTTTATAGCATCGGTGGAGCGTCTCCGTTTCAGATCCATGAAGGCATAAAACAGTAGATTAGACTTTTTACCACTGATTGACAGAATGCTCATGAGTATCACTTAATTTGCTCCTGCGTGTATTTGTGACCAGTGTGCATTTTTGGTAAGCCTGAACAGTTTCATCCATTGATGGTTTAAGTCATACAAACCAGGAATCTGGAACTTGAGAACTATCTGGGTTTGTTAGCTGTGTCCCTTGGCAGGACAAACCAGCCAGAACGATTGGGGGTTTGATCAGTCATTAACCCAAAATCTGATTTGCTGTTTTGTAAGTCAGTGAATTAGCAGGCATTTAATTTAAGCAGGGGCAGCCAATCAAAACAATTCATAGTAGTGCTACCCATCGTGCTAGGAAGCCACCAGGTTGGCTTAATTTCATTTCGTATGTTGTAATGAAACCCAGGCATTTTGATTTGTCAACCTGTTTACAGTTTAAGCATATTGCAGGAGTCTAATTATGATTTATTCATAAAGCGGTTAAGAAAACAGTCTTGTGCAGAACCAATCGGTCTTTTAAAAAACCCCTCATCGTTTGTAGAAGCCACTGGTAGAAAAATCAGGTGAAGGTCACTCATTTAAATAAGCATTCTAAAGCAGTGGTTCTCAATCCTTTCTTCACCATTGACCCCTTTTAAATACCTTTTGTGGCCATGCACCATGGCCACAGACCCCCCAAGACTTAACTCAAGATTTAAACCATAACATTTCTTCAAGCCTTTGTGGACCCCCTGTGACATTGTGGATCCCCAGGGGGTCTGTGGACCACAGGTGGAGGACCACTGTTCCAAAGAATTTTCCTCCCTTTGGCAGCCTTTTCCCAACACAGAAGTGTCCAGATAAATTGAATTTCTGTCTCTCAAAATTCTCACTTCGTATAATCAAGGGAAGTTCTTGAATCTGGTTGACCAGATACTCTCTAGAAGTATCAGCGGTCTGATTTCATACGTTCATTTCTATTCTTCTTTTGCTTTGCTGGTAGCTTTTATCCCCCAATTATTTCTTTCAGAAACACTATTATCAGCCCCTCTGGACTTTAGTTGGAGCTGGGGCAAAGCAGCTGGCCACTTCAGAACGTTCAACGGCAAGTGTTATTCCTTCGGGGGTAAAGTGGATCCAATCCAAAGTGGAAAAGTTGGATCCTGACAACAACTGTGTCTATCTGGGGAACAACCAAAAGGTAGGCAGCCCATTTAAACTTGCAGATTTATCTGCTCCGTTGAATCTTATCTGCATAAACCAGGGGTAGGCAACCTCGGCTCTTTTATGACTCGTGGACTTCAACTCCCAGAATTCCTGAGCCAGCCATGCTGAGGGGAAAGCGAGAGGTTTCCAAGCTGAGCCAGGCTGGCTCAGGAATTCTGGGAGTTGAAGTCCACCAGTCAGAAAGCGGCCTAGGCCTAGGCCAGAGGTAGGCAACCTCGGCTCTTTTATGACTCGTGGACTTCAACTCCCAGAATTCCTGAGCCAGCCCTGCTGAGGGGAAAGGGAGAAGTTTCCATGCTGAGCCATGCTGCCTCAGGAATTCTGGGAGTTGAAGTCCACAAATCATAAAAGAGCCAAGGTTGCCTACCCCTGGCATAAACCATTGACAGAGCTTGAATACATGAGACTTAGCCTTTGGTTCAAATAGGCTATTCATCTATACGAGTAATATTTAATACCTAAATTAAATTATTTCTGCCATCTCTTATCAATGCTTATTTGAACTTCTAAAAAACCTATCAGATGTGATGTACTTATTTTGGCATTATTCTTGCCTGTAACACAGGCGAAACATTTGTTAAGCGAGGTTTGTCCCATTTTATGACCTTTCTTGCCACAGCCGTTAAGTGAATCACTGCAGTTGTTAAGTCAGGGACACAGTTGTTAAGAGGATCTGGCTTCCCCATTGAGTTTGCTTATCAGAAGTTCGCAAGCAAATGCATGACCCCAGGACACTGCAACTGTCATAAATCTGAGTCAGTGGCCAGGTGTATGAATTTTGATCACGTGACTGGGGATGCTGCAACGGCCATAAGTATGAAAAACGGTCATAAGTCACTTTTTCCAGTGCCGTTGTAACTTTGAACGGTCACTAAATGAATACTACCTGTATTCCATGCGTATAGGAGAGACTGCACTTCCAGGTTTTGAGGAAAAAACAAGTCGGTTGAATAAATCCTTGGTTCCTGTTTAAGATCTTAGTTTTGTTCTTTCTTTTACAGGTATCTTACAAGTATTTGATTGTTGCTCTCGGGCTGCAGCTGAATTTTGAAAAGGTATTTTAGTTTAAGATTCAGCCGGGTAAATTGCTCTGTTAGCATTTCCTTGGCAGCTTTCCCTACTGATAGGCAGCAAGGCTCCGTGGCTTGCACGCCCTTTGCACGGAAGTCCCCACATTCTGAGCAGGATGTGAAAAAAAGCATTGCGCCTTTCCCACAAGGAAGCCCTGGATGGAAACTGCAACTGAGGTTGCGCAACCCGTACAAGAGATAAATCCAGTGGGAAAAAAACCATGAGAGACCTCTAGTGCTTTATCAGGAAATTGAATGCATCCAGGGTCACCTAACCATGGTAATGGGGAATGAGCTTGTTTTAATGGTGGATACACAAAGGGAACACAAAGAGAATCAATAATTGGGGGTTTGGGGAGGCTGTGTGAGTATAATATTTTTCCCCCTTAAGGATGCTAGGTTATAATTCAGCACTGGAAATAATAATAATAATAATAGTAGTAGTAGTAGTAGTAGTAGTAGTAGTAGTAGTAGTAGTAGTAGTAGTAGTAGTAAACTTGGAAGGGACCTTGGAGGTCATCTAGTCCAACCCCCTGCTCAGGCAGGGAACCCTACACCATTTCAGACAAATGGCTGTCCAGTCTCTTCTTAAAAACTTCCCGTGTTGGAGCATTCACCGCTTCTGGAGGCAGGTTGTTCCACTGGTTAATTGTTTTAACTATCAGGAAGTTTCTCCTTAGTTCCAGGTTGCTTCTCTCCTTGGTTAGTTTCCATCTGTTGCTTCTTGTCCTGCTTTCAGGCGCTTTGGAGAATAGCTTGACTGCCTCTTCTTTGGGGCAGCCCCTGAGATACTGGAAGACTGCTATCATATCCCCCCTCGTCCTTCTCTTCGTTAAAGTAGACATACCCAATTCCAGCAACTGTTCCTTATGTCTTAGCCTCCAGTCCCCTAATCATCTTTGTTGCTCTTCTCTGTACTCTTTCGAGAGTCTCAACATCTTTTTTTTACATCGTGGTGACCAAAACTGGATGCAGTATTCCAACTGTTTATAGAGTGTTTATAGAGTTTATCTATCTTTATTCTGGGTTCATCTATTAAAATAAAGATAGAAAGAAGATGGGTGAAGGAGATGAAACCCACAGCCAAACTTTCTGAATTCATGTATTTAATCCAAACCATGCTTCCTCTAAGTTGGAATACATGGTAGCGA
Source organism: Bothrops alternatus (assembly GCA_034064705.1). Lineage (NCBI taxonomy): Eukaryota > Metazoa > Chordata > Lepidosauria > Squamata > Viperidae > Bothrops > Bothrops alternatus. Next base: position 760,686 of record JARGCV010000109.1, on the reverse strand, counting down.
AGGGCACTTCTTAATCTCTTTGCCATCCATCTCTCCTGTTAATTCAACCAACGGTTTACAGTAGATATAAGTCAGCACCAGTTTTACCCTTTATTATCCAGTGGAGATGTGATGATTTAATCTGAGTATTTTGCAAATATTTTACCTATCAGGATAATATTAAAAAATCAAGTTCAATGTGAATGGAGTATCTCTGGGATATGATCTTGGCTCTAGGGAAGTCTGAGCAGATGTATGACTCCACCACATTATGCTAAACTTTAAGTTGAGCTTACTCTGGGCGTAGTATGTTGTGTGAGGTCTGCTATTGTGGTTGGTAGATGTTGTGTATGTGGTGTGAACTGAATCTGTAGCTGGCTTATTCAATAAAGCACTACTAAAGGAACCATGGCTTAGCATGTTTGGTAAGGCTTGGAACAAAATGGGTCCCGAGTGTTTAGCATGCGACAGCCAGCATGTTTAATCCAGTGAAATACTATACTGCTGATTTTATCCCATTACAGATCAAAGGCTTGCCTGAGGGATTTAAATGTCCTAAAATTGGTTCCAATTATTCCATTCACACAGTGGAGAAAACATGGAAAGCTCTGCAGGATTTTCAGGAAGGAAATGCCATTTTCACCTTTCCAAATACTCCAGTGAAATGCGCAGGGGCGCCACAAAAGATCATGTACCTGACAGAGGCGTACTTGAGAAAGGTATGTACCAGCCACTGCTAACCCAATATTGGATTTCTATTTATGCTGTGAGCCGCCCTGAGTTCCCGGAATAGGGAAGCATAGAAATTTAATAAATAAATAAATAATAATAATAATAACTAATGTTGTTGCCTAAACAGGTAACAAAAACATAATCCCAAAGACCAAGGCGATTGAAAATGCACTTATTCTAGTTTAAACTGCGAGAATATAAGTGTAAAGTTATGGGTAGTTTTAGAATGCTCCTCCAACTGAAAAAAATACAAGCAATTTTGATTAGCAATTAGGACCCAACTAGTTAAATCAGCATAAATTTGCACATAGGACTAAAACTATAATATTCATTAAGCATATCTAAGGTATTGATGCAGACGTTAAATTGAGACATTCGGATTCAGTTTAGTTTTGGATGTATCATGAACCCCATCACTGCAAGTATAAACTGTGTTTTATTAGGCGCCATTCACCCGATAGGTTGGGTGAATCATTTACTGTGGTTTCTTCAAAAACCGTTAGCTTAAATCAGACATGTCAAACACAAGGCCCGGGGGCCCGTGACATGGTTTCATGTGGCCCGCAAAGCCATCCTGGAAACAGTGAGGGAACGGCCCCCGCTGCCTTGGCCCTGGCCCAGGCCGGCCGGGAGCCAATGTACAATTTTGTGGTGGCCATCTATGCTGAAACGCATCCAGTCTTAGCTCCACAAGGCCGTCTGGAAACAGCGAGGGACCAGCCCCTGCCGCATTGGCCCCGTCCCCTGGGTGCATGCTGGGGAGGGGTCACCCTTTGTGAGGAATGAAGAAATGGACCCTGCCTTGGCGCTTGCCCCGGTCCCACCCCCTTCTGCCAGAGACCCTCAGATCTGTCCCACGCCTGACCAGGCCCCCACAGGCACCCTTGACACCAATGATGTAGAGCTGGCCACGCCCACCCAGTAGGCCACACCCACTCTATCCACACCCACCCAGTAGGCTGCACCCACCCTGGCCACACCCACCCGGCCCAAGAGCAACCGCCATGATGCGGTCCTCAATGAAATTGAGTTTGACACCCCTGGCTTAAATCATTTTGGGCAGACTATATAAACCCAGTTATGGATAAACTCAGTTATGGATGATAAGAGATAAGGACCCTTCCCTTGGGCAGGGGGCTGGTCTAGCAGACCTCCAACGTCCCTTCCAGCCCTTTGAGTCTATGATTATTTGACTGATCAAATATAGAAGTACAGGTAAGAACAAGAATTGTGAATTCAGAGATTTTCAAGACAGCATGACTTTTTCTTCTCGTTTTTCCCTAGACTGGAAAACGGTCCAAAGCCAAGATCATATTCAACACTTCTCTCGGAGTCATCTTTGGTGTTAAGAAGTATGCTGATGCTCTACTAGAGATTATCAAAGAAAGAGATATCGCCGTGAACTACAGATGGAACCTTGTGGAAGTCCGAGCAGATAAGCAGGAAGCCGTCTTTGAAAACCTGGACAAACCTGGGGAAAGGCAAGTTTATCAGGTGAGCAAATGGAATTTTTCAGGGGCTTCTAGGTGAATTTCTTTGACTAGTAATTTCTTGTTTATGGTTGCTTGTCTCTTTAGAAGTGGCAGGGGGGAAAAACACACACACACAGGTGGACGGAGAATAGGATGGGCCTTTTCGAAACATACCCACGCCGCTCTATCCGTCCTTATGATATGAAAGTTAGAGGCAGCAAGATTACAGGTAGTTCTTGGTGGATAATTTTAATTCAATGCAGCCATTAGATCGGGGGTCCCCAACTCCCAGTCTGTGGACTGGCATCAGTCCGTGGCATGCCAAAAATCAGTCCTCCACACAAGCAAAGCCCCATCTGTGGGATGCAGACAGTACATGAAACCACGCCCCCTCCGGTCCGCGGAAACACCCCTCTCCACGGAACCGGCCCCTGGTGCCCAAAAGACTGGAGACCTCTGCATTAGATGAAACATCACACGACTTCACCACTTAGCAATAGCAGTTTCAGCTGTTAGTTCAAAGGCATCACTCTTCTCCTTTCCTGCCCCGCTCGCCTCCCCTCATTTTTGCTCCTTTCTCCAAGTTGCTACTTTGCTGTCCTCAGCTGACCTTCGCCATCTTTTTCCTTCCATTGCTGACCACGCCTGGCCCTGTACAAGGCAGCTGCTGGCTGCGTATGGCCTTCTCTAGGAGCCGTGGTGACCCAGTGGTTAGGATGCAGTCTTGCAGGCTAATTCACTGTTCACTGCCAGGAGTTCGATCCTGACCGGCTCAAGGTTGACTCAGCCTTCCATCCTTCTCAAGTCAATAAAATGAGGACCCAGATTGTTGGGGGCAAATATGCTGACTCGGTAAGCCACTTAAGAGAGGGCTGTAAAGCACTGTGAAGCAGTACATAAGTCTAAGTCAGTGGTTCTCAACCTTTTTCAGGCCGAGACCCTGAACTGCACCGCGCGTGCGCGACAGCCTGAATCACGCATGCGCGGCGCGATGGCCCGAATTGCGCATGCGCGGCGCGACGGGCCCGCATCGCGCATGTGCGGTGCTGCCTCCTGCGCCGGCCGAGGGGAAAAGGGGGAAAAATGGCAGATTGCGGCGTTTGGCGTCCCCCGTGAAATGGTCGTTCAACCCCAAATGGGGTCGCGACCCACAGGTTGAGAACCACTGGTCTAAGTGCTATTGCTATTGTTTCTGAGGTTAGGGTGCCAAGTGCCCTAATTGATCACCTAAAGACCTGAACAAATGGCTGTTTAGCAACAATTACCCGTAAGCTGTTATCGAAGAAAGGGCCAAACCTGGAAGTTCTCCAGTTTAGTTTTCTCAGTTTCTTATAGTCAAGGAACCTTCATCTCAGTTGGGGAATTTGGCGACTGTCCAACCTGAGATTGCAAATCAGTCTCATTGGTGAGGAGTCCTGGGGGCTCTCTGAGCTTGGTGACTTTCCTGAAGACGTTTCATGACCAAATTAGGTAAGAACTTCAGGCACTGTTGACGTTACCTAGTTGGGTCATGAAACGTCTGCAAGAAAACCACCATGCTTGGAGAGCACCACAGACTTCTCAGTTCAACCCTGGGCTACAAATATTCTATTGGAATCTCTCTCTCTTTTTTTTTAAACTCGGCTCCAGTATGAAATGCTTCATGTCACTCCTCCCATGGGTCCCCCTGATGTACTGCTAAACAGTCCAGTTTCGGATGTCGCTGGCTGGGTGGACGTAAACAAGGAGACACTGCAACATGTGAAGTACCCCAATGTTTTTGGGATTGGAGACTGCACCAACCTCCCTACCTCCAAGACTGCTGCAGCTGTAGGTGAGATTAATTTTTAGGCACTGTATTTTGCATTTTGGTCTCCTTGATGCAAGGCCCAAAGCCAGTTTTATCTGTTGAATCGAATCTTGTTGTGTCCGAGAGTATTTGACCAATACGATCAGCAGAGAGCTCTCCAATAGGATTCAATATTTGACAGTTTTCTATGGAATAGGGGAGAAAAGAGGGGGCCTCAAAGCCATGTCAGGTCACTAAAGTCACCAATTCATATAAATGGCTATGTTATTATGCTTATCCACAATTTGGCTGCTACTGGGACCATTCCCGGTCCCTATTTGGACCGGGAGTCCCTGCTCACAGTCACTCATGCCCTTATCACCTCGAGGCTCGACTACTGCAATGCTCTCTACATGGGGCTACCTTTGAAAAACGTTCGGAGACTTCAGGTAATGCAGAATGCAGCTGCGCGAGCAGTGTTGGGCTTGCCTAGAAATGCCCACATTTCGGCATCACTCCGCGAGCTGCATTGGCTGCCAATTGGTCTCCGAACGCAATTCAAAGTGTTGGTTAGGACCTATAAAGCCCTACATGGCATCGGACCAGGTTACTTACGGGACCGCCTGCCGCCTCACGAAACCCAGCGACCGGTTAGGGCCCACAGGGTTGGCCTTCTCCAGGTCCCGTCAGCCAGACAGTGTCGCCTGGCGGGGCCTAGGGGAAGAACCTTCTCTGTTGCGGCCCCGGCCCTCTGGAATCAACTCCCCCCGGAGATCCGTATCGCCCCCACCCTCTCCGCCTTTCGTAAACTACTAAAGACCCATCTTTGCCGACAGGCCTGGGGCAGTTGACATCTTGCCCCTAGCCAGTGTATGTTTGTGTGTACGTTTGCTGAATGAATGGTTTCTTAATTTAGGGGTTCTCTTTTTTATATATGTATTTTTTATATATGTATTATGTAGTTTTTTATATTGGATTTCTATTTATGCTGTGAGCCGCCCTGAGTTCCCGGAATAGGGCGGCATAGAAATTTAATAAATAATAAATAATAATAATAATAATGTTGCTAAAAATCTCCTACCTGCCACCTAGTTTAAGAGTTAAACTACCTTTAAAAAGTTGTAACTCTACTCTCCTTTCAGCAGAAATATGGGTCAAAATAAAACATTTGATCTCTTCCACAGCTGGCCAGTGTGGTGTACTTGATAAAACAATTTCATGTATCATGAAGGGCAAAACTCCCACTAAGAAGGTAACTATTCCTGAAAAGGAACAATCTATTTGCTTCTCATTGGAACAATGGGCTTTTTTATTATTTGGGGGAAATATTTGTTATTTGCAATGCAACATGATCATTTTTTTTATTATTTAATGTTTTCTTTATTTAAAAGATCATTCACAAAATACAATATCCATAAATTTACTTTGTCATGAAGCAGAATGTGTTAAGTGTTTGGAAATTTTTCTTTACACATTTAAAAATCAAATGGATCGTCCAATTTCTAAAAAACAGATCTTTCAATTTGCAACCTTAATTAGCAAACTTCCAAGAGCAGCTTTTATTTGAATAAATGAAATGATTAGCAAAAGATCTTCATGATTTACAAAAGAGCAAATGTTTCTTTTCCTGACCTCCTTGTAATCTGAGCATATTTTTGAGAATAAGAACCATTTGTTTAACACTAACTTTCTTTAAGACATGCACTGTGTGGTTGTGTTCTAAACAAAATTCACCCAATAATCTCTTCCGCTGTAAGTAAGGAAGAACCAAGATTTTAAGAGCGAAAAACATGATCATTTTTTAAACTCATTTAGAAGGCTCCTTTGATTGAAGCTTTATATACATCTCCAAACAGTACCAGTAAAGCTGGTAGTGAAATAATGGCTTCTAATTTTGGCAACTGGATTCATCCAACGACAGTGAATTATGAGATTAAAGCGAAAAAGAATTTCTTCACACAGTACATTAAACTCCGCAATCCGTTAAATTTAACAAGGGCCACTAGTTTGAATGACTTTAAAAGGGGATTAAGACAAATTCATGGAGCGTGGAGTTCTTACAGCATAATATGCAAGACGCCGTGTTTTTCCTGTCCTAAAAGGCATATATATTTTTTAATGTTTTGTAGTATGATGGATATACTTCCTGTCCTCTGATAACCAACTACAACCGAGCGATCCTGGCTGAGTTTGATTACAACGCTCAGCCTTTAGAAACATTTCCCTTTGATCAGAGCAAAGAGAGACTGATAAGTTTTCATCTGAAGGCTAATATGATGCCCTATCTGTATTGGTATGGACTTCTGAAGTAAGTATTCTAGTGTACCACAGTTCATACTATGTAGGAGTTAAGGGGAAACTGACTCCCAGGAAGACAGTTAATTATTTATTAATTGCATAGAAAGGTAGGCTTAATTTGAGCAGTGCCATTTATTTTTTAAAATTCTGAATAATGGTAAAGAAAATATGAATGAGATAGATTGAACTGTAAACTCAGTGTGTCTGTCTGTCTGTCTGTCTGTCTGTCTGTCTATCTATCTATCTATCTATCTATCTATCTATCTATCTATCTTGCCAATGCAAACTTGTATTATTAATGTCATCTGTCTTCCTGTGTGCCAATTTTAACTTTGGCCATTTCCTGCAGGAATGAACAACAGTGTGCCCTAGTTTTTTATACATAAATATCAACTGAATCTCCAGAAGTTATTTTGTCTTAGCCTGTTCCACCAAACTAGCTTGTAGTACTTCTTTACTTTAGTGTAGGGGGAAAAAAAAAATCACATTTTCCCGGTTAATTTCCACGCAAAGCCTGCTTCCTTTGTTTCCATTATAACGAGCAGCAATGTTTACTCTTGACGTAGTGCTACATGTAATTTCAGGAAATATTTAACAAGTCTAATTCTGTGAAGGTGTAAGTCCTTTTTTCCCTTCTTTTCTCACAGGGGATATTGGGGTGGTCCAGGTCTAGTGAGGAAAATATTTCACCTTGGGTTGAAGTGATCGCTGACACCATCTTCTGCCAACTACAAATCATGTAAACACTTTTTTTTAAAAAAAAAAGCATCCAGAGATTCTCCACCGAAATTAATAAAATAACTTCTCTGTAGGAATCAACCTCCAGAGTCCTCTGCACCTTAAAACACAGGTACAGTTTTTCCTTATTTCTGCACTTCACAAGTAGCGAAGTAGTGGCTGGCAAGCACAGCCAGCAGCTATTAATTTTAGCAATGCCAGGTTGACAGAATTAGCTTCTGTTTCCGTTAACTGCCGCTCTGGCTGTGTAACCTAAAATGACTCTTATTCACTCATCTCACCTCGTTCATGAACTTTATAAAATATTTTAAGTACGAACTGTTGTTCACTGACACATCAAGAACCCCTTGCTTTGTTTTTCAACAGAAGGCATGGATCTCTTCATCACTAAACAGAAAACACTCGGATCTGTTCCATTTGAATGCCACAATGCTTATTCTGTTGTGAGAATGAATAGGAGGATTTGCATGACTAAATTAGCTTTTCCACGTTGTTTTATGTCAAGGTTTCCCATGCAGGACCCTTTTCGGCTACCGTGTCCCTGCTCAATTATAGCACTGTTTCTCAATGGTTGGTGAAGCGTCCTAGCTTGGTGGACATTTAAGAACTTTGCAAAGTGAAGGGGCAGCTTCAGTATCAAACAGAATAGCTGTGAAAAAGTGAGGTAACTGGAGACCTCAAAAAAAACACACCCTCTTTTCCTGATTTGGCACCTATCAAAGGGACCTACCTATCCAGGTGAATAAAAAGATGCCTGTCCTGATATAAAGCAGCTTTCTGAAGACTGCATTAAGCAAAAAACACAATTCCACAAAGATACAATTTAAAAAAGTAATAGACGTGTTTTAATCAAGGCCAGATTTTAGACCCTTACAATCAGGATGTATACAAAATCAACTGTACCGCCAAGTCAGCACACACACACATTAAAACACAGCTGCCGAAGAAATATCTTCTCAGGAGTGTCCCAGCTATTTGTTTAATGCTGTGGAAGAAAAAAAAAAGTATGGGGAATGGCTGTTGCACATCTTGGTAAATACAGCAAAGCGATCCTAGTCTAACAGACCCCAAAGTTCCATTGAAATAAATAGCTCTGTGTTCCAGTAGTTTAGGAATTCACGGTAAAGAGAAAATAATTTTATTACAAGTGTCACTTCTAATGGTCCCCGAACAACCGGTTGGTAAACAAGGATTACCTTTATCATAACAATTCTATCATGTCTTTTTAAGCTGTTGACGTACAAACCAGAAAATCTATTTTGAAAATCCAAATAAGCCGCTGTACTGTGGAGGTTTTGTAGAACCATTTCAAATTAGCTACAGCTTGATAAAGCAAAAACCCAGAATGTTTTTCGTTGCTCCAGGTTTCAAATGAAACAAAAGCAGAGGGATCCTAAAGTGATTTTATAGGACGAGCAGGGAAAGGCTGCTGTCACCCTCTGTCCAATTCTCCCCTCAGCAAATTTGCAAGCACACGGTATCCCATAAGCTAGTTTCCTGACCTACCCCCCATGTCCCAGTATGGCACATGCCACCAGCTCCCCAGGCCATCCTTTCTGTGCCTCCTCTAGGATGCAAACACCAAAACGCCCGCTAACTCGTATATTAAACCAGGGCTTTTCAACCTTTTCACTCATTGTACCACTTTTAGGATATGGCAACATCCGAGTACCACCAGTCGCCTAGCAAGGTGTCAAAAACTTGATGACCCCCCCAAAAAGGAAAAAAGTGATAAAGTACAGGTAGTCCTTGACTTACAACAGTTCACTTAGTGACTGTTCAAAGTTACAATGGCATTGAAAAAAGTGCCCCCCAAGACACAGCTGAGTAAGACACCTGCTTGCCCACTCGGCGGCGCTCTTCCTCCTGTCCGAGGTTTTCATTGTTGTGAGCATTTCTGTTGAGGATTGGAAGCGGAGGTGGGGTGGGGGGGTGTTTGTTTTTCATCCCTCCCGTCTGCTGGGTGGTTGCAGCAGGTTTTGGTCACTTCACATGACCCTGGGACTCTGTGACCGTCATAAATATGAATCAGTTGCCAAGCATCTGAATGTAAATCACAAGACCCTGGAGAGGCTGCAACATTCCATTCTGTTGGGCTCAGCAGAAGCGTCAGGATCAGTGCTGCTTTCCAGCTGATTGGTGCTTCTTCAGGGCTCAGCAGAAGCACCAGGATCAGCGCCGAGCTCCAGCTGGAGCCTGGTGCTGATTCTGCCGCTTCCGCTGAGCCCTGACAGCCCTGCAGCTCCAGCTGTCTCTCGCTCAGGCTTGTGCAGTGCTGCCACTGGTTCAGCTCATTCCCCTCCCCACTACCACTTTTCTAGAATGGTCACGTTCCATCTGCCAGGTGCCAATGTACCACAGGTGGTACCTGTACCACTGGTTGAAAAGCCCTGATTTAAACAGTTTCATCAGTAGGCAGCAAGTGCAACTTATTCTGCCCCCCCCCAATCCTAGCACCTTCCCTATCTTCCTCAGACACTAACATCCTTGAACTTTGCCAAATTCTGTACCAAACCACTGTTTGGAACAACCTCTTTTTGATCTATGTCCAGAACAATTCCATCTTTATCAGGAATCAATGCTAAAAAAAACTAATAGGCTGCTAGGATTTCTTTGCACGTAATAATCTGCACCTGATTGGCTCCCAGTCTTTTAAGTAAAACACATACCTCCATCTGAATCAGTTCTTCTAAATTGTTCTGGATATGATGGTAAACGATGTCAAAAAGTTCCTCCCTCGATTTTGTCCCATCCAAATGAACTGGAATATAAAGCAGCACCATTTGAAAACAACGGTTGTGCTGGGCTCGGTATTCTTATTTTTCATTGGTCGAAATAAGATATATATATATATATATTTCAGCTTTTTTGCTTACAAATTTAGTAAATGATGGCTTATTCAAAGTATCCTTTTTTTAAAAAAAAAACATGGCTATTACAGTCCAGACAACTAAGCAAAACTATTCTGACTTCCTGACCCAAGCAATCCCTTCCCCTTTCATTTTCAGTCTGTCAGTAGAGCTAAAAAGTAAATGATAAACAGAACTAACTATATAAACTGTTGCAGTCTAAGTAAAATTATTATTATTTTTTTTGTAACGGTAACGTATTTGCAAACAACCCTGGGAATGTTATTGAAAGACCTGCGTTTTGAAACACAATTATCCAACTTAGTGACACAAGAGAATCCAATTCAAAAGGGGCTTCCAAAATCCAGCTGAACTTACCAACGTCAACATTAAGGCTCTCCATCACCTTCTTATGTCTGATGTACATGGGCCAGACGTGACCATCGAATAATCCAGGTGGATCTGGGACGGTGTAATTCCTTGAACTAGAGGAAAAAAAAATCCATCTGCATTTGGGTTGTTATGTAGATCTTTTAAAGCCATCCAGTCCTCCTAGATATCCACCTGTAAAGGTTAGCTTCTCATGGACTTACCTTCTCCTCCTCTTACATTCTTCATAAGGAATGGAAAGAAAATACCGGATGTCAAAAATATCGATCAGGGGTCTGAAAAGAAGGAAAATGTCTCAGGTCTTGTTACGTAACAGAAACGTAAGAGTGGACGCAAAGTCCCATCTTGTGCACCATCCTATTTTTTAACAATATCGGAAAGCTTCTGGGAAGCTCACCACCAGAAAATGAAGCCCTCCCCATAAGAGAAACATACTGACTTTGGTGCAGCTCAAACTATTTAAATATCTAATTTTCTTACAAAACATTGAATGCTTTTTCTAAAAACAGTTTAAAATTAGGTTTCTGATGATCACAGCTGCACCTACGTAGCGGGTGAAATCACTTATTGTTTTCGCATTCTGGCTGGGGAATTCTGGGAATTGAAATCCACACATCCTAAAGTTGCCCAGTTTGAGTAACACTAGCCTATCTGCTCTCCAAAGAATTTTGGAATAGTTTGGGTTGCACTTATATTACTTCCGAGGTACATCATTTGCTTTTTTGTTTTTTTGACTTTTTTGTTCAGTAAGCTGCTAGGGATTTCCTACCTACCTCAACCTCTTCTTCCTGGTTTATGCCCTGTAATAGATAGGTTATCAGCTATGGGTTAAATGCAAAGACTCCCTCCAGAAAGTGCTCCTCCTTCATGCTTCTTTCTATATATAATCTGAGAGCCCTGGAGCAAGTAAAATTTATCTAATCGCCACCTGCTCTCATGTACAATCAAAACGGTTCGCACCACGCCTGTTGCATGATCTGTCAGAGACTTGCTAAGAATAAACAAGGGTCAGCAGCAGGTACTTGATTAGATATAGAAAGCTGAGACAGTTCTCAGGATATTTGAAACTTTTCTTCGCCAGCCAAAAACGACCAAACTACCAGAACGTGTAGAAAGTTCTATGAGAAGGCATTACTTTGACTTCAGTTACCTGTAAGTATAAAGTAAAAATCCTTCCACAATAAGAATATGAATGATGTCATCATTTTCCTCTATGATTCTGGTATCAAGTGTATTAATGCCATGAGATCGCTCAAACTTAATTGGATTTTTTTTCCAGGCACTGATGGTATTCATCACTGCATCCATATCCAAAGCACTAATAACTAAGGCAAAAGAACAGAAATGTTAGCTCTGGAGAGACAAGCAGTATAACGAGATATAAAATGCCCCAATCTCAGTTCGTGATCAAGCTTGCATTCTTATTCTTTCTTCTGTTCACTGACTAGTTCTACGATAGAACTAAAGGGTTTTTTAAAATAATGAGTCACTGTGTCGATATGAATAGAACTTACCATCGTACTGTTTAAATCCATCTTCAACCTGTATTTCATCTTGGGGCTGAAACAGAATAAAAACTGTCTGCAGAGCTCGTCACAGACGATAGCTAGAGTTTCAATAACTTTACATAATATAGAGTCAAAAGGCAACGACAAATGAGCTTGTCCTTTATCTCATCGCTAACAAATAGCCAGCTATCCTATTTTCAAAACAGTAGAATCATGCCAACTGCATATTAGGATCTTATCCAGTAATTACAGAAAAAACCTTTATGTCCCAACCCTCCAGAAGTAAACTGATATATGACAAGACAAACACATTAAAGGGAACACCGATGCTTAAGATGGGAAAAAAGTCTGCGACACATGGAATTCAGTGTACTGATATGATGGGAAAGGATTGGAGACAAGTATGAAAAGATCAAAACAATCTGCAAAGATGGACAAAAACCTAGGCTGAAGATGTTCCTTTAGAGGCAAATTATTGTATAGCTTGCTATGCATTTAAAAAAGCAAGAGGGTTTAGTACACAGTGAGCAAAAAAAGGGTGTTTCTTAATGTGCCATCTGCCTTTTTCTCTGTTGTCTTTTCTTCTAAGCCAGCGGTTCTCAACCTTTTCTGGGGCTCGACCCCGGCCCGCATCGCGCATGCGTGGTGCGACAGGCGCATCGCGCATGCGTGGTGCGACGGGGCGCATCGCAAAGGGGGAAAAAATGGTGGACCAAAAAAAAAATGGCGGGCCCGCATCGCGCATGCGCATCGCAAAGGGGAAAAAAATGGCGGACCAAAAAACAAATAATAAAAAAAATGGCCGACCCCCCCAAAAATGGCCGACCAAAAAAAAATGGCGGACTGCGGTGTTTGGCGACCCCCGTGAAATGGTCGTTTGACCCCAAATGGGGTCGCGACCCACAGGTTGAGAACCGCTGTTCTAAGCTAAGGGTAAGCAAACCAATATGCATTTGAAAGGAGCAAGCAATCAGAATCCTTAGTCTCCTGCTGTTAAAACTGAATGTACTGCTTCTATATCTATTTATTTAGTAGATATTCCAAAAGGTGCAGGATTCTGCCTATACCATTCCTCAGCTCTGTCTGTTGCAAATGTCATTTGCAGTTCCCATCAATTACATGGTCAGACTGTTAAGACTGTCTTGAGACAGTCTTGAGACCATCACAAAGTATAAGCTCACGTTAACAATCGGCATACTTCCAGAGGTATCCTTTATCCACCTATTCTAGCCAGGAAGAGGAAATTACATAATGGCTTTCGGATGTCTGGCGAAGCAAAACCGAGCAGGAGGACAAGCAAAAGCAAATTTTCCAACCCACCTTAAAGAAGTCATCTTGATGGACCACACTGCAGTTGGGCAGCAACTGTGTGAGTTTGTTAGTCAAAGTGGTCTTCCCGCCATTAGTGATCCTATAATGGGAATGTCACACAATGGGCATCAACAAATGAGAGGGATTGGACCGTCCACCTTCCAGGACTGAAGGCAGACCAGAATCGACTCTCCCCCATTCCTGATCGTCTCTCTAATTCTTTTCTTGGGGAGGACAATGTCTGTGGAGATTCTCAGTCATCCAGGTCATGGTTGCCTTAAAGGTGCTTTTTTCAAGAAGCCACTGGACTTACTTTGTTTTTCTTTGACAATATTTTGCTTCTCATCCAAGAACCTTCTTCAGCCCCACCATCCAGTCGTTCTCGGATGAGAAGTGAAACATCTTCAAAGAAAAAAAAAACCCAAGGAAGTCCAATTGCCTCTTAAAAAAAAAAAGCACTCTTGAGACGGGGAGGGGGGGTGAGAAAAACTGAAATAAACGAAATGATAATTGTGGCTGCACACACCCCGCTTTCTTCAAAAGCAGCCAACCCACCAGCCAGTCAAGTCTCAAAATTAAATACAATGGGGCTGCAACCCTCTGCCCATTGACTGCATAAGATCATCCCTGGAAAGGGGGAAGTGGGAAATAGAATAGAACTGGAAGGGACCTTGGAGGTCTTCTAGTCCAGCCCCCCCCTGCTCAAGCAGGAAAACCTATACCATCTCAGACAAGTGAATGTCCAGTCTCTTCCTAAAAACCTCCAGTGATGGAGCACCCATGATTTCTGAAGGGAAGCTGTTCCTCTGTCTGTCTACTCTCTGTCTGTCTGTCTATCTATCTATTTACTCTGTCTGTCTACTTTCTGTCTATCTCTCTATCTACTCTCTGCCTATCTCTCTCTCTCTATCTACTCTTGTCTGTCTACTTTCTGCCTATCTATCTACTCTCTGCCTCTATCTATCTATCTATCTATCTATCTATCTATCTATCTATCTATCTATCTATCCTCTGTCTCTCTATCTACTCTCTGCCTATCTCTCTCTCTCTACTCTACTTTCTGCCTATCTATCTATCTACTCTGTCTCTCTACTCTCTGCCTATCTCTCTCTCTACTCTGTCTGTCTACTTTCTGCCTATCTATCTACTCTCTGCCTCTATCTATCTATCTATCTATCTATCTATCTATCTATCTATCTATCTATCTCTCCTCTGTCTATCTACTCTGCCTATCTCTCTCTCTCTATCTACTCTGTCTACTTTCTGCCTATCTATCTATCTACTCTGTCTATCTACTCTCTGCCTATCTCTATCTACTCTCTGCCTATTTCTCTCTCTCTCTACTCTGTCTACTTTCTGCCTATCTATCTATCTATCTATCTATCTATCTATCTATCTATCTATCTATCTATCTATCTATCTATCTATCTATCTATCCTTTTCTTTCCATGGGAGGGCTATCTATCTATCTATCTACTCTGTCTATCTACTCTGCCTATCTCTATCTACTCTCTGCCTATCTCTCTCTCTCTACTCTGTCTACTTTCTGCCTATCTATCTATCTATCTATCTACTCTGTCTACTCTGTCTATCTATCTATCTATATCTATCCATCCATCCATCTACTCTCTGTCTATCTACTTTCTGCCTATCTATCTATGTATCTATGTATCTATCTATCTATCTATCTATCTATCTATCTACTCTCTGCCTATCTATCTATCTGTCTGTCTATCTATCTAGGAAAAGAAAGAGAAAGAGAGAAAGAAAAAGGAAGGAAGGAAGAAAGACTGGAGACGGCGGGAGAGGACCACCAAAGGCACCCAGGAATATCACGGCATCTGCCTGGAAAAGCAGCAGCTGCGGCAACAGCTGCAGCGCAGAATGGGGGGGGGGGCTCGCGCGTGGAGCACCGAGGACCACCTCCCCACTGCGCAGGCGCCGGAGCACCCCGCGCCCAAGCCCCCCTCCTCCCTCTCTTCGTCCTTCCTCTCACCCGCCAATGCCGATGATGACTTTCATGGTGCCGCGAGCGCGCTGGCCTCACGGAGAGCCCGAAAATGGAAGAGGAGGAGGAGGAAAAAGAACCGGGAGGGAAAGAAAGAGCCACGAGCGTCAACTGGCGACGGGAGCCATCGCGGCGGAGACAACGGCGACAACGGAGGGAAGCCGACCGCGCTCCCGCCAAGCCCTGAGACGAAAGAAGGCGCCTCGATCGCCGCGCGGGCCTTTTCCCCCACCCATCGCCCGCCCTCGAGCGCGCTCATTGGCGCAGGGTGCCGCCAATCGATGGCCTCAAAGCGCCGGCTTTTTTTTTTTTCTTCCGCGCCTCCTTTCTCCTCCTTAAGTCTTGGCACCCAATAAAGGACTGGAAACGAGGGTAGCCTCGCTCCGATTGGTCGATTTAGTTGTTGGGCCGGCCCCTCTCTCTCTGGTACCGGCGTGTGGCATTTCTGCGCCTCGCCAGTTGCATTCTGAGGCGGATGAGGGGCGGGCGGCGTCGCTTGGTCCTTTTTAAATACGAATTTTGAGAGAATTTTCCACTATATATATATATATATATATATATATATATATATATATATATATATATATATATATATATATATATATATATATATATATATATATATATATATATATAGATAGATAGATAGATAGATAGATAGATAGATAGATAGATAGATAGATAGATAGATAGATAGATAGATAGATAGATAGATAGATAGATAGATAGATAGATAGATAGATAGATAGATAGATAGATAGATAGATAGATAGATTAGATATAGATTAGATATAGATTAGATATAGATAGATATAGATAGATAGATAGATATAGATATATAGATAGATATAGAGATAGATAGATATAGATAGATAGATATAGTTATAGATATAGATTAGATATAGATATAGATAGATATAGAGATAGATAGATAGATAGATATAGTTATAGATTAGATATAGATAGATATAGAGATAGATATAGAGATAGATAGATAGATATAGATAGATAGATATAGTTATAGATATAGATTAGATATAGATTAGATATAGATAGATAGATAGATATAGATAGATATAGAGATAGATAGATATAGATAGATATAGTTATAGATATAGATTAGATATAGATAGATAGATATAGATAGATATAGAGATAGATAGATAGATACATAGATAGATATAGTTATAGATATAGATTAGATATAGATAGATAGATAGATAGATAGATAGATAGATAGATAGATAGATAGATAGATAGATAGATAGATAGATAGATAGATAGATAGATAGATAAAGCCAACCCTGGAGCATTCGTTATCGACCCCGTCGAAAATAGGATTACATATTCCTTTGAGGGGGAAAAACGTCTAGGTTCGTGTATCAAGCTCATCCATACAACATGGTATTGCTAGCCCCATTTCCACAATTTACTGGTCATAAAACATAGTTAACTGCCGTGGCAGACATTTCACACGAAGAAACAAATTAGATTTCGGCCTAATGTAGGAATGCCAGATCTGGGCTGCTATACTTTGAGCAGCCACTAGGTGGGAGCAAAGATACAGGAATTTTTTTTTAATGCTTTGCTACCATTATAGTGGATTCAGGTGTTCAGTAGGTCTTTGGGAAATAATGACATAATTTGGTCAGGATTGTCTGTAACTGCTTGTTTTGAGTTCTTAAATCTTCATCGTGGTTTTACCCGTCTTTTAATGTTTGATTTTTTCCAAGCATCAGCATCTTCTCCAATTAGTCTTGTGTTTGCGTTATGTGTCCAAAATACGGGCTTCAACATTGTTTCTTGTGCTTCCTGTGGACAGTCTGGTTTTACTGAAGCAGTTTAGTATGTGTCCATGAACCAGGCCAAAGACTGGTATGCAAAATAAGCACGCAAAAGTTTATCAAGTCAGATTGTCTTCTAGATTTGTTCTGTGTCTTCTTTAGAACTATATAATATGTGTTAAACTATTTGTAAACTACAAATGTGATTGAATAAACACGAGCCAAAAGATGCCTGCAGTAACTTGGGATACAGGGGTTCTCAACCTTGGCAACTTTAAGACTTGTGGACTTCTGGGAGTTGAAGTCCACAAGTCTTAAAGTTGCCAAGGTTGAGAACCCCTACTAGGTTTTCATGGAGCAGAGTCAGTTTACAGTACAGCACTCTCTGGTATTCTTGATGCTACAAAACAAAACATTTGGAAATTAAAATAGCTCAATCCAAGTTAGTTTGTGATCTATATATGAACTTACTGATTCCTCCTTCATAGAAAATACATCTTTTAAATGAATCTTCTGACTAAGGTTGTGATGAATACTGGTACCCAAAAGGCAGCAGCAAATAGCTAGCCTGAAAAAGACAAAAGAAAAAAAATACTGTTTATAAAAGAAATATTTAATAAAACAGGCTTGCAGGTTGCTCTTAAAAGCAAAAGGAAATCATATAGTGTTCCTAAAACAGTCTTTAGAGTAGAAAATATTGATATATTTTCAAAACTGATGATAGGTAGGCTGTAGAAAGAATTCACCAGAATCACAGTGATATCCAAATACAAGGTTAGGAATGAGTCTTGAAGCGAAAATTATCAGCTGTGAAAATGGCTCCACCCAGAGAGCAGTTGTGTTAAACGGGAAGATATAAGAGTGGTAATTGGATAATTTGGGGCTTGTATAAGAGCAGAGATTGCTTAGTCGTCTTTGTTTTAAGAAAGTTAAAGTTTAGAGAAGTATTGTTGTGAGTTCTTAATCTCCCATTGTGTGTGTGTGTGTGTGTGTGTGTGTGTGTGTGTGTGTTGTAGTATTATATAAAATAGAGGTAGTAATAGGCTGTGGATATAAAATGTAGATGTGTCTTTGGGGTTAATACCAGTAGTACAAAAACAGCTTCTGAAAAAAGTTACAACGTTTTTATGTTATGTTTAACTGTTACAACTGTGGCTTAGTATAATTTGGTTGAAAAGACTTGTATTATTGTTTCGAAATAGAATCAGGTTTGAACCTTTATCCAAGAGAGGCTTTAATAGTTACATATTTGTTATACAATCAGATGTCAGGATAAGAGAATTTATATCTGTTTTGAATAACTATGCAAAG
Organism: Bothrops alternatus; assembly: GCA_034064705.1. Lineage (NCBI taxonomy): Eukaryota > Metazoa > Chordata > Lepidosauria > Squamata > Viperidae > Bothrops > Bothrops alternatus. Next base: position 742,538 of record JARGCV010000109.1, on the reverse strand, counting down.
AATAGTTTAATAAGTATTTAATAGAATATTCTAAGTTACTATGAAACATGACTACCTTTATAGTACTCTAAGGTATAGTTTGCTTTATTGTATTTGAATAAGTTATAAAGCTAGTTCATCTGCTTAACCATAATTCATGGTTTATCTACAAAGGTTGATTTTATCAGTAGTTAAGCCACAAACTATATGTTACATGAATTAGTATAGTCACTAGCTTTAGTAAGAATCTATAGAAGTGACCTATGTTGCTACATTTAGTAGCTGGTAGATGGCAATTAAGACTACAATCATGACATTTAAAAATATTCAAGTTTTGCTTTGTGTCTTCAGGGAGCTAGTTGTAGCTAGTGTCTTTTATCCTACTTTCATACAGCTATAGTTGATACTGATATTTATAGTTTTTTTACATGTGGCATGTGAATACTGCAGCTGTTGTAGCTGTATTTTTCTTTCATTTGTTCAAGCACACAGGTAGGAAAAAAATTAAAGGACATAGGCAAAATCAAGTATGTTGGGATTTTTGTATAGGTCGGTGGGCTAAGAAGTAACAAGGTTCAACCATTCTAAAGTCTATTAAAATAACTTATTACAAAAAATATATAGCATGTTCCCTAATTATGGCAATTGCTTTAATTTGTAATTCTAGAAGCTGTTATCGTGTGTTATAATGACAGAGTTCCTGGTTTGTTTTAGCTGTTGCATTGGAGATCAGCCTCAAACAGTGAGTTGCTTTATTTAAAAATGCATATGCTGTATTTCAGAGAGCAATCCTAGGCAGCATACTCAAACCATCATATAGAATACAGGTTTTTAAAAAATGCAATTTAATTTTTAAATATATTAAAACAACTAGAAGACTGACCAGTTAAGCTCCAGCCATTTTATATTAAATTCAAGACCTGTTTTATGGCAGACTTTGTAATACAAAGCTTGGCTATAGAGGAAAAAAAACCCAAATTATTGAATAAGAAATCTGAAATAAAATTCTATGATAAGATGAGATAACCTTTATTGCATTTTTATACTGTGGACACAATGGCACACATCAAAAATGAAATTTAGTTGCCCGCTCTCAAAGTGAAACACATACATGACATACATAAAATGGTATATTTTCCCTCCCTAGTCAGATATCACTGATTTTTATGGTAATTGTTACGAGGAACCTAAAATAGTTGTTTCTCTGTTCTCTTAAGAAGAGACTGGACAGAAGAATGATAGGAGAACCAAAGAACTTTGTTCATATCACTCATTTTGGAGCAAAAGAGATGGCCAGCAATCCCCCATCAGTAAGTATGTCGGGGAGAGAAGCAACAAAGTGTTACATTTGGTTTCTTTATCAATGTTTAGATATGACTATCAAGACATAGTAAACCTATAAAATATAAATTACTTTATTGCAGCTTCAGCATACTACTTATATCCAAAAGTAGATTGGAACTACATTAAAAATACTGAATATATGAGAGTAGAATAAGTGACTGATATTGGGGGTAAGGGGGACGGGATGAAAAAACCATTTTTCTTATACTAACCTCTTTTAAATAATTGTGTGATGCATCCATGTTTGCAAAAATCTCACCTGGCTTAAAGGTTGCGAATTCCTTTGCAAATTTATTCTTTGAATACATTCCTGCTAACAGTTTTCTGGGTATACGTTCATTAAAGGAAATGCATGGTTGTCATAAACCATTATTTATAACTAAAATGTGTAATGAAACCTATATCTGAGACTTTAGAGTTGGAGAAAATATATGAAGTGCAAAATATACTATATAATGTTAGTAGCACTAATTAGCCTTTTATAATCTTATGCTTTTTCCAGGTTGGGCATATTCAGGAACGGATGAATTCCAAAGGAGGGTACAGCAACAATTCTACGAGTCTACAGATTTAGAAGGTGTTCAAATTACGTGTCCAAGTAATTAACCAATTTCCTCAGATAGAAAGCTGTATATTTAAGTTTATTAACTATTTGTATATCGGTTGTTAACTGCTAAAATAACCACGTTATTCTGTGACAATCTGTACATACTGGGGATCTGATTATAGACACACACTATAAAGCTGTGTTAATGTTAATGGATAGCACCATGTTTGAAATCTGTGCTAAATACAGTATTTAAAGTACTACATTTAGCTACAGGTTTAATTCATGGCTCTTTCCCATCTATAAATCTTGGGATTTTAAATTCTGTGAGGATGAAGTAAGTAAGTAATACTCTGTTCAGTTCTGGCTTCTATAAAACTAACACCTACAGAGAATTCTACCTATCTTGGGAAAATGGTCTTCGGTCTGACCTTGGGCATAGATTACTTCACCTGGTGTAATTTTTCTAAAAAAAAATGCTTGAAAAGACATTTGAGAACTTTAGAGCTTATTTTGATTTTCAGATTAAATAGCCCTTTGCGAACTCTCAACAAAATGAGAATAAAAGGTTTGTTTTGTTTGGCTAATATATTTTTTTCTGCTATGAGCGGGAGCCCATACTATGTCTTAAGCTCTTCTTTGTTGTGACAAAAACTACCGGTAAATATTTGAAAGAGGTTTTGCATCACAGCCATGCTAGATGCTAAAATGCTTTGTGAATGTGTTGCCAGATAAAAGGATTGGGTAAAGAAGAAGAATGTAAAAATTGACAATACTGTATTATTGATAAGCTTTTGAAGTAGGACTGTGAGATAGGATTGTTGTTACTACTAGGAACTGCAGAATGTGTAAGGTGTGTGATGAAAGTCTTTTAACAGTGGTGGCTTCTGTTCTAAAATTCAAGACTTGTTATACACAGTGTTGCTTAGCTGTATTTTCTCTTCTACCATTGGAAGATGGGTGCACACTCTGAATTTACTGAGTTCTGACCCAAATGAATCCAGACACATTTGCCTGAGTCAAATTCAATCAGTTTTCTTGTACTATTAATTCTTGCCTGAAACTGTAGTCTAGTATCTGAACTATAATTTAAATAGTGGTCAAATTTTAGTTCATGAGACAAAAGGTATTTCTAGATCAGAACTGGAGCGTTTTACTGATGCACCCAAATGTGTATATAAGCTATCTCAAGTCCATTTCAGCTGCATGAAGTGAAACGGAGGGCTGAAGTCTTAGATTTAGTGGACCTTCTATTACTGGAAAATAAATTTGCTTTAAATAGATGGCTGTCATTAATTTTACTGTGAAAATCAAACGAGTGATTCAAGTTTTAAAATAGGCATTTTTAACAAGCGACCTGTCTACAGTTTTAATTAACTCGCTCTTACTAAAATGTTTGTGTGTTTGTGTGAATATTATTCAGGATAGCATATCTTCTGCAGAAAGCTTCTATACTCTTGTGATCAAGTATTTGACAGTTTTATGATGTTCATTCTTGTTCTTGACTATTAACATGTCAAACTATTGAGTGCAAAAGTCTAAGGTTTGCATTACAGACTGGAAGGTGCTGTAGCAGTCAGTGTAATACATGTGGAATTAAATAATATAGATCAGGTACTGGAGAATGAATTAAACACTTTTGAAAACCTGGTTTTGCCTTGAATTTTAAGGCTGCTTTAAAAAAATATGAGGCGCAATGCGAGCCCTGCTCCTTTGTTATTTACCAGCTGTCTCAGTATTGTTTCTTATAAAGGATTCAATGTTACTGACTGAATTGCAAAATAAGCCTGAAACTGGCAGAGTGCTCTGGAGAGAATAGGACTACGTGGCAAATACTACAAGGCGAGAGCCAATTGGGTTTTATTAGAATATGCCAAAAGTGGTGACTTTCCTAGAAACATTGCCCCAAAAAAGAAATTAAGCACATGCTATTTAAGCAGGTCAAGAGTTGCTCTGTTGTGGCTTAATCATCTGACCTGCACTGTGCTCTCCAGCTATCACAAGTCCCATCGGTTCCACTTTTGTCTGAATGTTATCTAACGCTTCTGAATGGCTGCCTTAAATGTCATAATATAGTCCACATTTCAGGAGCAGGCTAGTCATGTGCTCACTTCCTACAGCTGACAATTTCTCTCCTACCAAAAATAAATCGGCGGAGTGAGGTTCCTCCCCGTAGCGGCCGGGGGCCTTGTTGGGCCGTGAGTCAGGTCTTGCACAAAAGGAGAGCTGTTGTCATTGCCTGTCAGAGCGGGCAGTGAGTTCAACAACCTCCGAGTGTCAACGAGCTAAAACAGTGGGTAGCCCAGCCAGCCCTTCATGGTTCAGAGATTTGAACTGCAGCCACCGTCCGGCTTTGCTTGGGGAAAGGCCAATGAAAGCATCTCTGTCGGGAGAATTAATACCGTATCTTAGACCGGGAATGTCTAGTAACAATTTTGGGGAGCTTTAAGTGAAGATCTTGCCCAAGTACTTCTGAGACAGCATTGTGCAGGCAGTCCTCAACTTACAACACTTCATTTAGTGACCGTTCAAAGTCACAACGGCACTGAAAGAAGGGACCTCTGACCATTTTTCACACTTACGACTGCTGCAGCATCCCCGTGGTCATGTGATTTCCATCCGGATGCTTGACAACCGGTTCCCATTTATGACGGTCAGCGTCCCGGGACCCTTTTGGGGACTTTAGGACAAGCAAAGTCCACGAAGGAGCCAGACTCGCTTAATAACCGGGCGACTAATTTAACCGCGGCAGTGATTCCCTTAACCAGGGGTAGGCCACCTTGGCCCCTTCATGACTCATGGACTTCAACTCCCAGAAATTCCTGAGCCAGTCATGCTGAGGGGAAAGGGAGAGGTTTCCAAGCTGAGCCATGCTGGCTGAGGAATTCTGGGAGTTGAAGTCCACGAGTCATTAAAAAGAGCCAAGGTTGCCTACCCCTACCCTAAGCCTAGGCCACTTTATGACTTGTGGACTTCAACTCCCAGAATTCCTGAGCCAGCCATGCTGAGGGGAAAGCAAGAGGTTTCCAAGCTGAGCCAAGCTGGCTCAGGAATTCTGGGAGTTGACGTCCACGAGTCATGAAGGGGCCAAGGTGGCCTACCCCTGCCCTTAACCAACCGTATAATGAACAACTAGCTCACTGAACAAATGTCTCGCTTAGCCAACATAAACGTTGGGCTCAATTTGACTTTGACTTTATTTCAATTTCTATGCCACCCTTCTCCTTGGACCCAGGGCGGCTTACAACAACGTTGGGCTCAATTACGGTTGTAAGCCGAGGACTGCCTGCGGTGTAGCATCCCTTTAGGATCCCCCCTCCCCCCAGATCCGACCTAAGGTACCATTAAGCTGGTGGCGGATCCTTAGCAGGTTTCCTGCCCTGTAAGAGATTTGACTGATTGATTGATTGATTGACTGATTGATTGGCTTTCTGCTAGTCGCTCGGGGTGGGCAGGAAGCCCCCGGGAAGCTTTGCGGGGCGTTTGGGCCGGGGGAAGCGCTTGCCGCCGCCGCCGCCGCCGCCGCTTCCTCCTCCTCTTCCCCTCCTCCGGGCCGGCTTGTTCCGCCGGCGTCTGCCCCGGAGGAAAGCCCGCCCAGAAGAGGAGGCCAAGTCCTGGCCTTGCCGAAGCGCCGGAAAGCAGACGCGCTCGGCGGCGGCGGCGGAAGCAGCAACCGCAGCAGCAGCCGGAACCGGCGGGGAGACGGTTGACTGCGGGCCGTCTGGCCGCGGGGGCGGCGTGGAAGCCAGGCGCGGGCGGGGGCAGCATGGGGGCCGCCCGGCTGCTGCGGGCCGCGCTCTGGGCCCTGCTCCTGCCGCTGGTAAGGGCTCCGGGGGGACAGGCGGAGGAACAGGGCGCCGGGACCCCCTGGCGGAGCCGGAGGGAGGAATTTCAGGGACGGGGGGGGGATCGCCGCAGCAAAGGCTAACCGGGTTTCCCAGCGCGGGAAGCGAAAGCTCCGGGAGCCTCGCTGCAGGGCCGGGCCCCGGCGGCTTCTCTCCCCCGCCCCCCGGTCGGGAGAGCCCTGGGGGGAAGCTGGCCCCGAGCCCCGAAGCGGGCTAGAACTCCTGCGCATCTGGCCTGTGAGCATAGATAGGACAGGGATAGGCAACCTGGGCTCTTTTAGGACTCGTGGACTTCAACTCCCAGAATTCCTGAGCCAGCGTAGCTGGCTCAGGAATTCTGGGAGTTGAAGTCCACGAGTCCTAAAAGAGCCCAGGTTGCCTACCCCTGGCATAGGAGGAGGGCAAGGGTGCCCCTCCCTGCCCCCTCCAGGCTTCGGGGCCCTTAGCTGGGATGGCTGGCCAGGGACGGGCGTGGCGCGCCTCCCCATTAGCGGCTCTCTTCGAACGGTAAAAACACCCGCCCGGTAGGCTGCTGCTCCTCCGGGTCTTGTTCGTCTGCGCGTGCGCGCCGGTCTCAGCCATGCCCCCTCGGGCTTGACCCAGGTTGAAGTTCAGGTCCCGGAAGTTGACAGCGTTGGTTGCTGAGCTTGGACTTTGCTTCCGCCACCTTGGGGGAATGGGGAAGCTGCCTCCTCACGGGCTGCTGGCCGCCTAGACCAGTGTTTCTCAACCTTGACCATTTTAAGGCATGTGGACTTCAACTCCCAGAATTCCACAGCCAGCATTGCTGGCTGTGGAATTCTGGGAGTTGAAGTCCACATGCCTTAAAATGGTCAAGGTTGAGAAACACTGCCCTAGACCGTTGCTTCCCTTCCCAGGTGCTGGAAAACTGGGTCTTGAAGGCCATGGGGATCCGCACTGCCTTCTTCATTGGCTTGGCTAGGAGATGGTCAAGGGATGGTTTCAATTTCTGATCAGGGATGAACGACAACAAAGCCATCTTGTTGGACACGAAGCATGGTGCTGTGTTGACATAAGCCGGGTTGCAGGGTTACTTTGTGCCTTTTGGTGTCGGTTGCTAATTCTGCCTTGAGTGATACGAACAGTAGCCAGGTGGGAATATGGCAGAGGCAGGCAGGCTGGGAACTCCCAAATATTTTTGAATCCTGGTTTCTATTAGTCCTTTAAAAGGAAACCTGCATGTGAGGCTTTCATTCTGTGCTGGAACAGACCCCTGCAGTATTGAAGAGTCTGGCAAACACGTGCGGTGGCTCCTAAGGAAGATTATTTTTATAAATATGTTGTAAATAAGTGTATTATTATAAATTAAGATCTGTAGTAGAGTCTCCTTCCTGGGAGGTTGAAATCCTCAGACACTATTTTGTTTTGAGTCCTGATGTCAAACTTTGCCCCAGGTTTCTCCTATTTGTCAACTGATGCTGGCATATATCATCTGAGAAGACCACGTGAAGGCACCTCTTGGGTACAAAGTTGTTGTGGCCTGTGTTGGTGCTGTAGGTATAGATGTAGAGGCAAAATAGAGCTCTGGCTTTATTGCAGGGTGTTATATCCTGGGCCAGCAGGCACATGCTGCAGCGATTGGCCCGGGCAGACCATTTGGATGCCCGGGACAAGAAAGGCTGCTCTCAGCCTTGCGTGCACACACACGGCGGGAAAAGATCCTTTGCAATGATTGGCCAGCAAGGTATTGTGCAGGGGGGGCTATAAAAGGGGGCCGCACCATTTTAAAACCTGTTCTGTTGGTGTTTGCAATAAAGGAGAACTGTTGGAACTCGTTGCTTGGTCTCAATGCCTCTTTTCCTGAAACAGAACACAGGGTCTCCAGGTTGGCATCGTTGTTTCCTTGTGGCTTGTGAAAATCTGCTTCAGGTTAGAACATAAGAACATAAGAAGAGCCATGCTGAATCAGGCCAAAGCCCATCGAGTCCAGCATTCTGTGTCACACAGTGGCCCACCAATTGTACATGGGGATCTTGAGCAGAAAGAGAAGGCAAAACCCTCCCTTTCCCTTGACCCCCAACAAATGGTACCCAAGGGAATCCTGCCTGCCTCAACCAACATAGAGGCGGCACATGGACATCCGTTTTAATAACCACCGATACACTTTGCATCCATGAATCTATCTAGCCCTGCCTTGAAGCTGTCAAGGCTGACAGCTGTCACGACCCCTTCAGGAAGTGAATTCCATAAATCAACGACCCTCTGGGTGAAGAAATATTTCCCTTTATTTGTCCTCACTTTCTTAGCTATGAGCTTTAGGGAGTGCCCTCTTGTCCTGGTATTGTGTGATAGAAAAAAGAATTTTTCTCTATCCACCTTTTCTATCCCATGCATGATTTTATACACTTCGATCAAGTCACCCCTTAAACGCCGTCTTTCAAGGCTGAAGAGACCAAGGCGTTGCAATCTGGTTTCATAAGGGAGGTGCTCCATTTCCTTGATCATTCTTGTTGCCCTTTTTTGCACCTTTTCCAGTTCCATTATATCCTTCTTGAGGTGCGGTGACCAGAACTGTACACAGTACTCCAAGTGTGGTCTCACCATCGATTTGTACAGAGGCAATACAACACTTGCTGACTTATTTTCGATTCCCTTCCTAATCATGCCAAGCATGGAATTTGCTTTTTTTACTGCTGCTGCGCATTGGGTTGACATCTTCATCGAGCTGTCCACCAAAACCCCAAGATCCCTTTCTTGGGTTGTCTCAGAAAGTTTGGTCCCCATCAGTTGGTAAGTATAATTGGGGTTCTTTGCCCCGATGTGCATAACTTTGCACTTGTTTAGGTTAAAATGCATTTGCCACTTTGTTGCCCACTCACACAATTTTGAGAGATCCTTCTGGAGCTCCCGACAATCAGTTTCACTTTTCACAACCCGCAACAATTTAGTGTCATCAGCAAACTTGGCTACCTCACTATTAACTTCTACATCCAGATCATTGATGAATAAATTAAAAAGTAAAGGTCCCAAAACTGAATCTTGGGGTACACCACTTCTCACTTCTTTCCATCCGGAGAATTGTCCATTTATTGCCACCCTTTGCTTCCTACAATTTAGCCAGTTACCAATCCAGGACAAGACCTGTCCTCTAATTCCGTGGCTGGAGAGCTTTTTTAGGAGCCTTTGGTGAGGAACTTTGTCAAAAGCCTTTTGAAAGTCAAGATATACAATATCAACTGGGGCCCCTTTATCTATGTATTTATTTACACCCTCAAAGAATTCTAACAAGTTAGTAAGACATGATTTGCCTTTGCAGAAACCATGTTGATTTTCTTTCAGCAATGCCTGTTTTTCTATGTGCCCTGTAATTTTATCTTTAATAATGGTTTCCATCAGTTTGCCTGGAACTGAGGTTAGACTGACTGGTCTATAGTTTCCTGGATCACCTCTGGATCCTTTCTTGAAGATCGGGGTTATATTTGCTTCCCTCCAATCCTCCGGTACAGTGCCTGATCTTAGAGAAAGATTGTATATTTTAGCTAGAAGTTCAGCAATTTCACACTTGAGTTCCTTGAGAATTCTAGGGTGGATGCCATCTGGACCCGGCGATTTGTTGACATTTAGTTTAGAAAGGCATGCAAGAACATCTTCCTTGTTTATCTCTATCAGGTTTAATTCTTCTATTTCCCTCCCTGGGAAAACTAATTCAGTGGCAGGCAGATGTTCTCTATCCTCCTCGGTGAAAACGGAGGCAAAGAAGTCATTTAGCCTCTCAGCAATCTCCTTGTCTTCTCTGATTATCTCCTTCTGACCATTGTTATCAAGTGGCCCAATTGATTTTCTGGTTGGGTTCCTGCTTCTGATGTACTTAAAAAAGGTTTTGTTATTATTTTTAATATTCTTGGCTATATGCTCCTCAAAGTCTCTCTTGGCTTTCATGACTATTGCCTTGCATTTGGTCTGCCAGAGTTTGTGATCCCTCCTGTTCTCCTCGGTAGGAAGAGCCTTCCATTTCTTAAATGAGTTTTTCTTCTTTCCAATAACCTCCTTTACCTCATTCGTAAGCCATACTGGTATCCTCTTGGACTTTCCAATCCTCTTTCTTCTTTTAGGAATGCATTTTATTTGAGCCTGCTGTAACGTATTTTTAAACAGTTTCCAAGCATTTTGGAGGGATTTGACTTTTTTTACTGTTCCTTTTAGTTTCTTCTTTACTATTTTCCTCATTTTGTCAAAATTTCCTCTGTGAAAGTTTAAGGTCTCTGTGTTAGTTTTCACTGACAATTTGCTATCCATGGTTAAGTTGAAGGTTATTGTGTTGTGATCGCTGGTTCCTATGGGCTCGGTTACAAGGACATCATGAACCAAATCCTGTGCATTAGTTAGAACCAAGTCCAGGATCCCCTTTCCCCTGGTAGGTTCCATGGTTTTCTGTAATCAATTATGGGCTTGCCACCCAGTGCCTGAGAAAGTGTAATGTAGATTGTCCAGTGTGGGCTGTAGATTGTACTTGAGTGACTTGAGTTGTGAGCTCTGGTCTAGGTGACAACTGGTGGGGTTTCTGTTTTTGTGGTCTTTTAGTAGGTCTGTCTTGGGAATTGATCTGACTCTTATTGATTTATCAGTTCGTTTCATTGGTGGGTATTTCAGTCTCCCGAATGCCTGGCTTAATTCCATCCATGGAGCAGTTTGGTCTAGGACAGGAGTAGGCAACCTTGGCTCTTTTATGACTCGTGGACTTCAACTCCCAGAATTCCTGAGCCAGCATGGCTCAGCTTGGAAACCTCTCCCTTTCCCCTCAGCATGGCTGGCTCAGGAATTCTGGGAATTGAAGTCCACAAGTCATAAAAGAGCCAAGGTTGCCTACTCCTGGTCTAGGAGTTAAGGCACCGCACTAGAAAGTAGGAGACCGTGAGTTCTAGTCTTACTTTAGGCATGAAAGTCGGCTGGGTGACTTTGGACCAGTCACTCACTCTCAGCTCAATCCACCTCACTGGGTTGTCGTTATGGAGAAAATAGAAGGTGGAAGGTGTGTTGGATATGTTTGCTGCCTTGAGTTATTTGTAAAAACAATAAAGGCAGGATACAGATAACAAATAAATAAATTAGAACAAATGCAGTTGTAGCCAGCATAGATTGGTGATGTTTTTTTAGGTAGCATGAAACTTACGAATTGTCACACACACCTAAATGTTTTCAATTTCTATTCACAACACACCAAATCTTTGCAGTAGTTGACAGTTCCTGGGTTTTGTTTTGTTTTTTAAAAAAAAGCAAAATCGACAGACACAAGTTTGCCCCATAACATTTTTCTAGAGGTTTAATAGCTGCTTACCCAATACTGTGGCCATGAGTATAGCCCTTAAACAACAACATGCAATCAGGAGAACAAAATTCACACGGTGTTTCATTCATCAGCTTTGATGCTAGGAAAAAAGGAGTTAGGATACAGAGTATTGCAAACTGCATAAACAAAGCTCCAGCCGTCATTTCATAGTCAAGTCATTAAGTTTCTCTGAATTGCTTGAATATCTTTCCCTTTAATGTAATGGTTAAAATAATATATAATAATCACATCTTAATAGGCAACAACTTTGGGCTAACCTAGTCTGGACTCAGAAAGTAAAATGGTCAGGTTAATAAATTAGAGTAAGATATTGGAGCTATAGTCCAGAACCCAGAAAACAGAAGCAAACTTTGTGTCCCTGAGAATCATCATAAGTCAAGCTCAGTTTCAAGGATGGACAGAAAAAACAGGCTGACCTGTGGTTAAATCCCTCTGAGTCACTCTTGGGATTCTGTTGACTCAGCCAACGCTCAGCATCTGATCTCTGAAGAGTGTTTTTGATTACATATTTCCAAGGCAGTGAACAACAGGAACAGATGAACAAAACAGACATTACATTATTAGTAAACAATGAAGTGGTAACAGCAACAAAATTTACAGAAATGGTTAATTCTAAATTCTTCTGGATGAAGAACGATCCCAGTTAAAGTTAAGTTAAATCCTGGGCCATTTATTAAATGGTTTTGCAACTTTTGCTTAATCTTAAAATTAGTTAAGGGAAATCACATCGTGTGAAAATGTCCAGCAGTTCAACCTACAATCTTGTTGAATTCTTCGAATGAAAGTGTTTGAAGAACTGAAAGATTATTATTTTTGGGGCAGTTTTAATTTTGGCTGAGAAAGGGTTTGAGAAACTCAAAAACCCCAAACTGTTGCAGAGTTTTGGTTGGCTTAATAAAGAATGACTTGTATAATAATAATAATAATAATAATAATAATAATAATAATAATAATAATAGAGTTCATTGCATAAATCAGTTTTGGGACTGAGGTGGTCTTGTTGAAGTCAGCTTTCTTAGCTCCAACCTTAAACAATACTCCATTTTTTAAAGTCTGTGTGATGTATTGATTGCCTTGTGTGATTCTTGTTGGTTCATAACAATTAAAAAAATATAACAATAATACTTTTTAAATAATCTGTTTTTTTTTCTTTTTCTAATAATAGATAAGTGCCCAGGGAGGAGTTCTGCATGCAGTTCAAATTGACAATCCCTATTTAACAAAGGATTATTGCATCTATTACAATTCTAACTGGACGTCCCTTCCGGATAGTTTATCTAACATTGTAAGTATTTATAATCTGTTAAGAACTGAATGAATTTCAGGTGGGGACTGTTGTCAGGTTTCACACATTGTGCCAAGCTGTCTTTATTTTTCTTTAACCCATTGTGACTGGATCGATGCGTAATACTAAGCCACAAGGCCGGGATTCCTACATTACTTGTTTATTTTATTAAGCAAATTTATATAGCTGCCCAACTCACACTTTGATGACTCTGGCTGCAGCTCTTTAAAGCAGCTGCGTCTTTCCCCAGAAACGGTTGCCCTGCACAGCTCTAGCCTCAGAGACCTTTGGAAAATAGTATGTCCTCTTTGCATTCTCACAAAACGCATTTACTACTCTGTGTTTCGGACCCAGGATTTTAATTCTGGTTCCTGTAAATAATAGGAAGTGGGGAAAAAAGGTTTTTTTTAAAGAAAAACTGTTCCAGTTACGTTGTGGAAATCTCTTACATGTTTGCTCTTTAATTTTTGGTTTCCTTTTTCAAATGACTTATTTTTATGGTCTTTCAGGCCTATTCAAGACTGGAGTTTTTGACTCCCAGGATGCTCTGCAGCCCATCTGAGGTTACACAAGACATCAGGAACAAAGCAATCGTAGTGAAGAGGGGAAATTGTACTTTTCTAGAGAAGGCGGAGATTGCTCAGCGGTTCGGTGCTAAATTACTGCTGGTGGCTAGCGAAACTTCCATCGTAAGATCCAGTTTTTGCACAGTTGATTGCTTTCTGTCGGTCTTTTGGTGCTTGGAAACGGATTTGTCCATTTTTTTCAATTGTTATTAGCAGATCCATGTGATTTGGGTCAACGTTCACCAATTATTCTAGTAGGTTAGGCCTACTAGAATCTGAATCTATAGTATCCTATGTCACTTTTAAGCAGTATGTTGTTTAAACACACTAGACCAGGGCTTTTCAACCTTTTCACCCATTGCACCACTTTTACGATATGGCAACATCTGAGTACCACCAATCGCCTAGCAAGGTGTCAAAAACTTGATGACCCCCCCCAAAAAGGAAAAAAGTGATGAAGTACAGGTAGTCCTCGACTTACAACAGTTCGCTTAGTGACTGTTCGAAGTTACAGTGGCACTGAAAAAAGTGCCCCCCAAGCCACAGCCGAGCAAGACACCTGCCTGCCTGCCCAGCAGCGCTCTTCCTCCTGTCCGAGGTTTTCATTATTGTGAGCATTTCTGTTGAGCAGCGGGGGGTGGGGTGGGGGGTTTTTTGGTTTTTATCCCCCCCCCCATCTGCTGGGTGGCTGCAGCAGGTTTTGGTCACTTCACATGACCCTGGGACCCTGTGACCGTCATAAATATGAATCAGTTGCCAAGCATCTGAATGTAAATCACAAGACCCTGGAGATGCTGCAACATTCCAGCTGATTGGCGCTTCTTCTGGGCTCAGCAGGATCAGCGTCAAGCTCCAGCTGGAGCCTGACAGCCCTGCAGCTCCAGCCATCTCTGGCTCAGGCTTGTGTGTGCTGCCACTGGTTCAGTTCATTCCCTTCCTCTGCTAGCAGTTTTCTAGGATGGTCACGTACCACCTGCCAGGTGCCAATGTACCACAGGTGGTACCCGTACCACTGGTTGAAAAGCCCTGCACTAGACAAATTATTCTACGGTTTTCTTTATCTTTTATTAAGTAAAATTATCATTCCTGGATTTTCAGCTAACAGGGATCCCCTGAATGACTGTAAATTTAAAAAAATAGTAAAACGAACAGTAACTGTTCGTTTAGGAGTTTAGTTTTCCATTTATCCAGATAGGTTTAACTTAAGCCTCGTGGAGTCTTTTCAAGAGCTAATAAAGGCAAAGAATGAAGGCCAAATTATATATGATACATGAAAAGCCAAAATGTCTACATAATGGATAGTGGTGGAATGGGGGGGGCTCTGTTAATAATGGTATCTAGAAAAGATGGGAGGAGCTGGGAGCCGTTTTCTTGAGAAATGTCTGTGGTTTAATAAGTCTTGGCTCGGGTAAGGAGAGACAAATTTATTTCCCCCCTTTTTTTTTTAGCGTTCTCCAGGAGGAAACAAGACCCAGAATCTGACCATTCCTATTGTGCTCGTCAGAGATGTAGACATAAAGGATTTGCAACAGGTACCTCCTTTTCACCGTGGCTTTTTGGGTGTGTAAGCGAGAAATGGACTTCTGTTGGAAATTAATAGGTTTTTGGTACACCCTGAGGCTTTTTTTTTTCTTGGTCTGCTTCCATCTTTAAATATTTGGTGACGCACCCCGCAGGCGGTATCTTTCTGTTATTTTGTGTTTCTGATTAATACTTTGGCGTTGCGGGTTAGTTAACTTTATTTTGAGAAGGAGTGCTTTACCAAGAAATCTTTTCTTTTGCTGATCTATCATAGTTCGGTATTTTTCACCCCCTGGTGAGTTCCTTAAAGAGATACTGAATAAAGCAATTACATTTCCTTCCTGAAACGAGCAGTATACATACCACTTCAAAGAGATTTTTGCAGCATTTATCTAGCGTCTAGATTCTAAGGCGTCTTCTTTTATTTGCTTTTCGCCCTTATTCTCTTTGCCTCCGTTTCTGATTCCTCCTCTGAATCATAGAGGCCCTTTAGACCAGCGGTTCTCAACCTGTGGGTCGCGACCCCATTTGGGGTCGAACGACCATTTCACGGGGGTTGCCAAACAACACAGTCCGCCATTTTTTCCCCCTTTTCCTTAGCTGTGCTACTCCCTCTTATTCGATTGGCTTTTGAAAGCCAATATAATAGACTCTCTTGAATAGAGTCTACTTCTATTGGCTTTGAAAAGCCAATAGGAATTGTCCAGGCTGTCTCTGCCCTGCTGAGCCCGCTGTCGGCTGGCGCAGGGGGCAGCACCACGCATGCGCGGCACTCCCGGGCAGGGAAATAGTCCTCGACTTACGACCGGTTGGGTAGTCCTCGACGTACGACCGGTTGGGGGTCGTGGCATTAAAAAGGTTGAGAACCACTGCTCTAGACTTAGCGCTTGCTTTTCTCAGGATCCTCTTGAGCAGTGTATTTCAACTTTAGCATTTTTAAAATTTGGATTTCAGCACTCAGAATGGCTGAGAACACCACACTAAGAACATCTTGATTAGTTTTCCTCTAAGTCTTTCAGCAGAGGACAATTAGCCTCTAAACTTTTCTGTGTGTATTATTAAATAGCCAACACTTTATTTGTAACTAAGAACCATCTCATATTTAGCTCTTTTTTTTCTCACGGCTTTTTGCACGTCTTCTTTGCATAGCTTGCAGAGTTCATTTTTTAATCATGCTTGTTGACTGGATTCTCTGATTCTAAGTAGGCTTAAATTGGTTGGCCAACTTTATTCAGGATGACAAGGAGGGTGCTTGACCGCCAGGAGGTAGAGGGTTTGGTGAACTGATGCAACAAAAACAGCCTCATTTTAAACGTAGGAAAAATGAAAGAGATCATTGCCAATTTCAGAAAAGGCAGGCACAGCCACACACCTCGGTGTATTAATGATTCGCCTGTGGAGGTGGTTAGCAGCATCAGGTTTCTGGGTGTGCAGCTGACGAGTAGGCTAACGTGGTCACTCAACAGTGAGACACACTGATAAAGCAGGCACAGCAGCGCCTGAATTTTCTGCGTCGCATGAGAAAAGTACATCTTCCTTCCCCTGTCCTTACCACTTTCAACAGAGGGACAATCAAGAGTGTCTTGGTTTGGCATTTTCTGTCTGGTTTGGAAGCATTACTGCTTCGGACAGGGAGATGGTGCAGAGAGTGGTGAGGACAGCAGAAAAGTTTATTGGTAGTTTAGTCCCTTCTATCTAGGACAGTGATGGCGAACCTTTTAGAGACCGAGTACCCAAAAACCGCCCCACCACCCACCCCCGCCCACCCATAGGGCCACCCACTGCCTCCACAGCCCGCTGCAGCAGATCACCCAGTGGCCCTGCAGTGCCACAGTGGCCATGCCCTCCACCCACACCCTGCAGCAGCATCTGCACGCGACGGGGCACGAGGGTGGAGTCTTCTCCCTGCTGCCCAGCTGCCATGTCCTTGGCTGCGTTGCTCTGCACGGTCTGCGCCCGTAGGCGACTCTCCGGGGGGCCTGCTGGTGAGGGTGCCGTGGGGGGAGGCGGGGCTAGGGCGAGGGTGTGTGTGCCCACAGGGTGCCAAGTGCTACCTCTGGCACGCGTGCCATAGGTTCGCCACCACTGATCTAGGACATGGCATATAATGGCAATAAAGGTTATTTTTATATTAACAAAGGCAGGGTGACCATGGATGGGTTATTCAAATGCAGGAAGGATGTCTAATATGCAGCCAAAATTTCTAACTGATGTGTTTCTCATTTTTAGAATCTTGGAAGAAATGTTAACGTGGGACTATATTCACCAGCTCCACCGTTCTTTGATTATAGTATGGTGATCATTTTCCTAATCGCGATGTTCTGTGTGTCTCTTGGAGGCTACTGGAGTGGTAGGGCAGAGCTGTGAGTTTAATTTTTACTGTAACACGAAAAACATTTGTAAAGCTGACTGTTAGCGTAGAGTTGCATCCGTTGGGCTTCCATTCACCCTGCGAATTCCGTGCACGCTGTTTCAGTCCTTTAAGTAAATGGAACAACAGAAGAATGGGTATTGCCTGGAGTGGTTTCGATCTGAGATGGGCAGCAAATAAATTTAATAAATCTGCTAGATGGGGTCCAAAAAGCTAGAGGCATTGTGACACCCACACCACCCCTTGAAGTATCTGTGCAATGTGCGCCATCTGTTCACACACAGCCAAGAAGTAAATATATATATATATATATAAAAATGTGTCTTTGAAGAACAGAGACTGGGAGGGTGCATTTTTCTCAAGAATTATAAGAGCACTAGGGCAAAGCTGCCCAGATAAAGAAGTTATCATCTGTGGCAATTTCCTAAGTGCTTATTTTTGTCCACCCAGTGAGAAGCTGAAACGAGGCCCCAACCCCGGAAGCAATGACTCATTATCGGATGAAGAAACTCTTACTCTAACCCCTTTGGCAGTTGTCATATTTGTGTCCTTCTGCTGCATTATGCTGGTCTTGATGTATTTCTTCTACAAATGGCTCGGTAAAAAAAATACGAATTTATTTAGCCCGGGATTGGAAGGGTAAACTTGTGGCCGGATTGCTAGATCTCTATCCAAGGACTAGACAGGGTGCTGCATACCTGAAGGCCTTCGTTATTTTTAAAATAAGTGCTGGAGAGATGGATTTTGGCCTCTGTTACTTCCTGAGACAGCTTTGCATGCCCAAAGTATTATGGACATTTAAAACAGTCAATCTTCCCAACACAGTTTAGGCAGGTGGTTCGCAACCCCAAAGTGCTTTTACAAGCATGTTTTGAGTAACTTGTACAACAGCCCTGCGTGGCGGCAGTTGTTACAATTCCCCTATTGTTAGGCTAGCCATAAGCCCTGGAAGGAGAAATCTGTGGTTTGCCTAAATATTGTGTCTGAATGTGATACAGGATACTTCCCCGTGGACTTCAACTCCCAGAATTCCTGAGCCAGCCACGCTGAGGGGAAAGGGAGAGGTTTCCAAGCTGAGCCATGCTGGTTCAGGAATTCTGGGAGTTGAAGTCCACGAGTCATAAAAGAGCCAAGGTGGCCTACCCTTGTCCTATTCCAAACTTTTAAGTATTCGGACAGCCCTCAACTTACAACCATAATTTTATCCTGGAATTACACTCGTGAGTCACAGTGGTTGTTTAGGAGGTCACCATGTGACTGCCCCCAACTGTACGACCTATTTTGCGGTAAATGAATGCCACAGTCATTAAGCAAAGCCATTATACCCCCAGGGTGTTTTTGTTGGGAACCGAGTCATAAAAGAGCCAAGGTTGCTTACCCCTGGGATAGGTAGTCCTTATTTAGTGACTGCCTTGGACAACGGTTCCCAGTTAATGGCGGTGATGAAAAAATTAAGTTTGTGAACAATCCTCACATTTATGACCTTCACTGGTCTGTAAAGAAGAAGGAACACTGAAGTAATATCATCAGCATATTGGTGGTTTCACTTAGCAAGTACTTCGCTTAATGACTGAATTGCCGGTCTCAATTATGGTTGCTAAATGAGGACTACCTGTATCCGCTTTTATATGAATTTCTCTTTCCCATTACTGAAAGATTGATAGTCAGTTGGTTCTAGCCAGTTTGTTTGTAACCACATCCTCTTGCTTGTTCTCCTTTCTTGTCTAGTGTATGTTGTCATTTCCATATTCTGCTTAGCATCTGTTTCGAGCATGTACAGCTGTCTCTCTGCCCTATTGAAAAACGTACCTTATGGACAATGCAGGTAAAGTGCTCTGGTTATATATGACTTTTTAAAAAGAAGGCAAAACTCATTCCTTTTGCAGATGAAAATTAAGTCACGGTGACTTCTCAATTTGGCTTCCAGCTGGTCAGTCTTTGGATGCAGCAGATCGCTTATTTAGTGATGGATATGGAAAGTGTATCCGCTGGCACCTTGGGATCTTCAGATCACTTCCAGGTCCACAAGAGATTAACTGATAAGCCTGTCGGCCAATTAAAATGGCACGTTCCAGGGATCTTATGGATCCAGAAGAAACCTGATTGAGGAACGTCTGGTGGACAGGTCCACTGATTGCCTACTTAACAACGGCAACAAGTGATCTGGGCTTTTGACCTAATAGCTCCTACGTGGCTGATCTTGGTTTGCTCCTTAACTTACCAATAGAAGAGAATTTCTGTAGCTCAGGGTTGAACTGTGGGGTCCTTGGTGCTCTCTGAGCTGGGTTGTTTCCTTGCAGACGTTTCATTGCCAATTAGATGACCCTTCCAGCATTGATGATCTTACCTACTTGGGCAATGAAACATCTGCAAGAAAACAACCCAGCTCAGAGAGCACCAAGGATCTCCCTAGTTTACGGAGGAACTTCAAGAGATTGAGAAAAACAGCTCCTGGTGGAGAAAGACTAGACCCGAATCTGTTCGAGCCCAAGTAGGAGCTAAAGTGATCAGAAAGCCGACAAGGAAAAATAAATCTTGACAACACATTTTGCAAAGGTAGATGGGATCAACTGTTAGTTTATAGAAAAGTGTGAACAGAATGACTCAGAATTAGTCACGGAGCTATCTGGGGATCACAGGTGTCTGCAGGCATTTATTTATTTGTTTGTTTAGTCAATGTAGAAGCCACATGCCAGGATATCTATAGGCAGCTCACCCTTAACTTGAGGAAACAATAAAGAAAATTGTCCAGACAAATGAAACAACAAGCAACCCACTCAGAGCTCTGCAACTTCCCTATACCAAGACCTGGGAGAACTGCCTTTTTTTAAAAAAAAAAAGAAAAGAAAAAAATATATATAATAAAATCAATGCGGATGGTAAATAGATACCCGGGGAATCTCCACATCCACACTGACAAGGAAATAGCGACATGTGCCCTGCGACATCACAGCGCAAAGCCAGTCTCTTCATTTTTATTTATTTATTTATTCAATATATACGCCAGCCGTCTTCCAGTTGAAGTGAGCGTACACTAATATTCTTGCCGCTTTGTTTTGGTATAACTTATATCTCAGATGGAAATGGGGGGGAAAAAAATCCCTGAAATTTGTTGAGTGTGATACTGAATTTGCAAGGCTGCCTTTGTTGCTGGAAAATGTACACTTGCGTCGTGCGTTTGCCATGCTGATCTGGTGTTGTAACTGTATTGTTTTAGGTTTCCCTGCTGGAACCGTGCCATTGAAGTGAGACTTCTTTTCCTCTTTCTGTTTTGCGTAGCACTGTCCGTTACCTGGGCTGTGTTTCGGAACGAGGAAAGGTAAGTGAAGAATAGAGCAGAGTAGAGTAGAGTAGACCTGAAAGGGACCTTGGAGGTCTTCTAGTCCAGCCCCCCACTCAAGCAGGAAATTAAGCTTTGAGAAGCCAGCAAAAGTGAAACCGGGCAACAGATGACAGGTGGAGAGACACGCCTTGTCCCTGGCTGGACCCAGACAAGTCCCAGGTGTGCCTGCATTTTATGGCCCTGTTTATACCTGGGATCCAGCACGGGCTCATCTAAAAGTTCACCGTCCCCAGCCTTCTGAGGGGGGGGCGAGGGTGGTATCCTGAGCACTTTTTGGGCTGTTGGGGCTATTTGGAAGGCAGAATAATAATAATGACGATGATGATGATGATGGAAGGGACCTTGGAGGTTATGTAGTCCAGCACACTGCTTAAGCAGGAGACCCTTACAGAACAGCAGAGATAAAATAAGAATAGGATAGGATAGGATTAGGATAGGATAGAACAGAACAGAACAGAACAGAACAGAACAGAACAGAATAGAATAGAACAGAACAGAACAGAACAGAACAGAATAATAAACTTTATTGTCACTTTGAATGTACACTAATTGGCATACATGAAAAGGAAATTTCATTGCATACAGCTCTCATGAGAGCTAGTTTAGTCTAGTGGTTAAAGCAGCAGGCTAGAAAGCAGGAGACTGTGAGTTCTAGTCCTGCCTTAGCCATGAAAGCTGGCTGTGTGACTTTGGGCCACTTACTAGGCGACCGTGAGTTCTAGTTCCACCTTAAGCATGAAAACCGACAGGGTGACTTTCGGCCAATCACCAGGAGATCGTGGGTTCTAGTCCCGCTTTAGCCATATGAAAGCCAGTTAGGTGACTTTGGACCAAGTCCCTCTCTCTCAGTCCAGCCCACCTCACAGGGTTATTGTTGTGGGGAAAATAGGAAGGTGTGCTGGCTATGTTTGCCCCCTTTCTTTGTAAAAATTATAAAGGCGGGTCACAAATAAATAACAAATAAATGTAAAGTGAAGAATTTTAGGTTTTTTCCATGTTGGAATAAGCACTGCTAGAGAAAAAAAAAATCATGTCTTCTGCTGTAGAAGAGATTCGGCAAAGAGGCACCAGGGTGTATGGGCGATTGTGTAACTGAAATCTCTCTCACACACACACCCTTTTCCCCATCCATGCACAGGTGTACCCGCTAATTTGGTTCTCCCACTCTCCCCTGTGGAAGTCCCTGCCAGGATAGCTTTTCCTTCCCCCCTCTTTAAAACAGCCAAAATCGTGTGCATTTTGGTATCCATGTCTGGAATTTAAATTTTCAAAGGGCTGAAAAGGGTATTTTTTTTTTTTTAGGCCAGGAGCTCAAGCCCATAAAATTGGCTGTTAATTTACCCGTTTTATCGAAGCAGGACTGAGTCACCAGGGACAAGGATCAAGGTTTCTCTTTTTTGATAACATAGTTTTAGATGAGATGGAGTCCTTCGCTTGCCCAAACCTTCTGTGTCCATATTTATTCGGAAGCCTCTGCCGTTATGCTCAGAGGAAGTTTATCTTTTTATTGAGTGTGTTGAGGATTACAGCTGAAATTTAAACAAGTATGTGCAGTGTTCTTGTTCCTGTGCTTAAATGTAATCTTTTTTTTTTTAATTTTAGCTGGGCTTGGATTTTACAAAATATCCTGGGAATTTCTTTCTGTCTGAACTTTATTAAAACACTCAAAATGCCCAACTTCAAGGTACGGTAACTTATTTAGCTAAACTATATGGACACAGTAAATAATAGAGTGAAGGAAAGGGGGATATTTTAATTTGCCTCCAACTGTAGCCTTGCGTTTTGTCTTTAGAGCAGCTGGCGAAGATGTTCCCCATTTACAGTTAGATTTCTTTGCAAAAAATTGTTATCGGAGGTGCTGGATTTCAGCTGCTCTTACACGGGCAGCAAGGCTGAGGAAAGAAAGAAATATCAGAGAGGGATACAATCATTGGGTTATATCGAAATAAAAAATACAGCGCTTGTAAGGGCAAAAATAAAATTTCTACTGTTGGCTTGAAGACCTGAACATACATTTGAAAGTGATAGCAGGAATGGGGGGGGGGTTTAAAAGCAAAACAAAAATAGATTAATATATATTAATAGATTACAGTTTCCTTTTCTAAAAATCAATTGGCTATGTACTCTGTTTTTTAACTGAACCACAATCTTTGGGCTAAATCTAGAGTAAAGCGTACTTGGAGTTAACCCACTGAAAACTTTGGACAAGATGATCTTTACTGAATGCCCAGGAAAACTGTTTATTCTGTGGCCAAAGAATTTGTACTTATGCAATGTTTATGGCCACTACTAGAAAGAGCGTAGAAAAGAAAACGAATCTCAAATGTGGAATGGATGTCTGTAAGTTTGAAAGGCTTTTGCAATACATTTTGTTTGTTTTTTTTAAATAAACATCTGTTCTTTGTTCTCTAGTCATGTGTGATTCTTCTAGGTCTCCTTCTTTTATATGATGTATTTTTTGTCTTCATCACACCTTACATTACAAAAGTAAGTATGCAGGTTTTATAACGATTATTTTCCTCATGCAGAGGGGCTTCGATTTTTGATGTAGTGTTTTTATGAAAAATATGCTCCAGTTCAGCGAACGCTTTAAGTGTACAAGTCCAACATTTTGATTTAATCTGACCCATACCTGCTGTAGAATAGGAAGACTTAAAATTATTTGTTTAGCGACCGTTTGGAGTTATAACAACACTGAAAAAACTGACTTACAACAGGTCCTCACAACCATCGCAACATCTCCACAATCACATAATCAACTCATTTTGACAACTGGGATATATTTATCAGGATTGCAGCATTCCAGGATCTTGTGGATCACCATTTGTGATCTTTCCAGCCAACATCTGGCAAGCAAAGTCAATGGGCAAACCTGAGATTTAGTTAAGGACCACATGATTTACTTAAGAACTCTTTTTAACAACCACGGAGGAAAAGGTCGTAAAATTGTGCATGACTCGCTTAACAATCTCTGTACTCAGCAACAGAAATGTTGGTCCCAATTGAGGTCTTAAGTCAAGGACTACCTGTAGAATATTGGCTGTTCAATGCCACCAATTGCCTTTGTGTGGCACTGTGATGCCATTAAATTAGAATAAGGTCTAGATAAAGGGAACTACATAATATCCCAGGCTCTTAATTCCAGGACTTTTAAATATTCCAAACAATGTATTTCAGGTCTAGTAGTCCAATTCTCAAAATACAGAGACTAAAAGTCCATTATTTATTTATTGTATAAACATTTGCATATCTACTATATTTATCTTCTGCTTATTTTATTTTGAAATGTGTTTAGGCTTCATGTCCGTTTTGGTGTTTTGTTTATGTGTTTTAAGTGTCCTGTCCTGATGGAAATTGCATCAAATCAACCTGGTTTGATGCTTGTTTCTAATAAATTCATGAAATATACTTGCAGGTAGCATTTCCTGTAAATCATATAGAACCAACTGTGTTATCAAGTTTGTTCTGATTTTGCTTTTTTTTAATGTCATCATCTCACGTTAATCTTTATTGGATTATGAACAATCCTGGTTCTTAATTCATTCCGTTTTATATGACTTTGCCAGGGAGTGTCCTGGCCAGACATTTACTGAAAAAAAAATGCATTGAGTTTTAAATGCCTAATATTTAAGTATTTCCAGAATGAATGATTCAGCATCCATATTCTTTTTCAAACTTTCAGAGTGGAGAAAGTATCATGGTTGAAGTGGCACTCGGACCGCTTGAAAGCAGTGAAAAGGTAGGCATATTATCTTTTGAAAAAAACCAGTCACTTCTGTTTTGACAGCTTGGGTTATTATTATAATATTGCACTTGTTTTTCATACATACGCAATCCTGGCTAAAATCATCTTAAGAGACCTCTTAAACCAGCGTTGCTGAGCTTGGCAACTTGAAAATGTGCCGACTTCAACGTCCAGAATTTCTGGCTGGAGAACATCTTTAAGTCGCCATGGTTGAGAAACATGGTCTTAAACTTTTGGGGAGAGAGAAAGTAAATGCAGGACTGGCCTTTTTCCTCCTCCATGTAAAGTGTGCTTGGATATTGCGCTTAATATTCCAATATAAACTGCTTACAAAATATAGCCATTTTTAAAAATCTTTTTTTTTTCTCAAGTGTTAAATGCTTGTTGACTTGGGTTTGATCCTAGAATGATGGAAACTTGATGGATGCCTCTGCTGAGCAGTCAGCTTCTCATGAGAAAGTAAGGATTGTGTTTAAGATACATTCCATGGATTTTCAATGGCCTCCTTTGAAAAAACAAACAAACCCCACAACAATATTCTTTGGGGCAGGGGAAAAAAAACCTGATTCTCTGTTCTCTCCATGTTAATTTCTTCAGGATTTGGATCTAAGTGTTGCCCAATCAATTTTGATCAAGCTAAAAAAAATTTCTCTCGTTTCCTGGGGTGCATTTTATTAATCATTTGTCAGTGGTGTCTTGTCTGCTATATTCAGTTGTTTCCTCTGTGGCATTTGTGGTTGATCATACTTTTGCACACTCTGCATCTTGGTTACTGTTTTCTGAATGTAGGTCCTCCATAACATGTTCTATGTGAACTAGATGAGTAAATAATTCTGATAAGATGTTATTGTTCGTGAAAAATTCCTTTGGATTGGTCTACAGAGGTGTTAAAAACAACTGTCTTTCAGTTGCCGGTGGTTTTCAAGGTGCCCAGGTTGGACATATCGCCAGCAGTGTTGTGTATGAGACCATTTTCATTACTTGGATTTGGTGATGTTGTTATTCCAGGTAAGCGTCTCTTTCCGTTGTGGAGTCTTCTTCACCATCCTAACATGGTGCTTGGGGCAACACAGCGAAAGAATTCTTCATATAATGACTGTGTGGGACATTTTAGGTCTATCTAAATAAGAATAATAATAATATGTATATAAAGTCAAAATTGAGAAGACAGCAACAGGCAGTAAGTGCCGCCTATGCAAAAAAGCTGAAGAAACAATGGACCACCTGGTAAGCTGCTGCAAGAAGATCGCACAGACTGACTACAAGCAGCGGCATGACAAAGTAGCAACAATGGTGCATTGGAAGATCTTCAAGAAATATCATTTGCCTGTAAGCAAGAACTGGTGGAGTCATAAAATAGAGAAAGTCATAGAAAATGATAAAATTAAACTGCTCTGGGACTTCAAAATTCAAACAGACAAGCACCTGCAACATAACACCCCGGACTTAACAATTGTCGATAAGAAAGACAAAAAAGTCTGGATAGTGGACGTGGCAGTGCCTGGAGACAGCAGAATAGACGAGAAAGAACTGGAGAAGATAACAAAATACAAAGACCTACAAATAGAAATAGAAAGACTGTGGTAAAAGCAAGCAAGGGTAGTACCAATAGTAATAGGCGTCTTGGGTGCAATCCCAAAACAACTGGAGCACCACTTGAACACCATCATCGGCATTGACAAATTCGCCATTAGTCAATTGCAAAAGGCAGCCTTACTAGGAACTGCTTCCATCTGCGACGATATCTGCAATACCATCAAACATCCACATCTGCCTATCCCAGGTCCTTGGTAAGGACTCGATAGGTAGGCAAAATGCCAAATCCAGTCTGAACATCTGGCTGATTGTGCGATGAGGATGATAATGATGATGATGATAATGATGATGATGATGATAATAATAATAATAATGATGATTACCGCGTATAGTCCTGTTGTTTTGATGACTTTGTTTTCTTCCCGACAAAATCTCTCTGACCTGTCTTTCTTTCTTTCTTTTTTTAAGGTCTCCTGGTTGCGTACTGCAACAGATTTGATGTGCAAACCAGCTCTTCCTCTGTGTATTTCATTTTCTGCACCATAGGTAATCTATCCCAATAATTATTTTGAAAAACAGTATTGGGAATGCCCCGGAAGGGAGATCCGATCCTACACTCTTGGTCTTTTAGGAGAAGCCTTAAAACCTGGCTCTGCCGATTGGCCTGGGGTCCTGATGGAGGTGTTCCCTGTTGTAGGTGTTTAGTGGATTAAGAGATTATTTCACCTCTACCCTGCTGTATGTTGCTCTTTCCTAGCTATCTTTGTTAGTTTTAATGATGTTGGAGAGCCACCATCCCGGATGGGAGGGCTGAAGCGCAGAATACACCTGGGCTCTCTATGTAAACACAAGAGAGCTAGGTCTGGCCCTCTCTGAATGCTTAAGGCAGGGGTCTTCAAACTTGGCCCTTTTATGACTTGTGGACTTCAACTCCCAGAATGGTTTGAAGACCCCCGGCTTAGGGCCTTATCTAGTAGTTTCCATATGAAAGCTGTCAGTCTGGCGAGATTCCTGTATAAGAGGCAGAAAACAATAAAGTAGTCAGCTCAAACCTTATATACATGGGTCTGGTTGTTTGTGCCTGATGAATACTCATTATACTCATTATTTTAATGTTGCCATTTTGGCTTGTTGTGTAAGCCGCCTAGAACCGCCTGATGGTGAGTTGGATCAGCATACAAATTTATTTAATAAATAAAAATAAATTACCACGCCTAGCCTAAACCAAGGAGCCGAAAAATCTGCCACATTCAGTGACATTTTTTTTAAATGTTTGCCTTGTTCTGCAGCTTATGGTGTTGGCATGGTGCTCACCTTCGTGTGTCTAATATTCATGAGGAGGGCTCAACCAGCTCTTCTCTATCTAGTGCCCTGCACACTCATCCCTTGTGTCCTGATTGCTTTGTACCGCAAGGAGATGAAAAAATTCTGGAATGGCAACAGCTACCAGGTAAGGAGAGACTATCCGGGTACCTGTGAGTAGATGCTGCTTGTTCTTTTTCATACGGAGGGCGCAGCTTGTGAGATCCAGAGGGACTGTAGCTGTTGGGTTAGGATTGGCGAGTTCAGGGACAAGGTCGCTCTTGGTTGTGATCATTCTCTGCCCGATGTTGAGCCACTCCGTGCCCTTTAGTCCAACATACCTCACAAGACGGTTGTGACTGTAAAAATAATGTTGAGGCTGGGAGGCTACCTATGCTGCCTTGAGCTCTGGAGAAAAAGGGAGATAATCGGTCTAGTAGTATGTGTGCCTTCCAGTAGTCACTCTTGCCTCCTTGGGACCGCCTGGACAAGTCCCTGCAGTTCGCTTGGCAACATTTTGGGCAGCCGTTTTTGCTGTTGCCTTCTTCCTGGGGTCGCGAGAGAATGACTGGCTCCAAGCCGCCCAGCTGGTTTTGTGCCTATGGGAGGATTAACGCTCACAGTCTCCCTGTTTTTAGCCCGGTAACTTAATCCGCTATACCAAGCTGGCTCTCTCGTAATCTAAGAGCAAATAGAGTAAATCTTCCCAAAACACCTTGCTGAAAGAGAATCTCGTTTGAAGGAGACCAGGCGGGCAGGAAGTGGGTCTGGGAGGGTCAGAGCCAGTTTGCAATGCCCTTTGCCCCCTTCCCTCGGTCCTCTCCCGCATCCACTTCCTGGCTGCGCTGTGCTTTATTTTTTGCCCTGCCTACACGGCTTTTCTGTGACTCTATTCTCCTTTTGGTTTGTGCCTCTTCTTTCCATGTCCTCGACTGCTTTGCTTCTGTGCTATCTGCATATCTGCCTATTGGCTTGGCTGTTCTGTAGTTTCCCCATTCCAGATGTTGCTGTTTTTTTGCCAGCACTCTCTGCCCAGTGGTTCTCCATCTCATTTGCCGTTCCCCAGCCTTCCTCGGAAACTCTGCTCAATCCTGTCCAATCTGTTTTCATCTTCTTCTCCAGCTCCTTGCCACCTTCTGTGGTCTCCACCTCCTCCCATACCCCACCCCCTCACAGGGCACGGATGGGATCCTCAAACCGATCAACGGTGTGTATCCTTAATGTGGGTCAATTACTTAGGCATAGCGGTTAAGACCTGTGAAATCCTTCTCTCTTCCGATTTTAAAACAATCCGGTTAAAGACTGACAAGTTGATTCCAGTGTAAGCTTTTGTGGGTCATAGTCCATTTTGACAAAGGTCTGGGATATAATTTATATATCCGGGGCATGTGAAATCTACCCAGCTGTAGTGAGTGGGTGGAGAGAAGAAAAAAGGGAAACGGTGAAAAAAAGAGGAAATAGAGACAGGATTATGTTCTGTCCTAACCCAAACCTCCCTAGCAATAAGATGTCTCACCAAAGATTTGAAGGCCATCTGACGATTGGTCCTGTTTTTGATATTTATTATTATTACATTTCTATATTACCATGGATATCAGAGATTTTCTTTTTAGCCTGCTGCCTGTGAACTAGTGAACTCACAGCTCTGTTCACTGATAATGGAGGATCGTGCAGCTGGATGTTTACACAGTGGTCTTCTGAACTTTTATCAACTGGGGAAGCAATCATTGCTGTAGGGACCAAAGCAGTGTCGCTTAGTTCAATATGTACTTTGTGCCTCTTTCTCTGGTCTCTCACATGGGCTCCTCTTTGTTAAAGAGGAAAACAAAATGCAACACAATTCATATTTCCAATCGGAGCCCCCTGGCCCTACTACTTCGGTCCGACTTCTAAACTAACCACTGACTACTCGTATCTTGAATTGCAGGTTTCATTATTTAGAAGTACTTAAGTTGCCATAGTGATAGTTTCAGATGCTTTTCTCAGCAAGCAAGGATTTAAATTGCTTTGAACTTTGGATCTTTGTGTCAGCATGGCTTAGTCTGGAATGAAAATTCTCACTCACCGTATGAGAATTTGAAGGCAGTTCAAACAGGGCTCAGTTCAATGAGACCTTTAATCTAGTCGGTAAGTCCTCAGCGGCAAGACATCTTTTCATTTGGCTTGATCCTATCTACCTTGCACTTTTTCAAAGCAAAAGTCCACACTTTTATTTCTTGCAAGTTCAGGCTGTGTGATTCAACCAGCTATTAACATTCAGCACCAACAAGGGGAAAAGCCACCAGAATCGATTAAGTGTCAGGTAAACTGTCGTCCAAATTTTCTGAGTGGGAAATCCTGGATTCATACTTTGGAGGCAGTTCTACTTCCACGTTACCTGCACTCAAATTAATGCTTGTTTTGCCAGAGGAGCTTTTTAAAAGGAGTTCTCCCTCTGGGAAAACTCCGTTGTTTTGTTCTCGTTGTATTCGAGATGTAAACAAGTCTTCACTGGAAAGTGTAGCGAGCGATCTTGCGATGCCGTTTCTGAATAAATGTCCTTTTGGCAAAAATACCCAACGTGTTTACTAACTAAGCAGTCATTTGATGAATATAATTCCTTGTGAAATATTTTTGGAGATCTTAAAACGGCACTGATCTTGAGACTTGAACCGATATACTCCTGCCTTTTCGTTGTTGCGTTCTCATTGTCCTAAATTATAGTGGCACAGCGTGATGCTATTTGGAGCTTGCTCTTTGGTCTTATTTCTAGTTAGGCATGTGGCTAAATCTGAATAGAATCTTCGTGGGGTTTCCTGAAATCTGCTTTCAGATCTTTGGAACCTGTTGCACAGTTAAAGCTGAATACTCAGCTACTTGTGTTTTCCCATCCAGCTCTTTTAGGCTAACTTAGCGAGGATGATAAATGCTGAAAATGTTATACAAATAATCTGCAATGTTATGGGCTTGGTTCTTAAATGGAAGCAGGTACACCAGATGTTTTTCTCTCCCTCTAGAAACTTCCGTTCAGCTCTGCATCACAATAAATCCTGCAGCTTTCATGTTTGTACGCTGCCTTAAGTACACCTGTGGTAGAAAGGCAGGGGATAAATGGAAGGAATAAATCTATTTATTTATTTATTTTATTTTAATTAGATTTTTATGCCGCTCCTCTCCAAAGGACTCGGAGCGGCTAACAACATGAACAAAAACAACATCAAAGCATTTTAAAAAAACCAAAAACCAAATCTACAAAGCATTTAAAAGACCCCCCCAAACACATTCATCGTACACACAGAATCAATAAGTATATTTTGTCTTTATTTTTATTTCTGCTGGTCGTGGAAAAAGATAGCGAAATCCTAGCTAGCTTCCTCTGGCCTCTTTGGAATGGCAGGCAATATTTCCCGACATATTTCCAGACCCGTCTTTGCCTGTCAGCCATAATGACTGTAACAGGTTCCTGGAGGCTTGTTTTGACCATCCACAAATTGCCCTGGATGCTTTTACAGCTCGTTGGCGTTCACACATTCCAAACTCTGAGGTTGCTGAGCTGGCCTCCTCTCCACCCCACTCCTCACAACAGCCTGCCTCTGTTTTTGAGTTGAGGGAGCCAGCTAGCAAATAAAAATTAGCTTGAAGGTTTTAACAGTTGCCTCGTCCACTTCCCGCCTCCCCATGTTTACTTTTGGCCTGAGTTGGCAGCATGTGGTTTTTCAGTCTGCACTTGGTTTGCTTCTTGACATGGAAAGAATTGCACACCAGCATTCTGTCCACCAACGAGGTCAGTGCTACATTTGTCAGGCTGGATCTGCTTGCCCTGTCCTTCGGCTTAGTGTAGGGGTTACATGATTTCTTTCTTTCCTGGATATTTTTCTGGGTTGGGATGCTGTTTTTGCAAAGAGAGCCTTCATTGCTTTTCCAGCCACATTTTTGAGAGACTTCTTGTGTCGGATGTGTTAAGAGCCAGATGTTTGGGCATTTGAATGAGTAGAACTACGGTATATCTCTCTAGCAGCATCTGCTTAGATTGGGGGGGGGGTCAGCAAATGTGGCAACTTGTGGACTTCAACTCCCAGAATTCCCCAGCCAGCTATGTTGGCTGGGGAATTCTGGGAGTTGAAGTCTGCAAGGCTTAAAGTTAGGGGTGCTTGGTGCTCTCCGAGCTTGGTTGCAGACGTTTCATTACCCAAACTGGGTAACATCATCAGAGCTAATCATCATCATGAACATCAACATCATCACCAGCGCTGATGACGTTACCTAGTGTGAGTAATGAAACATCTGCAAGAAAACAGCTAAGCTCAGAGAGCATCAAAGACCCCTCATTTCAGTCCTGAGCTATAAATAATTCTCTTTTATTAGTCTTAAACTTAAAAAATTTGGAGACCTCTGGTTTAGATGCCCTGTTTTCTGAAGTAGGTGAGCTGCAGGCTACTCTAGCCTCATGTCTTGAGCCAGTTTAAGGTGAGAAATTTATCCCAGCTCTGACCATGCGACAGATTCAGATTTATTTGGCGTCTGTCCCTGTTTAAGAAAGCCGTAGAAATGAACTCAGACAGGAAAGTATTTGACTCATTAAAACAGAAGCAAAGGAGGTGTGTTCATCCCTCTGGTTTTCTGCTTGCATTTTTTTTTTTTTAAAAAAAAATACCACCCTCTTTGGCTTCACAGATTTTCTGGCAAAAATACATTGCAGAAAAACCCTCCCCCCCTCCCCCATTAGCTTTTAGAAAATATTGATTAACTTCAAGAGAACTAATGACTTACCTATTTGTTGGTTCTTAGCTTTCTGGGGAGTTATGCGTATTTCTTGTTTTGTTTTTTAAGTCCCCAGGTTTTTTCTCCAACACTAAGATACCAGCTGCTGATTTTGTGAGTGATGACAGCTTTCTTTCTCTCATAGTTGGATAGTTAGAGTATATATTTAGTAAGAGTGAAGATACTTTAGGTTCACGTGTTTGCTTACTCGTGATTTATTGACTAAATATTAATTCAAAAGATTTGCTATGTCCCAAACTGACCCCCTTTTTTGACTCCTGCAGTTATTTGAAACCAACCATTGTGTTTTATAATTATATAATCCTTCCATTTTCTTCTGTTTCTGGCTTTAAGCAGAAATGGATTTTTGTCCTCTTCCCATGAATCAATTTGTTTTTAGACTCTTCCAGCAGTTTTTAATTATAGCTTGTCTACCATAATATAGTTTTTAATGCTTTCTTAAACATTTCCATAAATGTGCTATGTGTATGTGTATGAAGCAATCATTTTTAATTTTCAGGTGCAAATTGTTCTACTCACACTTTCCAAATATATGAATTTGTAAACTGATAGTAAAACTTTAGTGTTTGTTTTGTTGCTTCGGAACAGAGGCTCTGATTATTCACTTAGAGTTAGACAAACCTCTTTATCTTTGGTTCTGGCTGAATACCATCATATTTATTATATTACGATCCTTGTAATTGCCTAGCAGAAATACAAATCCAGCGATTTGATCACTAACGTACCATTTCTTTTATACCCAGGTGATGAATTCTGCTTCTAATGAAGAAAATGCCACACAAGCCACCCAACACCAAGAGGGACAATAACGCATCACCAAAAATAATGTACTATGATTTTTTACTCAAATAATAGAGACGGTTTAATTTTTAAACTGGAATATTTCATACACTTTATTATGAAAAGAATCACCTTTTTTTACACTTGCACATATATTTTTGTGAAACGTTTACTATTGATATTCTCAGAATTGCTAGAACATGTTATCTCTTGAGGTACCGAACCATATTCAATAAACCTGTGCCTTGCTTCAATTCAAAAGTTTGTGGCCTATGAGATAGATAGTATTTCTAATCAATCGTCCAATTTCCTCCTGGATCCCAGGCTTTCCACCTAAATCTTTAGTTGAAGCATTTAGGAGCAGACCTGAAGTGTCTTATCAGAGATCTAGCTAGCAGAAAACGCCATAGGTTACTATGCAAATACTAGAAAGTAACAATGGGCAACTAAGAGTTTCATGCAACCAGGTAATCCCATGAGTACAGTTCCCAGAAGTCCAGGTTGATGCCAATATTCTGCAGCAAAATATATATTTCATTGCATCCAATGATTGTTCCCCAAAAGAGAAGAACAGTGGCACTGAGGCCTCAACATTCCCCTTTTTTAAGCTTATAAAATCCTAAAAAACCCCCCAAAACTTGAAATGTTCCTGCCCTTTCCATTTTATAGCAAAGTCACTGTCACAAATTTCTCTATCTTCAATGGCTGAAAGAAAAAAGATACACAACGTGTGGCCGCAAAATGGGTCCTCACCCATATAATAATAATAATTTATAATGTATGATAATAAGACAGAGGAGTTAGGAAGTCATAAAATGAGTAAGGTGGACAAAGAATCAGCTGGGATGAGCCCATTAACTCATTGTTATTATAATTAGGAGTTCCTGTACTTAATCCATCATGAGATAATGAATATTATTTTTTAAAAATACTTAAGATAAAAACAGGAAGAAATACACAAAAACCAGAAACTTATTTTTCCTCTTTAAACATAAGCACAAAGTCTAAGTTTCAAAATCAGAGGTTCATTTTTAGTTCTCCCTAACTCACCTTTTATTGCCATTACTGTAACACATCCATCAGTTGAATTTTTATTTTAACCTACGCCTTAGTGCAAAGCTTTTACAACCGTCATAATATTAATAAAATAAATTCAGCTCTAGCATTTTGATGTGAAAGATTTCCTACTTTTAGCATCTCCTGGAAGTGCTAATGAACAGAAGTTTAGTAACTTTGAGCACCAACATAGTTTTAAACCAAAGATACTTGGAGGAATGTGGATAAGGAAAAAAAAAAGGGAAAAAAGACTTTAGTTTAGATGTAATATAAGAACAACAGTATAACATAAACTTCCTCATTTGGTGTCTTCCAAATATCTTAGGACTGCAGCTACAGAATATTGTTAAGAATTCTGGGAATTGTATTCTACACATGTTTAAAAGCCATCGAGTTAGGAAAAGCTGGAATAATTAGGTAGCATAGATCTTGTAGCTCAAGCGAAGAGACCGGAAGCTTTTGAAATAACTGTTTTTCATGATGTTTTCACTCAGGAGAAATAGGCTTCATTTAAATGAAACTTCATTTAAGCTAATGAGAACAAGTCTAAAAAGCAATTTAAAAGTGCACTCTGTTGTTTCTTAATAGTTGCATGTTTGTAAGTCATCCCCATACGAGACAGCAGATCCATAAAGCAAGAATTTCCTCTGAACGTGTAGGCTGTCTCACAACAATCTAAAATTTTGATTTTGTGTGGGCTTCTGATTTGAGGTGACACCTGCATGACGAAGGTTGTCTTCCTCCCATGCCCCAACATGTAGGCAATGAAGGGGAAAAATAGATTGAGGTACCATAGCTATAATTCCTTAATCTGTATATCAGATAATATGTTCAGGGACTTTCCTGGACCATTTTATGAAAGAGTTTCCATTCACTGTTGAGCAGAATATAGAAATGGAAAATGGCCTACATTTTCTTGATATACCATTGGGGTCTCCTGTATACATTTTCTTGTAAGGGACAGGAAGCACATGGCCGGGATATTTCGTGGTGTTTTTTTCCCCCAGTCATAATTGATGAACCTTTAATTATTACCTGAGTCCTTTCTCTCAAAGGGCTTACTGATCATATGAGACACATTTAAAACAACCAGGGGTGCAGAGCAGGGATTCAATTGGTGACTGACCATCAGGTTTACAGATCTAAGAAACTTGAAACAATTAATACTAAGCTTTATTATCCCATCCCCAACATGATCCATCTTTCATTTTCTCTATTCCTTTTAATTATTCTTTAGTCAACATGAATTCAAGTAGACTTCTCATTTTAACACCGGTTGTAATACATCAAGGGAACCTGAAACTTATATTTGCATGATGGACAGAAAACAGATCCTTTTCTTTAAAATGTCTTTTGATAAGAGGTGAGCTTAAATTGTAGATAAAAGGTTTTAGTTTTAATTTTGCTGTGTTTGGAAGAGTGAAAGACAGCCAGAAATGAATAGACCTTTTGAACTGACTTTGCTTATTTTTTTACATTATATTGTTTGCTACTTTGGAAAATTAAGTTCAATAAATTTAATTTGTAGAGGAATGTCAAATTTAATTTTGTTTTAATGTCTAAGGTTCATTGAATTACATTTGTAAGGAATAGAATTGACAAATCATATAATATTGTCCACTGAACATGCATTTGCTTTTTTGGGATGAGTAGAATAAGTATGATTCAAATTACGACAAATGTTCCAAGCTTCTCATTTTGAAATGTCAAATTAACAGTGTCTGTATGGACTATTTAACAATATTCTTAAAGTTGGGTGCTTTAACTATTGGCTACTGAATAACATGCTAGGGATCACATTGGAATTTACTAAAAGAGCTTAAAAATCAAGTTGTCCATTAACAGCTTTAGTAATAAGAATAGTATTAATCATAGTACTGTTAAAAGCAATAATCCAGTCTGATAATCATCTTCTTTGCTGCTTTATTTTTGAAACATTGTGTATTTTTGTTTTCTAAGATTATTATAATTTGGAAAAACATTTTGTATTAAATAAACTTTCAGCAATAATTGGGATATTGTGTTATTATTTCCTGTCTGGTTTACACATTAAAGTGTAGCCTTGTTTGGCATCAATATGGCTGTTAATCATCTTCATTTACTTTCCAGGGAAGAAAACTCAAAAAAAGAAAAATTATGCCTTCTCAGATTTTAAAGATATATGTTTGAAGATGTTGGCGGAAGCTTTACATATTTTTTTGTCTGTTTTAATTCACCTTTTAAGGTTCGATGTTTATACACCTAGTACTTTTTGTTTCAGTCCATTGTACCTTTTTATTTTCTATGTTGGAAGCTGCCTTGAATTTTCAGTGTTCAGTTTTTCCCCATGTTGTATGGAACATCCCTTCTGCTTCTGGCCAAACTGCCCTTTGTGCCTGTAGCATATTTACATTTCTTTGAAAGCCTCTTTGCTGTTCGTGGTAATTTTATTGCTACAAGAACAAGTTCAGGCTGGTTTGGTGAGATATCAAGCTACGAGATAAGAGGTAGTCAGCCTTAGGGCACCTTGGCTGAGACCCAAATGCTCCTTTACGCAGGATGGTTAGTCATATATATATGATTCCAGAGCCTTTGTGCTCCAGCCACCAGGTAGTCCCCAATTTACAACCTTTTGTTTAGTGACCGAAGTTACAACTGCACTGATCATTTTTCACCCTTAACCATTGCAGCATCCCCATGGGCACTTGATTAAAACTTGGTGCTTGGCAACTGGTTCATATTTATGACGGTTTCAGTGTCCAAGTGATCACCTTTTGTGACCTGGCAAGCAAAGTCAAAGGGGAAGCCAGATTAATTTAACAACTGTTATTAACTCAACAGCGGCAGTGATTCATTTAACAACTGTGGCAAGGCAGGCTGTAAAATGAGGCAAAACTCACTTAACCATGCGTAGCCATGGAAATTTTGGGCTCAGTTATGGCCCTAAGTCAGGGACTACCTCGGAAGTCTCTGCTTCAAGGAATACTTCATTGACTTTTTCTTATGAGGGACTACCTTGCTCTTCCCGCAGACCAGTGGTGGGATTCAGCCGGTTCGCACCAGTTCGGCAGAACCGGTAGCTAATTTTTTGTTGCCCAGGCCCAGAATGGACTTCTGGAAGTGGCATCCACACAGAGAACCGGCTGTTCACCTATTTGAATCCCGCCACTACCGCAGACATCTTTGCCCTAGATTCCTTTGCAATTTATTTTTTAAAAAATAAACTGGGTGATAGATTGCCCCGCCCATGCGCGCCGGGCTGATCTGCGCATGTGCGGCACGCGTGCGACAAAAAAAAAGCAAAAACAAAATGGCGGACCGCGACGGCCAGAATCGCGCATGCGCGGCGCGCGCGCAACGAAAAAAAAAACCCCAAAAAAACAAAATGGTGGGCCGCGGTGTCCGGCGACCCCCGCGAAACAGTCGTTCGACCCCAAATGGGGTCGCGACCCATAGGTTGAGAACCGCTGATCTAGTCCAAAGTTAGTCCAAAGTTGGTAGGTGAATTGAAACCACGGGAGAGGACTGCTGATGTTCAGAAACACTTCCACCGGTCAACATAATAATAATAATAATAATAATAATAATAATGATGATGATGATGATGATAAAGTTGGAAGGGACCTTGGAGGTCATCTAGTCCAACCCCCTGCTCAGGCAGGAAACCCTATACCATTTCGGACAAATGGCTGTCCAGTCTCTTCTTAAAAAGCTCCAGGAGGTTTCTGGAGGCAGGTTGTTCCACTGGTTAATTGTTCTAACTGTCAGGAAGTTTCTCCTTAGTTCTAGGTTGCTTCTCTCTTTGGTTAGTTTCCGCCCGTTGCTTCTTGTCCTGCCTTCAGGTGCTTTGGAATCTGTCACATCTATTTTATTGTTGTTGACAATTCTCATGTTCTCCTTTATTGTGAGAAGCAAACAAAATGATAGGCAGATGATGGCATGCAAAAGACAGCTTGAGCCCGTTCGTATTTAACAACGGGTTTATTGCAGAGAGATAGAAGGTAGTTTAATATTAGAACTGTTAACTTGGAGAGCAGACAAAAGTGACATTAAACAGTGGCACTTTATGATAATTGTATTTGCAAGAGTGATATGCCAAGTTGATAGTAATTATGACAGTAATGTTGGACTTAGCTTTATATCTTAAGGCGTTCACGCTGACATTTCTTGCCGATTATATGACGAGCAGAAGAAAAATTACAAAAGAACTGACTTTGTAAAGTGGTTTCCTTCTTTCCATCTTTAGGCAACACTTGTCACCAATTTCATCCGTCTCACTTCAATATTCACAGATATATCGTCTCCAGAAAATACAATAGAATAATTATATATTATTACAAAAGCCAAGTACTGGTCCTTCAGAGAGGCTTCAAGCATGTTCTTGAGAGGGTATCTGGGAAGACATTGAACCTGTTAACTCTGAGGAAAAGGGCAGGGACCTTGGAAGTGTTAGTTAGGAGTAGCAATAGCACTTAGGACTTATATACCGCTTCATAGTGCTTTACAACCCTATCTAAGCAGTTTACAGAATCAGCATATTATCCCCAACAATCCTCATTTGATCAACCTTGGAAGGACGGGAGACTGAGTCGACCTTGAGCCGATGAGAATCGAACTGCTACCGGTAGTAGTATTA
This sequence comes from Bothrops alternatus, assembly GCA_034064705.1. NCBI lineage: Eukaryota > Metazoa > Chordata > Lepidosauria > Squamata > Viperidae > Bothrops > Bothrops alternatus. The sequence goes on along the minus strand of JARGCV010000109.1, from coordinate 704,634 downwards.
TTAGCCTGCAGTACTGCATTCTAACCACTGCGCGACCACGGCTCATCTAGTCTGGCCATCTATGATTTAGATTAGAATCATACTCTTAGTTGGTCAAGCTCTCCCAAGAGGTGAAAATCCATTTCACCTTTAATATCACTGCCAGGTTGGGTGATCTGGTGAATATGAAAATTGTTCATAAAATATATACTTGAAACAGAATATTAAAAATATACTTTGCATTTTCAGACTCCTCCAGGGTGCTTTTCATGTGTCAATCTTCTTCCACTGGGCTTTTAAAAAATATACTGTCTCTTGGATTCAAAAGTGGTATACAGTAATTTAACTGGAAAATAATTTATCCACACGTATTTTTTCCAGAGAAGTGAATCCTGAGTGCTAACAACATCAAATAGGAGTTCACTGAAGATTTTTCTCTTCTGTACTTGCCTAGTTCCGTTTTTATGAAACTGACAGCATCTTGAAATTTGTAGCATTAATGTACCTATAGTAACTGCATATATTCTTCCTTGTCTCCCAGAATGGCCTACAAAATACAAAACAACAATAGAGCAAGGATGATAAAGATCTCTATGATAATTCAAAACCATTTATGTTCACTTAAAAATAACAACAGAGACAGCCCTCTTGTATAATAGCATTTTGAGCTGGAAGAATATTTTTCTTGGAAATGCTTAGATTAACAAGCACTGAGAGCATTTAAAACCAGCAGGGTATATACTTTCTCTGGGAAAGAATTTCATAATGAAGGCACTCCTGATTGTGCAGTTGATATATAAGAATTTTGGAATACTTTTACTTGATGTAAGTAACGTTTTCTTAGATGGACAAAATAGCTTGAAAACACAGCTCTGTTCCAATAACGCCCAAAGGCATATTGTCTTCATTATTTGGATTATATAGCGCAAGTGTTAAGTAATGCTAATTAAAAATTCATCAGCAAGAGAACTCGTGAAGCGATAGCATCGTTCCTTCCAGCAACTTTAATTTGAATAAATGGTAACCTGTTCAGTCTAAAAAGACTGGAAAGCCATTTGTCTGAAATGGTATAGGGTTTCCTGCCTGAGCAGGGGTTGGACTAGATGACCTTCAAGATCCCTTCCAACATTACTACTACTACTACTGCTACTACTACTACTACTACTACTATTATTATTATTATTATTATTATTATTATTATTATATGTATGAATGAGGATTGAAAGTGAATTGGGCATGTTTAATAGTGAAAGGCAGCTGAAATTTGAAGGCATTGTGCGGGATCGGTAGAACAGAGAAGTTACAAAGCTATTGCTACCTCTTTATTTGTTTTTATCTGAATAGATTTATAACTTGCTTTTCCACCAAAATTTTTTTGTTTGTTTGTTTTCTTCTCAACCACATCACTGTTATTAGGGTTGGGAGAAAGGTTTGACAGTTTGTAACTCATCCCGGTTTATGTCTGCCTACCATGTTTTGAAAATGCACTTCCACAAAACAGAAAAAAAAAGACCCAAATGAAAAACAAGGCAAAACAAAACGATTCCAAAACGTGAACATTGAAAGGAAAGCCATTCAAAAACTGACAAGGGGACCAAAAACGGGGCTGATGAGAAACGAGACACCCCCGGGGACGAAAAGTGCAGGGGGCACGTGTGCATGACAGAGGCTCTGTGTCTCTGTCTGTGTATGTGTGGGGGGAAGACACACGTGCGTGCCTCACACAGCCGTCTGTCGTGTGTATAAAGCAACGCAACCCCCCCCACAGCTACACAACAGCCCCAAACCCACACACAACACCCTCCTCCCGCCTCAGTTGGGGCTCGGCCAGGCCGCGCGGCCTGCTTCCCCTCAGCAGCGGCGGCGGCGGCGGCGGCGGGAGGGCGGGCGGAGGGCGGCGCGAGCTGACGCGCCAGGCCGCGGCGCTGTTGCTGCTGCCGGCCCAGTCGCACAATTATGAGAAGGAGCCACCAGGCCGCTCCTGCCCTCCTCGCCGCTGCCGCTGCCGCCGCCGCTCTGGAGCCCCAGCCGGAGCCTGCCGCGAGCCGTGCCCGCTGCCTCGGCGGCCGCCCCCTCCGCAGCCTCCCGCCACGGCGGCGGCCTTCTGGCAGGGAGACGCCGCCGGCGCCCGCGCCCGGCCGCCCCGGCCTCGCGCCGCTGCCGGGCTCGGCGCCCATAGATGGAGACAGGCCCCGCCGCCGCCGGAGCCGGAGCCGAAGCCCGAGCCGAAGCCGCCCGGCGTGAGCAGAGCCAGAGCCGCCGGCCACCAGACAGCCCCGCCGCCGTCGCCGCCCGACGCCCCTGAGGAGGATGGTGAGGCCTCCAAGCCGGCCTCGATCCGCGGCAGCAGCAGCAGCATTAGCAACCGGGCGGGGACGGGGTGAAATTGAGGAGACCCGTGTTTGGGGTGGGGAACGTGGGAACGGCGCCCCGCGTGCACGCCGCCGCGGTTGCCCAACATGCCTCGGACTTCCCCGTCCCGCAGATTGGGCCGCATATGGGAACTGTAGTTCCGGAAGGGAGAGGTTGGCGATGGGGGGCAATGGCTGGGGGGAATGGGATGCATTGGGTTCTGTTAGCAGTTAAGGCACCGTTAATGAATTCATTTTGTTTTAGAACAGAATCTACTTCTATGTAACGCACCACTAAATAACACATCTATTAAGGTTGCTCCTTCCCTTGGAAAGAGCAGGGGGGAGAGGTAGCAGCCCCCTTTTCCAAGGCATCAGGTCTCCCCTTGCCCTTTTTTACTGCTTGAAGTGGGCTTGGCAGGCTGTGCCAACCTTGACAATGGGGTTACCTGCATAAAATAGGGTTTAATTTGCAATCCAGGAATAGTCCTGGATGCCACCTGGTCCTGGGGTTGGGTGGCCACATGGGCAGCGGAACCGATTCGGAGCTCTGGGTGCTGATCATGTTAGATTAGGTAGATGTGTGGTCTAATATATCCAGGTTTTCCTGATGTCAACAATTCAGAAACCCATTATTACTACTACTACTACTACTACTACTACTACTACTACTACTACTACTACTACTACTACTACTACTACTACCTACTACTACTACTACTACTATTATTTTAAACAGAACGTTCCCATTGCAAAACACAACTTGGTCCTTGGTGTCATCTGAGCCCTGGGCTAACACTTAACTTTCATTGTACGATAAGGACCTCAAGGAATGCCTCTTAAAATACACCTGTAAATGGCTTCTTGTATCTGTAAGGAAGATTTGGCAGATGTTTGATTTTACTGGGGTAGATGTCTGTACGGTTTCGTTGAAACAAAGAGAGCTTTGGATGTCCAGCAGAAACCTTTTTTTGGGGGGGGGGAAACAAGGCTGAGAGCTGAGTTTCAGCACGTGTTCAGAACATTGGTTGGCATCACATGCTCAGCGAGGTTTGCTTATCCTGTCGTTTGTGGAATAAATTACAATAGGCTGGCTTCACACACTTTCGTGTTCAGATGGAACAATTTGTATTACTTTTTGGGGTGACACGTTTATCCGCTTTCTAGATCTAATTTTCTAGACCCGGTATGTGGTGGATCTGTTTAAAGAAATTACATGATGCTTTGAACTCTTCTCATTTTAGCCAGTGGGGTAGAATTCTCTCAGTTCTTTGCGTATAGAAAAAATAGTGTGATCCCCATAAATGACAGTTTAATGATCTTACCTTTTTCCGTCAAAGACTTTCCCCCCCTCCCCATGGGAAAGGGGTAAAGACTGACAGCCTGCATGCCAGAAAAGACGCTAAATAGGTTTTCTTCTACCAAGTTCTTGAGTAACTGTCCAGCTTTGCAGTAGCATATTTGAAAGCATGGGTTTCCATGCTTTCCATGCCCTTAGGTTCTCATCTGAGGTGAACTTTGAAGAAACAGACTCGGCCTGTTGATTGTAGGCCCAGTTCGCTGACCTGCCCTTTCAAATGTGTTCAAGCTAAGGTCATTTTCTAGCTGACAAGGCTTTCAAAAGTGCCTTGTATTCAGCTTCCTGGTGAAGGGAGCTTCAAAGGTATGGCTTAGTCTGGCTGTTAGTGGGATGTGACTGGTTGAATTTGTTTGCCTTTCAATTACTGTTATAACTGCCAACACTCACCTCTTACCCAATTTGATAGCTCCAACTTTTCAGAAGCAAACTTTCCCACATTAAGTAAATAATCATAAGGGACAGGAAAGATTATTTGAAGTAACTGTTAACCTTGCCTCTGTGTATTCTATTGACTGTATAGTGGAGAGATTCATAAAAAAGACAACAGCTGAGTGTATCTCTTGACAGTATTTCTTATCCCTACAGAATACCTTGAATGTTTTGTTGAGAAGAATTGAAAGATAATCAGATTTAATTGTCATATGCCTATACCGGTGTCAAAATAACTAACTTGTATGGATTATAGGAATCAGTAGAGCCTCCCCGTTCTAACAGCAAATACTCAGTTCTAGAATTCACTCAAGAAACTTTGAGAGCTTGTAGTATCCCGATAAAATCTTCAAATAACCCCCTCAAACTTACCTACTCAAAAGAGGTGCTGTAGAGAAAAAAAATACATCAACCCCTTCTTCATGCAGTTTAAAACAATAGTGAAGATATATTTATTTCAGTTCTAGTGGCCCTACAACCCTTTAAAAGAGGTACACATCATTTTGAAAGCTATTAAGGAATTGTAGAGTATTCTCAAAACATGTGAAGATTCCATATGTCATTTAGACCTAAGTCGTGCTAAGTCACAATGAGGTTTAATTTTGTTTACCTTAATTTTTTTTGTGTGAAGTTAACTGTTGTGATTGTGTCGTTTAAGGTTGATGGTGCAAAACCAACCAGTGGTGGTTTATTCAGTAAATCCTTGTTAAGCAATCCCTGGTTTGCAAAATGGGGCTGAATAAACAAGTGGAAATGTAAGCAGGGCAAGGTAGTCTTCTGTCTAACGTGATCTGAACAGATTTTATTGGCACACCATTCTCTTTCTCTGGAGCTTTTTTAAAATAAAGATGCTTAATAACAAACTATGTTGACTGCAGATATGAGATTTTATACTTTAAGGGAAAACAAAAATGTTTAAGCTGAGCTTAAAGATAATTTTGGAAATCATCACTTTTGGTTAATTATAGATCTCTTTATATCTGTCAAAGCCTTGTTTTCCCCAAGTTAGAAGTGGTTGTGTTTTCTTGACCAAAAATCAAAAGAGATTTGCCATTCTCTTTCTTCAGTTTCTTTTTACTTTCCAGTTTAGCCTACAAGTGTTAACCAGAGTTATCTTTTGAGTTGAAGCACGGTGGGCCAAGTACTGTCACTTCTTGAGATATGTGAACAAATCCTCCAGTTATTATTAATTAATATTTTCCTGAGGCCCATTTGTTTCCCTGATATTGAATATTCAACACAATTCTGTGTTATAAAACCTACCTTTGACCTATATAAATATTCGGTGTCTATATGCTGCAGTTTAAGACAATGTATGTTATTTTTATCTAGTCATTTTTTTATTGGTGCTTCATCAATAAGTTTTGCAATCTGAAAAATCATACCTAGAACTAACATCTGGGGATTCAGAAAGATTCAGATATTAGGGTTGTGTCAAGCTGAATGCTACCGTTCTTATTATCTTGAATAATGAAAGTTTTAAAAGAGAAGTATGGGAATTTGGTTTCTTGAATGTATCCTTAAATCTTAGTAGAGAAAAATTAGAGCTTTGTCAATCAAGTGCAATTACATATATTAGTAAGTTCCGTCCTGAGAACCATTATAACATCACTGCAGTTATTCCATAAATGAAGCTGCATTTGTAGAACTATGATTAATGCATCATTTGCGTAGATGATGAGAACAATATCAAGGTTAGGTTATAAATATCAAGCAGCAGATCTTTTTCATTGTTTTTATAACTATTCTTCTGTGTAGAATAGTTGTTGTTGGGTTTCAAATAGCCAATTGCTTTAACTTCAGTTCTTAACAGTTTACATTGGGATAGATCATTAAATTTTCCCTTTGGTTTGGCTGTGAGTCACCACTTGTTGATGTAAAGAAAAAAGTACCGTAATTACAAAGTAGGTAGATTTTTAAAACAATCGACCAAACAAAGAATTAACCAGATACATTCTGAAGTGTAACATTCCTACATTTTCAGTGATAATAGTTTCTAAATGCTTCTACTAAAATATGTCAATAGATTTGGCAACTGCAATATGACTTAAAAGTGCTTTCCCCCCCCTTTGGGAAATATAGAGCATTATTATTTTGTATAGGCTTCAGAGTAGGCATTGCAGGATCTATATTTTTAACACTCCCAAACAATGTGTCATGGTTCCGACACATGTAAAATGTGCTTTCTTTTAAGTGGTTATGAGTGTTTAATTGAATTTACTTTGAAGGAGAATTGAACTGAAGTCATATTTTGCAGTTAGTTTGCAAGTAGTTATTTTTGACAAGCCGAATAGATGTGACTTGTTTCACTCTCCTTAATGTTATTCTGTCAGCAGCCATGAGTATTTGCATTCAACAGTATGCAGATTCAATACATACATACATGCAGTTAGAAGGGAAAGGTAAACAGCATGTGTCTGGGTGACCTAATCAAATAGATCCAAGCAGAATAAGAAACTTTTTGCCGCAGAGAATTTTACACACAGCCCTTTGAACCTATTTCTGTCCAGTTTGTTTGCTATTTATCTATCTTCCTAACCAAACAAATCTGAATATGGGCTGTTGGTTTGTTCTCAGAGCTTGGTGATTTGGCTGCAAATGTTTTCTTCTCCATTGTGTGATGACATCACGCAAAAAGGTATTTAAAAGGCCAGTGCTCTGGCAGATGAGCACAATTCAAAGCGCACTAAAGATGCCCCCCCTGAATGGAGACAAAATGTTTGCAGCCAAATCGCCAAGCTCGCTGATCAAACCAATAGCCTGCCTACCATCCAGAGCTACTAATAATCAAACACCTTTCAAATCTGAATATGCTGTAATTTTGCAGTTCCTAATTATTTTGGCTGTTGAGTAAGAACTCCATTTTTCCTTCCTAATAATCTTTTTATTTATTAGTCATACGCAAAGATTTAATCATCGTGGAAGTTGGCAGTGAAGCTGAGTTTTGCATACTTCCCAGAATCAGTTATTGTCTTTCAGATCAAATATCCTTGTTGAGCAACTCCATTTGCAAGAGAGTTGAGCAAAGAGGGACATTTGATTAAAAGGGTAAAAAACAGACTCCAAGCAATACAATTTTAAGAATTTTCAGTTTGTAGCATAAGAAAAGGGCATAATTATAGCGAATCACCTCCTTTAGACTAGCTTAGCAGTTTCTAATATGCAGTATTAAGAAAAGAAGCTTTTTGGGTATTGCATATCTATACTACAGAGAAAAAGTTTGCCCTGACACATTTTTTTTTAATGAATCAGCATGAAGCCATCCTTCTCTTCCAATTTCTCTTTTCCTTTATTTTCTCTTCCCAATTTTTACTCAAGAAGATCTTGAATAATAATAATACACGTGCTGAGGCAAGAGGGACAGTAATTTTATTTGCTTTGATCCCAAGGATTGCTAATGCTTCTGGAATCAGCCCTCAGAACTAAATGTTCCATTGATCTTTTCTTTTAGCAAAGGTTAAGAAGTTTTACTCTGATGTTACTACCATCATATTCTGAGGTTTTTAGTAATCTGATCAGCACCACACCCTTTGTAGATTCCTCCTGCAGGGTTGTCACACCTAACAGAAACACTGTAGTCCACGTTAACTTTTTCCTCAAACATTTTTCTCCCCCCCCCATCAAGGCTTTTGTGAGATAATTATAAATATACTTACTTTGTATCTTTGCCTTAACTTGTGAAAATCCTGTGGGTTATAAGCACATTGGCTTTCTTATCGTTCGGTTAGATATGCCTTCCTGTACGTTTAACTTGCCCATTATAACAACTTCTGTATTTCCGTCCCTTATTTTTGACTAAATGTTATGTATCCCTTTTAATTTTTGTTGGATTATATTTGTCGATCTCTTAAGGCACAATACATTTTGTTAGGATAGATGCAAATTGTGGAAGAATTTACGGGGCAAACCCGTTAGAAGGAACTATTCTGGATATATTGGTTTCAATTAATCTTCATTCTGCCTTTTCTACATGATGAATCACTCGTCTTTTGGAATAACACTGGAGATTAGAATGAAGAACAAAGCCCAGTTATTCCAGTTATATAAAGATTTTTTTTTATCTGTAGATATTTTTTTTAGCAATACACAATGCCCCCTGCTATACTTAAATATTTCTGGCTTTAGAACTGTTTAGGTGGCAAATCCAAAATTTCTGAGTTGAGCTTTGCTCTTTTATACCATTGTAGAACTAAATCTTGAAACTCAATTACTTTGGCCACCTAATGAGAAGGAAGGACTCCCTGGAGAAGAGCCTGATGCTGGGAAAGATGGAGGGCAAGAGAAGAAGGGGATGACAGAGAAGGAGGTGGCTGGAGGGAGTCACTGAAGCAGGAGGCGTGAGTTTAAATGGACTCCAGAAGATGATAGAGGACAGGAAGGCCTGGAGGAACGTTGTCCATGGGGTCGCGATGGGCCGGACACAACTTCACAACTAACAACAACAACAACTAAATCTTTTCCAGGCATAACGTGATCCCCTGTGGCCCGTCTCACCGTAGCTAAATATTTCCACTCCTTCCTTTGGATGCTTAGCTTTAAGCACAGTACAGGTAGTCCTCGACTTAAGCGATCACAGCTGAGTCCAAAATTTCTGTTGAGAAGCGAGACGTTTGTTAAGTCAGTTTTGTCCCATTTTACGGCCACCGTTTTTAAGTGAGTAACACAGTTATCAACGTGAATCTGGCTTCCCCATTGGCTTTGATTGTCAGAAGGTTGCAAAAGGCGATGACTTGTGAACCTAGGACCCTGTGACCGTCCTAAATACGGGTTGGTTGCCAAGCGTCTGAATTTTGATCACTTTTAGTGCCTTTGTAGCTTTGAACGGTCACTACATGAACTGCTGTCAGTTGAGGACTACCTGTAGATGATTTCATTTTGTATTATTATTATTATTATTATTATTATTATTATTATTATTATTATTATTATTAATTAAATGTCTATGCCGCCCTATTCCGGGAACTCAGGGCAGCTCACAGCATAAATAGAAATCTAATATTAAAAAACTACATAATACATATATAAAAATACATATATAAAAAAGAAAACCCCTAAATTAAGAAACCATTCATACCACAAATGTACACACAAACATACACTGGCTAGGGGCAAGATGTCAACCGCCCCAGGCCTGTCGGCAAAGATGTGTCTTCAACAATTTGCGAAAGGCGGAGAGGGTGGGGGCATGTTGTGAGCTGCCCTGAGTTCTCCGGAATAGGGTGGCATAGAAATTAAATAAATAAATAAATAAATAAATTAATAATAATAATAATAATAATAATAATAATAATAATAATAATAATAATACGGACCTCTGGGGGGAGTTGATTCCAGAGGGCCGGGGTCGCAACAGAGAAGGCTCTTCCCCTAGGCCCCGCCAGGCGACACTGTCTGGCTGACGGGACCTGGAGAAGGCCGACTCTCTGGGCCCTAACCGGTTGCTGGGTTTCTTATTGCTTATTGTGCTTACTAGGGTATGCAATCGAGCCTTCCTTTCGGCTTTAAAATCCGGTTGTGAAAGCCACACGCACTGCACAGTACTTAATTCTAGTGGAAGAAATGTTCGTGCTGAAGGGAGGAGGCCTACACTTCTGCACCACAATGCACATCCACAGCAGAGCTCATGCTGTATCAGCTCATGCTGATACTGTGCCTATTGCAGCTTAAGATTAGAGAAAGGCAAAAGTGGAGTCAGTGTAAACTGTTTTCATTGAGATAATCCCAAATTCATCGTTAGCAATCCAGGTCCACACTCTAGCTTTATGGTGTTTTGAGTCACTAAATTTTTTCCTCATTGAGTAGCTAAGGAGCAGTTTCTAGGTGTGCATACCCAGAGGGAAGTAAAAGATACGTATGAAGTAATCCGAGATGCATGCTCAGAATATGCTCACTTGCTGTGCTCTGATCTGATAGTTCAGGCAAGGTAATAAAAAGTTGGTGGTGGGGGGAATCCTTGGCAGTTAAAAGTGTAAGTTTGGTATCCAACCCATAACTTCTCCTTAACAAGTTTCACTTTTTGCCTTGTGTAAAAACTTTGGAATCCAGGCAAATGACCTTGATTGTAAATTTGGATTTGGATTTATTGGATTTCTATGCCGCCCTATTCCGGGAATTTGTAATGCTGTTGCCTGTGAGCATTTCCTTAAAGGCATTACATTTGGGAGTTGCGTAGCTTTTGAGCATGATTCAATTATACACCCTCCCAGTAAGATACAGGATCGTTTGGAAAGACATACGGTATTCAGTTAGTCATATAACGATAAATCACCACCTGCATTTGATAAAAAGTGGGAGCTGCTGGTTGGAAAACAGAAACTTCAGCCAATGTGGCTGCTACTGACCAGTTGCAACCACTGTACAGGCCAGCTGACTTCTCTTGGGGACATTAAGCCTAAGAGGAGATGGTACATGATTCCTCCTTTTCTGCCTCTAACTTGTAGCCCATGTAGGTGTTTGTTTTTCCGGGAGATGCTAAGCCAATTTAGATTACTTTATATTTGTTTCTTGTGGCGTTCCGTATCCTGTTCTATGCTACGCTTCTTAAGGTAAAAAGGTAAAGACGTCCCTGCGGATTTTACTCGGCTAGTTGTTGCCAAACTGTCGGTAGGCCGTGCTCATCTCTGTTTCAGCGCCATTGAGCCAGCGCTGTCCGAAGACACTTCCGCGGTTCTGTGGCCAGAATGACATCACGGAGCGCTGTTTCCTTCCTACCAAAATGGTACCTATTTATCTACACTCATTTGCATGCTTTCGAACAGCCAGGTTGGCAGAATTACGGGAGACCGTAAAAACAGATATCGTTGGATGCTTGCTTTATGCGTTCATTGTAGTTGAAGGAGAGTTTCATATTTCATTCGCGTCAATTCTTATCTTTTTATTTATTCAAAAATTCAGAAGCTACTGTGCTTGGTATTAGGATGCCTTTTCATTGTTTAATCATAAAAACGGTACCTCTTGCGCACTGTTCAAAATCTGGCGTTTAGTATCTGTCAAAGACGGAAATGTGACATGAGCCGTTCTATGATCTTTGTGGAGATTGGTAAATAAGGAAGCATTTTTAAAAATTAACAAGGATTGATCTTAATCAATCCTCATCGTTCTGCTTGTAGTTGGCGGTTTGTGGCCATTAAAATTGGTATTTTTTTTTCAATATATACTAATTTACCTGTCGTTTGCCTCCGGTAACACAGTTAACAATTGTGCAGCTTTTATTGTAGCAAATTATGCTCGTAGAAATGGACACTTTTAGTTCCTTATATTTAGTTTTTGTACTTAATTAAAAATTAATGTAATTATTTAAAATGCTTACTTCAGGGCAATATATACAGTTCTAGTATTTACTTTATCCTGATAAAAATCTTATAAAAGGTAGCAGGTTAAGAGAGAAGCGTGATCTAAGAGATCAGGATTTGAACTCACTGAAGTAAGTTTGATTTCATATTAAAATATTTGGGTAATAAAATATAATGCTTCCGTTCAGTTAGTAATGTTGTCTAATTTGTTTTTGTAGGTGAGAGTTTAACTACACAGGGAAATGGAAAAGGAATATATTTTATCTCTGCTACTGTTGTTTCTTCCACGCTGAGATTAGGTGTCATGCTCTGTGATAATTTGGAAATATGTGGAACTATTGAAAGATTCCGTTGCTGTTTGTTTTATTTTAGCACAGATGCCAGGTGCTTTTTACAGTTTTGATCGGGACCAAAATTGAGAGGCGTTTCCATATATAGTAGTCCTCAACGTACGACGACAATTGACCTCAGAAGTTATGTTGCTAAGTGAGAAATTTGTTAAGTGAGTTTTGCCCCATTTTACGACTTTTCTTGTCACATTTGTTAACTGAATCGCTGCAGTTGTTAAATTAGTAACACGGTTGTTAAGTGAATCTGGTTTCCCCATTGAGTTTGCGTATCAGAAGATGGCAAAAGGTGATCACGTGACCCCAGGACGCTGCAACGGTCATAAATGTGAGTCAGTTGTCAAGCATCCGAATACCTGTAGCCGAATACAAGTCACATGACCATGGGGATGCTGCAGTTGTCACTAGTGTGAAAAATGCTCATAAGTCACATCTTCAGTGTCTTAACTTCAAACAGTCATTACATGAACTATTGTAAGCCGAGGACTACCTATATTTGATTTTGTGTAAAGCTACTAGACAAAAATGGTTGAAAGGACCAAAACAAAGAATGATGCAACTTTAAAACCTGTTGAATTTATAAGTCAGGAGATTTCTAAGTATTGCTTCTGGCTTGGGAAAACAATATTGTTGGAGATCATAAATCATCTTACGAAGATTGTTACATTCTCATAGTAATGACGGGAGAAAAAAAACATGCTTGAAAGTGTCCCTAATGGGGATTATTCTATTTGAAAAGTAATTATAGTGGGTAAGGTTTAGAGTTAAAAAAGTAAAACAAATTATTTTCTTTTAATTGTGCTTACATGTATAGCCTGAATGATGAGCACCATTCCAATACAAACCCAAATATTTGTTAGGCAATGGATATTTTTGGTAACTAGCGAAGTTTTTATATTATCTGTTTTTGAAGATGGATACAATATAGAGAGAGCTCTGTATTTATTTATTTGTCTCCAAATGCTGCCTTGCAAAGTTGTAGCAGAGAGAAGTTTCACTCCTTCAGTAATGTGTATCTTTGGCTGTTTGGCTACTGGAGTGCTGATTCATGTAATTTAACCAACTTGTGCAAATAAGATATACTAACATTTTAGAACAATTTAATCAATGATGTTGGAGGAGATCAATTGTCATTTCCCTATTACAGTGGTGGCAAACCTATGCCACAGGTGCCAGAGGCGGCACTCAGAGCCCTCTCTGTGGGCACGGCGCTGATGCCCCAATCCTAGGCCTTCAGCTGGGTTTTATAAAACCTTTTTGCTTTAGGCCTCCGCCACCATGTACAAAAAAAAAAAAAGGTTCAATCAATCAGTCAATTTCAACCTCGCGGGGAAAAAAAAGATCTCGGGGAAAAAAAAGATCTTGCAAAGTTGGAATTGATTGAACTTTTTAGTCCCACCCAGTTTGCTGTTACCGCCGCCGCCAGGCCCACCCAATGGGCCACACCCACCCGGCACCCGACCATGCATAAGTGGATTTTGGGTTGCAGTTTGGGCACTCGGTCTCTAAAAGGTTCGCTATCACTGACCTATTAAATCAGCCTCTATATTTAAGTTCACACACTTGATCTTAGCCAAAAGGCTAAGTTTTTTAAGTTCATGTTTTTTAGCATAACCACTTAAACCAGGGGTACTTTGCCCTTTTATGACTTGTGGTCTTCAACTCCCAGAATTCCTCAGCTAGGCATGCTGGCTGAGGAATTCTGGGAGTTGAAGTCCACAAGTCATAAAAGGGCCATGTTTGAAGACCCCTGACTTAAATTGTGCCAGGATCAACAACAGAACTTCTTGTTCTGGTTCTTGAAAAATGAGGAAAAATGGATAGTGTATTGTTTCTTCTGTCTATAACGAGATTTATGGCATACTGCAAAGGCTCACTCTTCAATAGTTATAATCAAGATTCAATCCTAAAAAAAAAAAAATGTGTTTAAGTGTTTGTGCATGTGCTTTTTAGTGCATCATCATAATAAAAGATAAGGGCTTCTGAGCAATAATAACATAGCTTTCTATCTAAGTGGTAAGCATGTTAAGGAGCAGCCGGTTTTAAACACTTCCTTATTTAGGTTTTGAATTATAGAGATTTGCACCCAAGGACACCTTTCGTACCTCAAAAATAAGCCTTTTCATTTTCTGTGTTTTGAAAATGTGGGTATTTTGGGTTGTTTGCATAATCTTAAAGGCCTGTAGCAAATAAAAGAATGGAGAAATGTATATTCTAGACTGGAAGCAATCTGCCCTTGCGTAATATAGGTAGTTATCAACTTATGACCACAGTGGAGCCCAAAATTTCTATTGTTAAGCGAGACAGTTGTTAAGTGAATTTTGCCCCATTTTATGACCTTCCCTGTCACCGTTTTTAAGTGAATCACTGCAATGATGAAGTTAATAACCTGGTTATTTGGTGAATCTGGCTTCCCCATTGACTTTGCTTGTCAAGGTCACAAAAGGGGGATCACATGATCCTGGGACACTGCAACCGTCATAAATACGAGTCAATTGCCAAGCCTCTGGATTCTGATCACATGACCAGGTGGGATGCTGCAACCGTCATAAGTGTGAAAAATGGTCGTAAGACACTTTTTTCCATGCTGTTGTAACTTTAACTGTACCGGTCGCTAAACAAAGTGTTGTCAGTAGTGCAAATACAAGTTTGCAATATTGGTTCATAAGGAAATTGATGCTTAGCAAGTCTCCAGGATGAGAAAGTGACCTAACAATGATGCAGCAGCGTCTACAAGTGGATTAGTTTATGTTCCTTATTTTACACCTGAGAGTCAGCGTATGGTTCTTACAGATACTTTCATAAACCCGGTGCTAGAATTTCCTAGAATGTGCAAGTGTTTTCCCATAGATAACCAGTTGTTCTTGTTTGGCTCCTGATGGCATCACTGGTTAAGCCAGCAGTTCTCAACATATGGATCGCGACCCCATTTGGGGTCGAACGACCATTTTGCGGGGGTTGCCGGACACCGCGGTCCGCCATTTTGTTTTTTTTCCGTCGCGTGTGCGCCGCGCATGCGTGGATCGGCCCGTCGCGGTCCGCCATTTTGTTTTGTTTTGTTTTTTCGTCGCGCGCGCGCGGGTCGGGGTCACGCCGCACATGGGCGGCGCAAGTGGGGTCTCAACCTGAAAAAGGTTGAGAACCACTGGGTTAAGCAAACTAGGACGAGATTGGTCCAAGTTAAGATTCCTGATTGGATTCTCGTCTACTAATTCTGCATTGCAAGGCTGGTACATTTTTTTTTACAGTTGATAATACAGGTAGTCCTCAACTTATAACCACAATTGAGGCCAAAATTTCTGTTGTTAAGTGAGACATTTATTCATGGCTGTCCTTAGAGGACCATCTGACGGCCGTGGCCGGGAGGATGTTCTATCAGGTTCGCCTGGTGCGCCAGTTGCGTCCCTTCCTAGACCGGGACACGCTACGCACAGTCACTCATGCCTTCGTTACCTCCAGGCTGGACTACTGTAACGCTCTCTACATGGGGCTCCCCTTGAGGTGCGCCCGGAGGCTCCAACTGGCCCAGAATGCGGCCATGCGGGTAGTGACGGGAGCGTCGTGGCGCTCCCATGTAACACCGCTCCTGCGCGAGCTACACTGGTTGCCGGTGGTCTTCCGGGTGCGTTTCAAGGTGTTAGTGACCACCTTCAAAGGGCTGCATGGCATCGGACCCGGATACTTACAGGACCGCCTACTGCTAGCAAATACCTCCCGCCGTCTGGTACACTCCCACAGGGAGGGCCTCCTCAGGGTGCCGTCGGCCAGACAATGTCGGCTGGCGACCCCCAGGGGGAGAGCCTTCTCTGTGGGAGCTCCAACGCTTTGGAACGAGCTCCCCCCCCGAACTCCGTATGATGACGGATTTACGCACCTTCCGTCGGGAACTAAAAACGTTCCTTTTCCGACAGGCCGGCCTGGCATAGAAGCTCCGGTTCCAGCAGGGTTAAAATGTTTTAGGGGGATTGAGTAATTTTTAAGATTCGTAATGTGTTGGATTTTAAATGGGGATTTTACGGCCAAAATTGTTTAATTCATTTTTAATTATTTTAATTTTGTATATTTATATGTTTTTAAATTTAGGCTGTACACTGCCCCGAGTCCTTCGGGAGAGGGGCGGTATAGAAATTTGAGAAATAAATAAATAAGCGGGTTTTGCTCCATTTCATGACATTTTTGCCCCAATTGTTGATAAGTTAGTAGTAACCTGTTTCTTCAGTGAATCTGACTTCCCCGTTGACTTTGCTCATGAGAAGGTCACAAACAACGATCACGTGACTTTGGGACATAGCAACGGTTATAAATATGAACCTGTTGCTGAGCATCCGGATTTTGAACCCAGGATCATGGGAGGCTGTAAGGGTCCTAACTGGTGAAAAATGATCATAAGCCACATTTTCCAGTGCTGTTGTAACTTTGAATGGTCGCTAAACAAATTGTTGTAAGTCAAGGACTACCTGTTGAGGAGCAAACCAAAGATCCTAACTTGGATATAATGCTTTAAAAGTGGATGAAAGTTCCTAAATTATTTGACTGCTCTTACCCCCGAAACAAGCCAGGTTAGAGCAGTTGCTTCAGGTTGCGCTTGATCTAAACTCAGTTTTATTTCCTAACTTCTGTCCTCCATAGGTTTCACGATTAATAAGAATTCTTGAAATCGTGTATCTGACAGTGCAAATCATATTTTAGTAACTTCTTGGATCTTGCTGTTTGGAAGATCACTTTAAATATAGCTTGGTACAGGAGCTAGCTAGCTGGTACTTCTTTGTCCTGCTTAAGACTTAGTAATTACAGGAATAGGTAACCTTGCATTTGCCATGGCACTGAGGCGTCTGTTGGGGTTTGTTGGAGCCTAAATGTTTAAACAACTGTAGGAAATACATAACTTGATGTTTATCCTTCTGCTATTTTCTCTGGTCCCAAATGAAACAAAATTGTTTTGAAAATACAACCGATTTGGAGTATGTATATTTTTTTTAAAAAAAGCTTGAGATGTTGGGGCATTTAAAAATAAAATCGAGCTTTCTTAGTAGGTTGTTTCCAAATGCACAAGCAACTCAGTGTAGTTTTTACACGCAGTGTTCCTTGAGATAGCACCTTAAAAAGATTTTCCCAATTAAGAGGGATCTCAAAAAAGTAAGATTTTGCATCACAAAACAATCAAACTTCCCTTTCCATTTGTACCATCGGATGCTAAATTCTCACAATAAAAGCGGTGATTGCAAAGTAGCATGAAACATTATACGTCAGGCATTCTAATACCTTCATAAACAATATTCTATTAATTTAATTAATATATTAATTGTTTTTATAAATGGGAGGTAGAGGTGTACTAAAATCATTTGGACTTCCAAATGTCCCATTCTAGTATGGGAAGGGCTGTTCCAGCCTTCTTGGAAATCTTCCTACCTTATCAAAATTGATCTGACGCCTCCATTGTGCAATTAACATGGTCTGTTTCTACACCAGATGGCTTCTGACATGGCTGTTCCAACATGTGAACATTCTGATAAGATTGGAACAAGATGCTTTGGGGTCAGGACATTTCAGCCTTGAAACCTTTTATAAAGCACTTTGAAGGGATGAAGGATAATATCTGACTATGGACAACTTCCTGCATCCTCTTCCTGCATATTTCCTTGCAACAAAAAACTCCGTCCGGAAAACTCTTATTCCGGACGAGGTCCACAAACTCTTACATCTTTTAGGATAAGATGGGCAACAAAGTTAGATGATTCCGTTCTGTATATTGGTATTCATACTTTAAGCCAGTGAGCTATGGTTAGTTTAGCATAACACACACACAAAAGGTACAAATATGACAACACCTTTTCAGCTAAATATCATTGCTAGGTGAGGTTACAATGGGTATTACAGATCACCATGTCTGGCAGTTAGCACATTGCAAAAAGCTAGACTTCCATGAGTGTTCAGAGTTTTCACAAACTAAATTAAGCTAGTGTTGATTGTATGTGTGTAAAACCAAGATGAGACTATTTGAAGGACAAAAACATGGAAAATTTTGCATTGCTAATATATAGTGTTTGAATATTCCCGAGAAAGGGTCTTTTTGAAATAAGAGTTATTTATTGCAAGGAAAATATCTGTTAGGAAGAGAATGCATAATACCCTTCTGGGACATTTCTGGCGAAAATGTAACTCCCTAGATATTACACAGGTCTCTTTGGGAAGAAATTCCTTGCAAAGTACCAAGTGTACATTCTTTTAAAGCGATGTGTAATCTCTGCTAAATTGTTCTGTTTGGACTATTGAGCAAGGGAGAAATGCTGCTAACCACCTACTTTATATGTGTGAACTTAGTTTCTCCCCAGGTGCTCAGTTTGTAAATGAGATTCTGGATGATGGGAAAACCAGGTCTGGAATGTTTGCCTTGCAGCTATTGCTCTAGAAGCCTCTTGTAAAATGAAGTGTTACAATCAACTAGCTATGGGTCACAGCTCTCTCCCATGATCACCATGTGTTTGGTTAATCAAGTATTTTTGTTCAGTTAGGCCTTTTGCAAATTGGAGAAATTCATGGTTTTATTAATGTGTCCTTGTTTAGTGTGGCGATCTTTTTTTGAGATAACCTCTATATAGTGTGTGATTTTACATAAATCATTGCAAGAAAATGCACTGTTCGTCATAATACGTTTTCTTAATTGAAAAATTAATGTCAGGTTTTGTCGCTTACACTGAAGAACTTTACAATGGAAATGTATGGGGTTTTTTTGCCTGAAAGTTGTGTGGGTATCATAAGAGGTGTACGCATGTGTTTTTAATAAATGGGGATTGTATATTGAAAAATCGTTGTTAATTGAACATTATTTGAAGATTGTCCCAGTTGTATAACCCCAGTGTTCAACAAAATAGAAATTGATTGAAGCAAGCTTACTAAGCAATATTCGTATCAAGATGAATGCCCACAATTTGGTCCCTTAGGTCCAAAAACTCCATCAAATCAAAAGACTTTGCAGAATGCAAGAAAGGAGAGTTTTATATGTATTTCTAAGGGAAGTTTTCACATGCAGTATAAGGGGTTTCCAAATTGAGAAGGAAAATTGGTGTGAGACAGAAAAATGTGGCATATGTGATTGTAAAGGTCATTCAATCTTATTGCATTTGAGGTCTACACTTATATACATGCAATATCCCGCAGTGACTTCACTCTCTTTTTCTTTGGAAAAAAAAATCAGACAATGAAGAACTTTGGAATGTGGTCTTGGCAGAGACATGTAAAGGTTGAAAGTAGAATCTCAATTGCCCCAGTTTTACATCAGTGATGAGGACAGGGATTTTAGATCACCTTGTGATTTTGTTTGCAGTTGTGACTTTTTTCTCTCCATTAGTAAGTTGGAGACACAAACATCCCATTTGGTTTGTAAGTTCCTGTTGACAGTGCAATTTCATGCATGGTTTTTTGAGGACAAGCTGTAAGAAACTCTGGCATTTCTGAGTAAACATGTCTACAATTCCATTCAATTCAGACAGAGGAAACATTTTATCCAATGCTGCCTTTTTGCTCTTTCTCCTGATTCGAACATTATCTTGGTCTTTTAGTTTGTTTCTGTTACTGATCTGACCTCTTTGCTTTTCTAGATAGATAAGGTGACCCACGGATGAATGGAGGCAGTTTGTCATAGATATCTGACTTGTAGTGCTTGCTATTACATACTCCATTACACTTAATGTAGGTTTGAATAACTGCCCAATACAAGAAAACACTCTGTTTACTTATTCATAAGGCAATTTACACAGTGTGAAATGCTGCAGTCATTAATATAACTGAATAAATTGCCATGTGAAGGATTTGTCTTTTGAGTAGGCTCAGTCCTTGATGATAGAATAGCAATACATGTCTGGATTTGCTGAGAACTTGCAGATGAATGACTGGCATGCTGTCAAACTTTTTCTAATGTTCATTTATTTTCTCCTGCTGTTGGATGTGTCTGATTTTCAGACAACTCCATTTATGACTTGTTTCTTGTATTATATGAACTAGGAACTTAGGTCTAGCGGTAATACAGCTTCTGAATCTTGTGAACAATGCACAGCTATCTTCCTAAACCTATAAATGGGAATTCCTGCTTTCTCTTCCATATAAATAGTTGGATTATAAACAAACACACATGTACCATAGTCTAATCTCAGAACTCTGGATCAAACATCTGTTATATTTCAGAGTTTATTGGAGGGCTCAAATTGATTCGTTGAATTTTTTAAATTGCCGTTCTTGGATGCCAACCAGTGCTCAGTTATATTAATTAACCAAAAATTTAAATATTAGTGAATTTTAAAATGTTTTCGTATAACGAAGCATAACCATCAGTCACCAAAGAACAACTTTAGGGTAGTATGGCAGAACATTCATGTTAATTTTAATGTTTTTTTGACAAATCCATTCTCTTACATCACAGACTTTAATTTCTGGAGTTATAGTTAAATAATAGGGTACTTATTAAAGAGAAAACCCCTTAAAATGCTAACTTCATTTAAATGCAATAATAGAACGGTCCCTATATAATGTAATGTTAAATTATTTTAAGGTCTGATCTCATCCTGCATTTTAGGCAGCAGTGCGTTGTTATAACCTGTCATCTCTAAAACCTTAAATTAGAGTAAACTTTGTGGTATAAGATTGATCCTCAAAGGAGACTGCTAGTGTTGCTGGGCATGGATTTCTGCAAAGAAAAAATAAGGTGGACCTTGTATCTTGATCAGGTATTTTTTAAAAATATTTTGCTAGCTTTACGATTTTACCTTTTTCCTTTTAATATTATACAAATACCTAAGATACCTAGAATAATAACTATATTAACAGAGTTTAACATTCTGCTTATGTTTAGAGATGAAAGGTTTTAACAGCATGCCGGTAAATTTTGGTGGAGACTAACTTGCCTATCACCAGCTTTTGTCTTTTCCCTTAAGGAAATATGCTAGCTAAGTAAATGTAAACTTGTTGGGTATGTTTTCACTTGAATGCTTGGAGTAAAACATTTAATTTTTAGTTAATCAATTTCTAGGGAGTCGGGCCAGCAATTGGTTTCTTGCTTGCAATCCTGCCTTAAATATCCTATTTTTGTTTGATATAATGGGTTGTTTGTGAGATTTCAGCCTATTTTAGCTTCTTATCAACAAATGAGCTGTTGATAAGAGGTGGTTAAATGCCTTACAGAGATAAAGAGAAAATGTAACAGGCATTTTGTATTTTCTTCTCTGTACAATATAACAGTGTTAATGGTAAAATAGTAATGCTTGTCCTAAATTGTGAGCTGCTTACCAAATGGATGTTTTGCGTTTCTCTTGGCCTAATAAACATACTGTTAATTTAAAAAAAAAAAGCTGAAATTCAGATGAAACAATCTCAAAGATGTTTACGAGTACATTTATTGGAAAGCTACAATTGTGTTTTGCATAATATCTGGATGGGAAAGATTTCGAATTAATCTCTAATCAGAATTAAATATTCTTATTAAACCAAGTCTCAAAATATCTGTTGCAAATACAACATGATAGGAAAATAACAAATTAAAACCGACTTAAACTTGATTTTTAAAAACTTCCGTTTGTGTTGCTTCATAACAAATTAGTTAATACTCACATTTTTACTTTAAGCATCAGGTATTTTAGGCAATAACTGATTTGGCACGATTAATCTATTTCAAGTTAACAAGGCATAAATGGTAGATTTATCTAACGGCCTGAATTGTATATGCTTGAACAGTGACGGGGGAGAGACATAGTTAGACATTAAGTTACTGAGAAATATAGGCGATAGAACCCATGGAAAAACAACTCTCTGCAAATCCACTATTGCCTTAGTATGATATTTAAAACATTTTATTTTACAGTCCCAGAAATCTTGGATAGAAAATACTTTTACCAAACGGGAATGTGTCTACATAATACCAAGTTCAAAGGATCCTCACAGGTAAATGAAAAGAGATGCATAAATATTGCAGCCTTTGATATCCGCCTCAGAATTAAGGTTTAAGCGTTCTCATGCGGGGTCTGAGGGAGATCTATTAATTTCTGCAGTAGCAATTTGGATTTAAGAAATTTGAAGGGGAGATTCTCTGGCATGAAATGGGAATGCTTTAAGAATTGAAAATAAATAGGAACGTAAGAAGAGGGTTTTTTTTTTCTTGAGGTCAGGATATAATTGAGAAGAAGGAATTACGATTTTTCCCTTAATTTGTGCTGTATTGGATATATCCCACAGCTGGAGACAATAACATTTTTTGTTTTGCTTATATCATGTTTGCTGTGTTTTACTCTTTTTCCTGTTGTTCTGTAGCGAACAAAAAAATAAGCTTTTTTATTAAAAAAAGTCATATGGTATCCTGTTCTAGTAATCTACTTTTTGAAACTGAACGGTTTTAGATTATATTTTTAAATTTTTAATCTTAGATGTCTTCCAGGATGTCAGATTTGTCAGCAACTTGTCAGGTAAGTAGTTTTGCATTAAATAAAAAATTCTTAAAAACTAAGTTAAATAATATAAGTAAAATATCTGTAAGCTATAGTCCGTCTATAGAGTCTCTTGGAAGCAGAAATAAGTCAAAATGCAGAGAAGTCTAAATGAAAAAAGGCGTTTACATGAAGAGCATAAGAGAATGTAGGCATGAATTAAAGTGAGCAGTAGACAAAACTATCCCTGCTATCATAGTGTTCAAACCCTTTGATATTATCTCTCTTCCTAATATCATTATGAATCTTCATTATATGCAATTTGATTTCTTCAATGTGACCTCTGAAAGGGGAACTTCTTCCCAAGTTTCTGAAAAACTTGGAATTACAGTTTTCAGAGAAAGAAAGTGTCTGATTTAAATTTGGTGGAAGTTAACCAGTTGAGACTGTGAAGTACAGTGAACATATACTGTGGCTTGTAATGTTACTGCAATGCGCCTGTCCCATTTTCTAAAGTGAGGTTCCTGTCCTTAGGTGCTGCTGTGGTCGCTTGGTACGGCAACATGCGTGCTTCACTGCAAGTCTGGCCATGAAATACTCGGATGTGAAGCTAGGTGAAAACTTTAATCAGGAACATGAGGAATGGTCTGTAGAAAAACACACAGAGCAGAGTTCAACGGATGCATATGGTATAATTAATTTTCAAGGAGGCTCTCATTCCTACCGAGCTAAGGTTTGTACCAAGAGTTCTATTTGTCTTCTAATGGTGGAGGTGATGAGTGCTCCTGGAATCATCTTCAAATGCAACATCAAGTGAAGATTAAAATAGGAGTATTAAAGTGATAGGGTGGAAATAGATGGGAGTTGAGTTGAGTTGAGTTGAGTTCTCATACGACTGAATTGCCCTTCAGTTTAAAATATTATTATCTAAACTCTTTGTGTTCTGGGAAGCTTCCATGGATGGGGCTAACAATTATTTATACTTCACCTTTTGAAGTGGATTATATATCCATGTCAGTGGCTATTAATTGATCCGTTAATATGGACGTTACATTTATTCGTTTATTTAATTCAGCATTTCAGTTTTTCTTTGCATTTTGTTGATTCTGATAATTCAGTGAAATGGAAGCATAATGAAAGAAAGCACTTCACCTTATTCCAGGAGAGGGGAACAATGGCCCTTTTATGACTTGTGGAACTTCAGCTCCCAGAATTCCTGAGCCAGGATGGCTAGCTCAAGAATTCTGGGAGTTGAAGTCCACCAGTCATAAAAGGGCCATCGTTCCCCACCTCTGCCTTATTCCATTTGTTTATTCTTTAGATTCCTTAGTAGGAAGTTCATGTCCGTATATGCCTGCACAGACACACACTTGAATTAGTCATTGGGATGTGGGCATTTATTTCTTAGTCACCATGCTGAACTTCATGAACTAAACATATTTAAGACAATTAATGCAGAAACAATCCCACTGACAATCTTGTTTTGTAATATATTTTTTATTTTGTGATAAAAGAAAACCTGTCTTGTTAGTCTTGTGTCTATAAACTGAAGGTTTTTGGTAACAGTGTGTCACAACTGAGAAAACATTTCCTCCTCCTTCTGTTTTTTTTTTATATTACACCCAAAACATACAGAAAGGGCTGCTTCCTCAAACGCAAAAATTCCAGTTATAGAGAAGTCATCATATATGCCTTGAACTCACACCAAACGTATTGTGGAAGCCAGAGAAATTCTGTCAAAATTGGTATTCTTAAATGCTATTTTGAAGAGAATTTAGCTTATCCTTATATTTTAAGTCTTAAAGTCATTTGTGTATCATGCTGAGCTACATTTTATTTTAACCACTGTTTGTTAACTAAGCCCTTGTGGCTTGGTTTGCATTATTAAATTATTAACCAAGGGGTAGAAATGAGAAGGGCTGTTTCTCCAGCACTAGGAGATGGAGAATCCACCAATGGGTTATGACTGTATTCCTGCCCAATCAGATTCAGGTAAGACAATGCCCCATTTGTAGACTGGGCTAAACCACAATCGAACAAATCATTTTACGAATCCAGACATCTCTCTCAAAACATTCATTAGAAACTATCCTGAATCTGAACGAGTCTTTCAACTGTATGTTTGCGTGTCAGTGCAGAAGTTATTTTATATATTTTGCTTGTTTCGTTGATAAAGATTGTTAACGTATTCCTTTTTCCGACAGTATGTACGATTGTCATATGACACCAGGCCTGAAGCCATCCTCCAACTGATGCTTAAAGAATGGCAGCTGGAACTGCCCAAACTTCTTGTTTCTGTACATGGAGGGATGCAAAAATTTGAGCTTCACCCACGGATCAAACAGTTGCTTGGTAAAGGCCTTATTAAAGCTGCAGTAACCACCGGAGCCTGGATTATAACTGGAGGGGTGAACACAGGTGATGCGTTGACTTGGAACTTACTTTTGATGTACATGTTGTGTTACTGTTTTGATGTCACAATGAGAACTTGTTCTAAAGATCCACGGAGGTACCGGTAGCATATTTGGAACCCTGGGATGACACCGAGCTTGAGCGATAACAGAGATCGTCCTCGACTTACGTCCACAATTGAGCCCAAAATATCAGTTGTTAAGTGGGTTTTGCCCCATTTCATGACCTTTCTTGCCCGTTTGTTAAGTGAATCACTGCAGTTGTTAGATTAGTAATACGGTTATTAAGTGAATCTGGCATTCCCATTGACTTTGCTTGGTCGCAGAAGGGGATCACATGACCCCGGGACACGACAACTGTCGTAAGCATGAGCCAGTTGGCAAGTGTCTGAATTTTGATCAGGTGACCATGGAGATGCTGCAACAGTCGTAAGTGTGAAAAACAGTCCCTTTTTTTCCAGTGCCGTTGTAAGTTTGGTCACTAAACGAAAGTTGTAAATATAAAGTTGTTAAACTTCCTGACGGTGAGAGCAATTAACCAGTGGAACAGCCTGCCTCCAGAAGCGGTGAATGCTACAACACCGGAAGTTTTAAAGAAGAGACTGGACAGCCATTTGTCCGAAATGGTATATAGGATTTCCTGCCTGAGCAGGGGGTTGGACTGGATGACCTCCCAGGTCTCTTCCAACTTTATTATTATTATTATTATAATATTAAATATATACATTCCTATGTTCAGAAAAGGGTGAAACTAGTGAACCAGACTAGGGAGAGGGTGAAAAGGACGAATAAAAGGATGACAGTGAAATGCTTCTGGCAGTAATGACCTCTTGTTTTTTTTAATAGACAAGCATTAATTGGTTGTGTTGCATGAACCAACATGCTGAGTTTTGTGGAGCTTTATTATCAACGCACATACACTTTTGTTCTTGCGCAGGAGTTGCAAAACACGTGGGTGATGCTCTGAAGGAGCATGCCTCTCAATCATCTCGAAAGATTTGCACTATTGGAATAGCTCCTTGGGGAGTGATTGAGAACAGAAATGACCTTGTGGGGAAAGATGTAAGTCCCTAAAGTTACTGCATGTGCTCTTAACCGGGGATGAAAATTATTTATTTGTTTATTTGTTTATTCGTTCATTCAATTTATACGGCTGCCGTTTTCAAACAAGTGATCCTGGGTCATAAAACATAAAACCAATTAAAACCAATGACAGAACACAAGGCGAAAAGGTCACTATAGCTGAGAAAAATTATAATGCACAGATGTTAACCTGAGCAGGAAACGGGGTCCTTAACACACTTGGGACCCCAAGGCCCAGCACATAACCAGCCCATTTTCCTGTTGGGGTTTTGATCTGAATTCTTAAGGTCATAAAATGTCATTGAATGGGGTTGACAGGTGGGTTTTTCTTGCAGAGACTTTACACTTTGTGTTAGTTAACAAGCTAGTAATGCTCCAACACTGGAAGTTTTTAAATAGAGACTGGACAGCCATTTGTCCGAAATGATGTAGGGTTTCCTGCTTGAGCAGGGGGTTGGACTAGATGACCTCCAAAGTCCCTTCCAACTTTATTATTATTAGTAGTAGTACAGTATATCAGAGGAAAGCAAGATAGTTAAACAAAATTCTACATGGACACATAGAAAGCCTTGGTTTTGCAATAAATATTTTACCAGGCTAGATAACACCTTCCCCTTAAACTCCGCTGAAGACGTTACCTAGCCTGGTAACGAGATGTTCGGAAACCAACCCACCAGCTCAGAGATGAAACTTTCACTCTCATCCTACATCCGAGCTACAGATATTCACCACTATTGCAAATAATAATAATAATAATAATGTGTCAATGCATTGGAGTTTAATTGTAATAGTATTTCATCATCATCAGACATTCAATCATGTCTGACCCTCAACCACTCTATGGATCAGCAATCTCCATGCCCCTCTCTTTCCACCACCTCCATCAGATATAAAAGTGGAACAGTATTCCACTTTTGAATAATAATAATAATAAACTTTATTACGGTCGTAGACCAGCAACAGCCATCACTTTTTACAATATATTAAATAATAATAATAATAAAAATAGTACTAACATTCATAGTAAATAATAACATCCCTGTTAAGAAAATACATGTTCTCAAAATGTTAGGGTCACTCCCTAATTTACATGAATGGATAGCCAATTAATGTGTGAGTAAATACAATGTTCCAAACATTATTAGAGATATCTCCAAAAAATTGGCACAAGTTGACGACTATAAATCTGTAACCAATTTTTTCCTTGTGGACATTACCGCAACACAGTATTTTGCCACTGCATGCGTGATAGAAGGGTTTGAGTCTTGGAGGAGAAAGACTACATAAAAATTGTCTGCCCTCCCTGGCAATCTCTCTAATAAAGGGAGAATATATGCTGTCCTATAAACTTGGTATAACTCACAGTACAATAAAACATGTGAGAGATCTTCGACTTCTCCTTTACCACATATATATACCCGTTCTGCTATTGGTGTTCTCTTATACCTGCCCTGTAGGAGTGCTGAGGGAAGAATGTTAAATCTGGCTCTGAAAAAAGCTATTCTTTGTTTTGGGAAGGTCAGATTATTCAAATATCTTGCCGATTCCCACACCACTTTTGAATAAAGCCACCTGTGAGTTCATCTTGTATTATCACTTCCTTTTCCAGAGAACAGAGGATTGATCCTTAACTAATTGATAGGACGATCATTGGCGATTGTAGACGGTTGTTTGTTTGAAAGGGTAACCTTGATTTATTACACAGGGACAGATTAATTTTGTTTTATGTTTAGGTTGTTGCTCCATATCAAACCCTGCTAAATCCTTTAAGTAAATTAAACGTCCTGAATAACCTTCATTCGCATTTCATACTGGTGGATGATGGCACAGTGGGAAAATACGGAGCAGAAGAGAAATTGCGGCGAGAACTGGAAAAAACAATCAGTCAGCAACGAATTCATGCAAGTACGTGTGGTATATGATTATAATGATAGTACTGAGTTTTTTAATGTGCATGAAATAATATGACTTTCAGGCTAGAAGGTGAGTGATAAAGTGGTAAAGATTTTATTGAGCTTGTATAATAGTAGGAACCAATTTTTTTTTAAAAAAGTCAATTCATATATATGCAAATAGACATGCAATGCGTCTATTTCAGTTTTTCAAATAGATTATGGTAAAACTTTGATAGCACAATGTTTCGTAACTATAAAAAAATTGCTGTGAAAAATGATTGCGTGTTTACAGTCTTCAAGTTGCATTTATGCTGACTTAGCTGACTGTGGTAAAACCACACTTTAGACCTTGTGCATGATTACCTATATTTAAAATGGGTGCTGATCAACTTTTGACTTGTTTGTGCAATGAAAGACAAATGTCGAGGCTAGTCTTATGTTTCAATTCCACGGGAATCATGGGTCCTGGATTTTGGACACCTTCTGCAGGTTGGTCCATCTGAGGTTCCTTGGTTCAAAAGGTTTTGCCCTCTGCTGCACCATTTCACCCAATTACAGGTTACAGGAAAGAGAGTTTGAGTATAGTATGGATTGCAAATGTATTTCACCTTTCTGCCAGGGTGTTCAAGGCAGTCAGTGTAGGTTCCCCACACATTCTTTCACGTAGGTGTCAGCAGCAGCTTGGCCT
Source organism: Bothrops alternatus (assembly GCA_034064705.1). NCBI lineage: Eukaryota > Metazoa > Chordata > Lepidosauria > Squamata > Viperidae > Bothrops > Bothrops alternatus. The sequence continues at coordinate 676,390 of JARGCV010000109.1, read as the reverse complement.
ATTTAATTTCTGTAAACTTTAGTGGTTTTCAGGCTTTTAATACAATATAATGTGTTCAGCTCTCCATAGTCAACTATACTGGAAAATCGTAACCTCTATGGTTTTTGTAAATCTTTTCATTATTCATTTGCATTCTACTTTTTAATGCCTGTTCATTGTTCTTTTTCTTTGCCTACTCATAACATGCATTGAAATATCTCAATATACATGTTTGTGCGTAAATATTTCTGCAAGGTTGTCATGTCCTCCCTAATTCAGTCTTTATCCCAGGCGCAGATTGATCATTCAGGAAGAGTTGCTCAATACAGTTAAGTAATAATGTTCATTGCTCACTGATTAATAGCAGTAAAATTAATTTTGCCAACCAACAGAAACTGCAAAGTCAATTTAACAAAACAACAAAATCTGCACGCTGGCTGAGGAATTCTGGGAGTTGAAGTCCACAAGTCATAAAAGGGCCAAGTTTGAGGGCCCCTGCTGTAGAGGATGCACATTCAGTTTTTTTATATTGTAAAGCTGGAGCTTTAAAATGTAATTTAAAAAAAATCTGTTTCGAGTGAATAGCATTTTTATATTTTCTTTAAAACCTCTTTACCTAGGAATTGGTCAAGGTGTTCCTGTGGTGGCACTTATCTTTGAAGGGGGTCCCAATGTTGTCCTTACTGTCCTGGAGTATCTTCAGCAAAGCCCTCCTGTTCCAGTGGTGGTCTGTGAAGGGACAGGCAGAGCTGCAGATATCCTGGCTTATGTTTATAAGCAAACAGAAGAGGGCGGGTAAGCCTTTTTTAAGCATCAGCCACCTACAGCGGAGCTGACCTCCATCAAATTGTGTTGTTTGTCCTTCTTGCTCAGTCTTTTCCAAATGTCATCCAGATTTGTGGACTAGAATCCATTTTAGCCTTGCTACCTGAAATGTGTTCAAGTAGAGCAGGGGTGTCAAACTCAATTTCATTGAGGGCCGCATCAGCATTGTGGTTACCCTCAGGGGGCCGGGTGAGTGTGGCCAGGGTGGGTGTGGCGTACTGGGTGGGTGTGGATGGAGTGGGTGTGGCCTACTGGGTGGGCACGGCCAGTTCTACATCGTTTGCGTCAAGGGTGCCTCTGGGGGCCTGGGCAGGAGTGGGACAGATCTGAGGGTCTCTGGCAGAAGGGGGTGGGACTGGGGCAAGCGCCAAGGCATGGTGCATTTCTTCATTCCTCACCTCCCCAGCATGCACCCAGGGGGCGGGGCCGACGCGGCAGGGGCTGGTTCCTCGCTGTTTCCAGACGACTTTGTGGAACTAAGACTGTATGCATTTCAGCATAGATGGCCACCACAAAATTGTACATTGGGTCCCGGCCGGCCTGGGCCAGGGTCAAGGTAGAGGGGGCCGTTCCCTCACTGTTTCCAGGATGGCTTTGCAGGCCTCATGAAACCACTTCGCGGGCCGCATCCGGCCCCCGGGCCTTGTGTTTGACATGTCTGAAGTAGAGGATTCCTCTGTGCAAAACTATTTGTGCTCAACCACTGAACTACAGTATCTCCCTAGGATGAGAGCAATTTTTCCGCAGTTGAATCTTTAACTTAAGTGCAGCTGTCTGAGAAACATTGTATTAGAACCTAGTTCTGTAGTGATTCCGTCTTTCTCCTCTAGCTTTGAATTTTTTTAGATATAAACATGTCTGATACTGTACCTACGATAATTATGCAGAAATTTCTGATTTCTTTATTTAATCTCAGAAGTATCCCTGATGGAGCTGAACCAGAAATCATTTCAACAATCAAAAAGACATTCAATTTTGGTCAGAGTGAAGCGATTCATTTATTCCAGACACTACTGGAATGCATGAAAAAAAGGGAACTGGTAAGTAAGTCTCTACGCGCTGCAAGGTTTTGCTCAATGACTATTTTACTCTGGGAAGAATTCAAATATATTCTAATAAATCCAGATAATTTCTCTACTTGCAAATATTACTGAAGTTAGAATTCCCATTTCAATTTAACATGATACTATCGGTGTACATGAGAGTCATTGCGCACATCTAAAAAACTTGCTTTCTTAATTTAATTTTCAAAACAGATTACAGTGTTCCACATTGGGTCTGATGAACATCAGGATATTGATGTTGCAATCCTTACAGCTCTACTAAAAGGTACATTTTTCTTTTGGCTGTCTTGTTTCTGATTGGGAATTGTTTCGGGAATCCCCTTTAGGACAAAAAAACAATCTTTTTGCTGTTTATTTGATTGATTCTTTCGGATCCTGATTTCATCGTTCCTTTGTAATGGTGTGACAATTATATAAAATTGTCTGAATGCTGGATAATTCTGCATAAACTTGCCATTTCTTTTATGGTACCCTCCAGCATATTGATGGGGAGGTCAGATATAAACAATATTCACTGATCTATTAATTTCAGGTACACTTTATTCTGTTGGATCTCTGGTGTTGTCTGAGCTTGGTTGTTTTTTTGCAGACGTTTCATTGCCAAACTAAGTAACATCATCAGTGCACTGAGGGATCATCTGCAAGAAAACAACCAAGCTCATAGAGCAGGGGTCTTCAAACTTGGCCCTTTTATGACTTGTGGACTTCAACTCCCAGAATTTCTCAGCCAGGCATGCTGGCTGAGGAATTCTGGGAATTAAAGTTCACAAGTCATAAAAGGGCCAAATTTGAAGACCCCTTGTCATCAAGGACCCCACAGTTCAACTTGAGCTACAGATATTCTCTTCTGTTGGCACACTTCATTTTGTAGCTCTGTAAAATAAGAGCATATACGTTTAATAGATTTTTCTTAGCTTCAGGACTTTTCCTCCAATCCACATGTGTTATTTCCCTTAAGCAAAATATTAAAATCAGCCAATTTTATTGGCTCTGGATACTTTTGGAATTAGACTTTTGTGGCAAACAGATTGAATTTCAAAACCTTTTTTTGTTTACATTTGTTTTTAGGGACAAATGCTTCTGCCTTTGATCAGCTTATCCTAACCCTTGCTTGGGATCGAGTTGACATTGCCAAAAATCATGTTTTTGTTTATGGACAACAGTGGCTGGTAAGTAAAGCTGGCATTTGGAATACAGACAACATAAATAAGGTTGCTGATAACCAGAATGAGCAAACACAATGCTGGGCTACCTCATCTCCATATCCCCAAGGGAAATTAAACAACATTAATTTTTACTTAAGCAGATTCTTAATGTATCAGTATTTACAAGATAGGAATTGTCATTTAAAATAAACTCTTGTTTGCATAGTACTGTCATATTTGGGCAATATTGTGTCAAGTTTTGTATTTTTATATATTGTTCAATTGAAGCATGGTCATCTTAACGTTCCATTCAGGTTGGCTCTTTAGAACAGGCTATGTTGGATGCTCTTGTGATGGACAGAGTTGCTTTTGTGAAACTTCTTATTGAAAATGGAATAAGCATGCACAAATTTCTGACAATTCCCAGACTGGAAGAACTTTACAACACTGTAAGTTGAGGATCATCCATTGCAAAATGTCCATACACTGTTTTGAAAATCTCTGCCATTATGTGTGGGCGGCTGTAATGATAAATTGATTGAATCTCTGCCATGGAACTAGGTTTATATTTTCATCTGGAAACCAAGCAAAACGTATTGAGTGATTTGAGGGAAAAAACACATTTGGCCAATAACTATTTGCTAAGATAATTTTAATAGAGGATTTTATTGTATTCCACCTTTATCGGAATGGAATCCAATAGCAGAACAGAAATTCTGCTCCTACGTCTCAGTTTGTACATTTTTTTTCCTTCTGCTGAGTAAAAACTTTGCTTGGGCAGAACTATTTTATAATGGTTTAAAGTGCTTCAATTTTAGTTGTAAATATTGCAACAATATAGCTATTTTGCTAGTTAAACCAAAATAAGGGAACAATCAGCATTTAGTAATTCTTCTCCTGTTTGTTGCTTGCCTGAATGATCTAAAATTCTTCATTCTCTACTTTCTTCATCAAGAAACAAGGCCCAACAAATCCAGCATTATTTCACATTGTCCGAGATGTCAAACAGGTAAAGACTTCAGTTGATAAAATGTCTTCAATTTCTTCAGAATCTCATAAACCCTATTCATCTCCTCCCTTCTCCCAGCTTAGTATAATTTTGTTTCTGACAAGTTTGCAGTTCCAAAATATCTGGGGGAAGGGGGTTAATCAAGGGTAGGGAGGCTATTTTATTTAGCAGATCCTTTTTTTTTCCCAACAACACCAAAATGTTTTGAAACTCAGTTCCAAAATTTCAATTTTTCGTTTATAGGGAAATCTTCCTCCAGGGTACAAGCTCACTCTGATTGACGTTGGACTTGTTGTTGAATACTTAATGGGAGGAACCTATCGGTGCACATACACAAGGAAACGCTTCCGAGTGATCTACAACAGCCTCAGTGGCAGCAGTCGGGTATATGATTTTTTTTTCTTATGTGAAAAATGAAAACATGTTTTCCAATCTGTAAGTAGAGTTGGCTTCTTATGAATCAGCCTTTCTCCCTTGTGGGTCTGCCTGTCCATTAAGATCTTGTGCAGATGCTCCAATTGTAGTCTTTAATCCTAGGCAAATCTGGCACCCTCAGTTGGCCATCCCCATCAGATTTTAGTTGATGTGCAGATACATCAGGGAGAAGGCCCTTGCTCAGATATTCAAGGCTAAGTTGTATAAAGCACTACAGGACATTGCAAGCATCTCAGTAGAAATCTAGCAACCCATGAAATGCTTTCAGAACAGAAGTGATAATGTTCATGGTAAGTGACCTCCCTCTGGATACTTAGATTAGGTCCAGAGCAATTCACATGTTACAATTCACAATTCACATCTAAGAGAACAGAAATATTATTTCTACCGAATATTCAAATAGCCTGTTAAGATAGGTGAGTTTTATCCCAGTTTTGTAGACAGAAGCTGGATGGGAAGTTTCCCTCCAGTGCATTCATAACTGACTTGCAATTAATCTCCGATGTCCACATTCTCTCACCTCTGTGATTATATTAGGCTGTGTATCACTTGACTTATTTAAAACCCATCTGGGTTTTATAACTGTAGGTAACTCTTTCTATTGTTTTGTGCAGGTCTGGCAACATATTTGAATAACGCTCTTTTAATTTGTCTTTAACCTTAAAAAAAAACATACATGTACGTATATGTAGCGCTCCGGGCGAAATGCTTCAGGCAGCACCCCTCAGTTGCGTAAAAGCCACGAACCTTTTGGGAACAGGGTGGATAAGAAAGAAAAAACGCGGCACAATCACTTCATCAAAACTGCACAGCCTTACAAACCAAAGGTATGCAATAGTGGCTGCTCCCTCGGCATGGATATTAATACTATATAAATAATATATTGTGCTTCTTGTCAACTATTTATTTTTTGTTTCGATATATAAAAAAGAGAAAAGAAAAACCCACAAAAACACATCTTATTTTTAAACAAATTATTAAACTTTGATAACACAAATTATTATTCATCAATTTTTCCATTACTCTATGTTGGGAAAAGGCTCATAAACAGATTTGGGATATAAGGTCTTTGGTTATTCGGGTTTTCTCCTGCGTAAAATTTGAAGTGTCTTGGCGACATTTTGACGAAGTCCCATTCGTCATCTTCAGGCTGGTGCTTTCGGCTTCGTGCTTCTAGAAGCATGAAGCCGAAAGCACCAGCCTGAAGATGACGAATGGGACTTCGTCGAAACGTCGCCAAGACACTTCAAATTTTACATGGGAGAAAACCCGAATAACCAAAGACCTACATACAAACACCCGCGAAAACCTCAGAAAACATATATATGTATGTGTGTATATATGTACACATATACCACACATGTATGTGTGTGTACACACACGCACATCCCAAAATTATAATCTTTGAATCATCTGATATTTTGTGGATATCAAATCCATATCACAGAAGCTAATGTCCTTTTATGTGGCCAACATGTGCTCCATGAAGTTAACTTTTAGTTGAGGTTCTCTAGGATTAGAGAAAGCAATAACTGAAGTAGGGATCAAATTTTTTGCGGGTGTTTTTGCTGCGTTCCATCTACCATTTATTTAGATGTGTGGGCATTAGCAAAAGGAAGATCAGGTTAAAAAAATAGCCATGTTATTCCTCCAAATTTCCCCACTGCATTTGTTGACAGGAATGGTGACTAGGAATGTTGCCCAGTGTTCCTGTATACCCCTCCCCTGTGCTCCCCCACTTTCTGGTCATCCCGCCGATCTAGAGACGAGCTGCTCTTAAAATATTGGGAAGAATTCCACAAGCCATCTAACTGTATGGCATTCTTACTTCATTCTCGTTCGAAGTTGTGCTGGATGCTGTTGAAGGTTTGCCCTAGAATGCAAATTAATACATTGTTTAAAAAAAAAAAAATTATGAGTTCTTCAGCTACAGGCTCTTGTTTTTTTTCTTCTTCTTCTTCTTTTGAAAGGCTGAGACTGCCACAGATGAAGGAAAAAAGAAAAAAACCAAAGATGACATTGTCGATATTGATGATCCGGAAACCAGGCGTTTTCCGTACCCTCTTAATGAGTTGTTACTTTGGGCGGTGCTAATGAAGAGACAAAAAATGGCGCTCTTTTTCTGGCAGCATGGCGAAGAGTCCATGGCCAAAGCCTTAGTGGCCTGCAAGCTTTACCGTTCCATGGCCTATGAATCAAAACAAAATGACCTGGTTGACGATACCTCAGAAGAACTAAAAGAATACTCCAGGTGAGCCTTTCCGCTTCCTGTGTCATCTGTTGTTCGACAGAATTACGCTTTGTAAAACAACAACAGTCCCACAGTTAGAATCAATTGTCTTTTTTCATCCTAACGCTGGATATTTCCTTTTATTTTCTTCAAAATGGCCAGGAAATCATTTGTGTTAGTTTCTCTAATTTGATTTGGCGAGATACTGTTTTTGTGGAAATTCAGCAACAGCTCCAGGAACATTGTGAATAAGTGAAGCATTTTCCTGAATCAGATACTAGTTCTCCTTAGGAAGAAAAGTAATTGGACTTGAGTTAAAATTAAAATTTTTATTATATTTTAGAAAAAAAATCTTTCATTTTTTTAATCTTTCTCTCTCTTAAAACATGTAGAATTTTAAAATGGGTACATTCTATAGGCAAGTCATGTTCATTATTGGTGAACAAATTTGTGTGCCTTTGTTCATACGTGTCTTTAAGTGTCTTTTGGGTTTGTTTTTTTCTCTCTTCAGTGAATTTGGGGAGCTGGCTGTTGAGTTATTAGAGCAGTCCTTTCGACAAGATGAAACTATGGCAATGAAGTTACTAACCTATGAGCTAAAAAACTGGAGTAATGCCACCTGCCTTAAACTAGCTGTTTCTTCACGCCTTCGTCCTTTTGTAGCACACACTTGTACCCAGATGTTACTATCAGATATGTGGATGGGAAGGCTGAACATGAGGAAAAATTCATGGTACAAGGTATGCACCTTTTTGTGTTTGTTTTCAGTGTCTGCCTTGAGTGTTATGGCAATAGTGTTATACAAAAATAGGAAACAACTTTAAGCTAGTTGTATAGTCTTTGTCAGTGTCATCTTTTATTTAGGGATGTGTAAAAATCAAAGCTAAAGGTGGTGTTGGAATACACAATAACTTTTCTGTTGATGCTTTATTATCTTTTTTGAAAAAGGTACAGTCCTATAGAAGGCCGAATCCAGGCAAGTAGTCCTTAAGTGGAGATGAATCTCTAGTTCATCATGAGAACTAATCTTCTACTAAAACCTTAGTGGTGACCCATTAACAGACTCAATCCCTGTGTAAAACTGAACTATAATTGAGCTTCCTACAGGTAGTAAAGTAAAATGCGATGTAGAAAGTATTCATATTTATGCTTCATTTTAGTAGCATGAGCTGAGCAAGTGAGAGCTTCCTCAGAATTCAGACAAAGCATCAGGGTGTGACTGGGGTAAGTTTTCAGAATGGTACAAGACAAGTAAACCATATAGACTAGATTAACAGCAGGGGGTTCCATTTCTCTCCAGATACCAGGCTGAAAATTTACCCCACTGTGTTAGAACGAAAGAAGATGCTTCTGTTTTAAAAAACAAACCAAACCTGTGGTTTTACACAACCTTGTGAAGTCTCCTTTTAAGCCAGGCTACGTGGTTTTCTGTCTTGGGTTTGGTTTGTGGTCCCTCGCTTGCTTTGCTCATCAGCAAAGAATCAGCAGAAGTGGCCGTGCTTCATTTCTTAAACGATACGAAAAGAAGCTTTGCAAAGATTGAATCAGCTAAACTTGGCTGCAGAAGTCAGAATGCAATATTGTGGAGGGAAAAATATGACGAGGGATGGAAATTTGGACAAACCCATTTAGTTAGATAATAATTTAGACATGGTTAGTATTCTTCCCCCTCAGGAGTATTATGAAATTGTCTGCATATATTTGTACGCTGCTCAATATAAGCATTCTTCTACATCTTTTACTTGCTACCTGACATATTTTGCTGAAATTAGGGTGGGGAGAGAAAGCAGAGAATCTGTGTGCTGGGTGTTCTTTTTTTTTTTTCTTCCTTCTGTTTTGTTTCTAAGTGCCTCTGCATGGAAATAATTCTTCAAATTGTTTGATGTTACATCTTGCAGGTAATCCTGAGCATCCTTCTTCCTCCTACTATATTAATGCTGGAATATAAAACCAAGGCTGAAATGTCTCACATTCCTCAGTCCCAAGATGCACATCAAATGACAATGGAAGACAGTGAAAACAATTTTCAGAACATAGCAGAAGAAATACCAATGGTAAGTCTTCACAATCTTTCAATGGATCCATATACTTGGCCCTATTAAAGCCAATGAAACAAATTAGGAACTTAACAGAATAACAGAGTTGGAAGGGACCTTGGAGGTCATCTAGTCCAACCCCCTGCTCAAGCAGGAAACCCTGTACAATTTCAGACAAATATTTGTCCAATCTCGTCTTAAAAACCAGTGTTGGAGCCTCCACAATTTCTGGAGGCAGGTTGTTCCACTGATTAATTGTCCTCACTGTCAGGAAATATCTCCTTAGTTCTAGATTGATTAGATTCCATCCATTGCTTCTTGTCCTGCTTTCAGGTATTATTTTCCAAATAGTATATTTTCCAAATATTTTCCAAAACAGGTACTATAGGAACTTTGGAAAATAGGTTCTATAGCAAATAACTTACTATATAGACCAAGATCAGTCACGGGTTTGTTCAGCTTAGTATTGCTGATAGTGATGGATAACAGCTCTCAGGAGCTGCAGTAGATGTTTCTTCAGTCCTGCTTAGAAATCCAGAGCACTGAATTGGGACCTTTGGTCTGAATGAATTGTGTTGCCATTCTGTCACTGACTATGACTATGTCTGGATCCAGTCAGGTACTCTTAATAACAAAAATACAGCCCTTTTCAGGTTATTTAAACATATTGTTTTAATCTTAGGAAGTGTTCAAAGAAGTGAGGGTCTTGGATCATTCTGACGGAAAGCATGATATGGAGAGCATCATAAAACCGAAGAGGCTCCCCATTACACGAAAGTTTTATGCTTTTTATCACGCACCAATCGTGAAATTCTGGTTCAACACGGTGAGTTGGTTTTAATTGTGGTAAAGAATTATTATTTTTTTCCCCTGGGAATTTTTTTTTTAACTTATCCAGATGGATATCTTAACATTTGGCTTGTTTTTTTTAGTTGGCCTATATAGGATTCCTGATGCTGTATACTTTTGTGGTTCTTGTGAAAATGGAAGAATTGCCTTCGGTTCAGGAGTGGATTGTCATTGCTTACATTTTCACACTGGCGGTTGAGAAAATCCGCGAGGTATGTCTGCCTTACCATTGTTCCACTGAAGAAGGTTTCAAATCCTTCATCCTAAAAAATAAATTAAAAAATCAGTGGTCTGAATTAGTTGTATAAAGATGGTATGCACAAGTTGTACTTTGCCAGTCCAGCATAAATTGTTCAAGGCTGGACATTCATCTGGCCCTATGTATAATGTTTGCGTAGAGTGTGTGTAGCTAAAAAGCCTAAGTGCTTTTCAGCTGCTCTTTCAAGGTTCTCATCATACACTTTGGAGATCATCTGGGTGATTTAGCGCACACATTGTTTATATACACAAGGTTGTAGATAGAAGTTACAAACATCTTGGAGGTCCAGAAATTACCAAGCATGGGCTTGTTCCATCATGGTCTTTTATAATAATAATAATAATAATAATAATAATAATAATAGAATAGAGCTGGAAGGGACCTTGGAGGTCTTCTAGTCTACCCCCCTGCTTAAGCAGGAGAACCTATAGGATCTCAGGCTATACCTATACCATCTAGCCTCTTCTTAAAAATCTCTAGTGATGGAGCACCCACGATTTCTGGGGGCAAGCTGTTCCACTGGTTAATTGTCCTCACTGTCAAGAAGTTTCTCCTTAATTCTAGGTTGCTTCTCTCTTTCTTCAGTTTCCAACCATTGTTTCTTGTCCTGTCTTCTGGTGCTTTGGAGAATAACGTGACCCCCTCTTCTTTGTGGCAGCCCCTCAAATACTGGAATGCAGCTATCATGTCTCCCCTATTTCTTCTTTTCTTTAGACTAGCCAAACCCAAGTCCTGCAGCCGTTCTTCGTATACTTTAATCTCCAGGCCTTGGATCATCTTAGTTGCTTTTCTCTGACTTTTTTCCAAACACTCAACACCTTTTTTGTGATATGGTGACCAAAATTGGCTTGCCTTTTTATATTTCAAGATTTGTCCGAACTGGCTAAATCTTAAATTGCAAACCATGTACCTTACTTGCATTCCTACAGTCTTTTCAGTGTTAACATCAGGGCAGCAGACTTTATTATTTGTTTAGTTTTATTTAGACAATTTAACGTTCAAAATCTATACTGTGCTAATTATTAATTGCCTCCAATATGGCCTAGTTTTAAGAAAACTAGAGCTTATTAGCTCATTGTATTTGGAAAATACCATTTTGGGGAAAACTGTCATAGATGTTTCCCTTAAAACTATGATTGGGCAATCCAGAGCCCAGTACAGATGTTTGCGTTTCTTGTCTCTCTTTCCTTTTCTTTAAATGCCATGCTTCTCTTTTTTGCTTGTTAACTATTGCTATGGCTTCATATTACATGTATGCCAACTGAAACCAGAGCGAATACAAACATGTGTGCCTTATAACAGTGTTTCTCAATATTTTTTCACTAGTGGCCCCCTCCTGACCTTGTTTTTCTCCAGTCACCCTCTTGAAATAGCCTAAGCTCCCTAGGGCAGGGGTCCCCAACCCCCGGTTTGTGGACCGGTATTGGGCCGCGGCATGCCAGCAACCGGGCCACACAAACAAGCAAAGCCCCCTCTGTGGCATGCAGGCAGCACACAAAACCAATTTTCTGGTCTGTGGAAAAAGCTCCCTCCACGGAACCGGTCCCTGGTGCCCGAAAGGTTGGGGATCTGTGTCCTTGGGGGCAGTTTGATATTGTGGTTAAGGTGCTGCCCTAGAGACCTAGATATGGTGAGTTCTAGGCCTCCGTTAGGCATGAAACCCAACTGAGTGACTTTGGATAGTCCCTTTCTCTCAACCCAGCCCACCTCAGAGGTTTTGTGGAGAAAGTAGGAAGCAGCAGTACTAGCTATGTTCATTGCCTTGAGTTGGCCAAGTATAGAGACAGCCCTGGTGGTGCAGTGGGTAGAATGCAGTATTGCACGCTAACTCTGCCCACAGCCCGGAGTCCAGTCCTGATGGAGCTCAAGGTTGGTCAAATGAAGACCCAAGATTGTTGGGGCCCATATGTTCCCAGAGAGAGTGCTGTAAAACACTATTGGGCAGTATACAAGTCTAAAACCTATTGCTGTTGCTATATAAAAGGGGGCCCACTGGAAACCACTGCCTCGTAACCCTGGTTTGTAAAGCTATTGCCATGATTTTTGGTCTCTGCTTTCTGGCATTCAACAGAGATTGCTGTGATTCACATGTAATGGCCATCTCATCAGGCCGTTAATCTCCTTGATAAAAAATAAAACTGACCGTGCCCAATTTCTTGTTATTTTTAATACAGATCTTTATGTCAGAGGCTGGGAAGATTAGTCAGAAAGTTAAAGTGTGGTTCAGTGACTACTTCAACGTCAGTGATACAATAGCCATTATCACTTTCTTCATTGGTTTTGTACTAAGATTTGGAGCAAAAGGGAACTTCCATGAAAATACTTACCAACTAAATTATATTTTCGTTGCTGGAAGACTCACTTACTGCCTGAATATAATCTTTTGGTATGTGAGACTGTTGGATTTTCTGGCTGTAAACCAACATGCTGGGCCCTATGTCATGATGATTGGGAAAATGGTAAGTTTTTTTAAAAAAAATATTATTGTGGTTTGTTCCTTGAGTTTTTAATGCATATAAATGTAGTTTTTTTTACTTTATTTTACTTTCCGTAAATAAAGATTGATAGCTAAAAAAAAACCTTTAGTAGCTAATTCTTTGTATGGGAGGGATATTCTTTATCTTTATCTTTATATTATATATTATGAATATATTTATGGATATAAGCAAATATAGGTGTATTTGATTTTATGTGCAATATGATGCAGAATGGAAATGTCTGTGAAATTGAATGATCACATTTTAATGCTTGCCCATCCCCCATATTGTATTTGCTGCACATGTGTGATTTACATAGACTTTACATATAGAGAGATATAGTCCACACGTGTGGCATACTCTGTTTTCTGCATTGAAATACGGATTTATACATAGAAAGGTAAGCATGGATCAGAACTGATACGCAGAAATGACAGATGAAGCCAAAATAGCTGCTTCCCAGATTTAGTCCAAGTATTTCCCATTAATTGTAATAATTTTCATCTTGAAAATGTAACATTAGCTTCAGTTGCAGTTTGGTGACAACTGTGAGGAGGAATGGAATAGCACTATCCAAAACTTTGAGGATCAGGATCCATTCCTCTCTGGTTTATATATTATCTGCAGAAGAATAGTTTTGCATTATATGAATCTTAACCAAATTTGAAAGTTTGAATTCTGTTGACTCAGTTATTCATTAAACAATAAGAATATGTTATTCCCCAGACAGGAAGATGGAAACCCGCTTAAGTAGCCTTTAGCATTTGCTAGTTTGCTTACGTTATCCATACAGGTAATCCTTGACTTATGGCGACACTTGAAACCAGAATTTCAGTGCTAAGCAAGCCTTTTGCTAGGTGACTCATGCCCAATTTTATCATCATCCCCCCTCCCCCCATGGTGATTAAGTGAATCTTCCCCATTGATTCTGCTGGTCAGAAGATCACAAATGGCATTTCACGTGATACCCGGATTTATTTATTTATTTATTAGATTTCTATGCCGCCCTATTCCAAGAACTCAGGGCGGCTCACAACATAAATACTAACATGGAGAAATCTAATATGTAAAAACATTGTAAAAACCCCTTAATTAAAAGACCAATCATCCAAAACATACATACAAACATACATACACTGGCTAGGGGCAAGATGTCAACTGCCCCAGGCCTGTCGGCAAAGATGGGTCTTCAATAATTTGCGAAAGGCGGAGAGGGTGGGGGCGATATGGATCTCCGGGGGGAGTTGATTCCAGAGGGCCGGGGCCGCAACAGAGAAGGCTCTTCCCCTAGGCCCCGCCAGGCGACACTGTCTGGCTGACGGGACCTGGAGAAGGCCGACTCTGTGGGCCCTAACCGGTCGCTGGGTTTCATGGGGCAGCAGACGGTCCCGTACGTAACCTGGTCCGATGCCATGTAGGATGCTGCAACCACTGTAAATAATGCCGGTTGCCATGTAACCAAATTTTGATCAGGTGACCATGGGGATGCTGTGATGGTCGTAAGTATGAAGATTGGTCATAAGTCACTTTTTTCAATGAATGATCATTGAAGAATGGATCTGAGTCAAGGACTTCCGGTAGCAGATTGAAATCCCTATCTTGAATATTCCCCTGCTGAGCACGGTTGCTGTGATCTTCTACTAATACTTTCAATTTCTTGATTTTTGCTGTTTTAACAGGTGGCGAACATGTTTTATATTGTAGTGATCATGGCCCTGGTCCTGCTCAGTTTTGGAGTACCTAGGAAAGCAATTCTTTATCCTGATGAAGAACCATCCTGGGTTCTAGCAAAAGATATTGTATTTCAGCCCTACTGGATGATCTTTGGTGAAGTGTATGCCTATGAAATTGACGGTGGGTAATTAGGATTTAATTTGTTCACTCATAAGAAAAACCGAGCTTTGATCTGACACTCGACAGTTAACGTTTCAAGAGATTTTTACAAACCTTCACCTGATTAACAAGGGAGGTTTTTAAATGAAATGTTTCAGAATTTTTGATTTTAAAAACAGATTAACGTCATCATAGGCTTTGTGTCTGCCAGATTTTACCTATGTTTTTTTTTTATTCTTTTAAATCTGCCCAGTATGTGAGAATAATTCCGAATTTAAGCATCTCTGTGTGACAGGAGCATGGCTAACACCATTTCTTCAGTCTGTATACCTTTTTGTGCAGTACATCATCATGGTCAACCTTCTCATCGCCTTTTTTAAGTATGTATGAACTTTACATGACTATTTGATTATTAAACTGAGCTTTAGAAATTACCTGGGTGATTGTAAAACCATAGTAGACGTCATTTAAAAAAAATAAATTTATCATAATATAAATGAAAATAAATCTAATGAAAGGAAAAGAAACAAGAAGTAGTGTGGGATAAAAAGGAAAAGGGAAAAAAACATTGACTTCAAACTTTTTTAGCTTAGTAAAATGCAAATTAAAATTGCAGCCTAAACTATTTTTACATAATTGTAAATACTAGCTATCTAATCTAATCAGCAAATGCCTAAGTCAACATTTCATTTTTTTTTCTGTCTGAAGCACAAAGCCTAGAAGCGACTTCCAGGTAGAAACAAAACTAGATAAATTAATTTTACCATCTCTGCTTACGAACCACAATAGAATTCTTGTAAATACGGATTTTGAAGGACGCTTTCCAGTATCATTTGGCCAAGACTGGTTTGTAGGATATTTTTGTACTAAAACACTTACCTCTTTTTGTTCTTCTTTTTTTTTTTTTAGCAATGTGTATTTACAAGTGAAAGCCATCTCCAACCTTGTGTGGAAATATCAGCGTTATCATTTTGTCATGGCCTATCATGAGAAACCCATCCTGCCTCCCCCCCTTATTATTCTCAGCCATATGGCTTCTTTGTGCTACTGCATTTGCAAACGAAGAAAGAAAGATAAAACTTCAGATGGGCCAAGTAAGCACCAGCAGAATATATAAGTGTCGTTTTTTTCCTCCCCTTCACCTTAAAAAAAAAAAGCCATGGGACATCTTTAGAAGTTGCTTGAAAGCTTCGTTCCAATGAATGGGAATTGTAAGAGCAAGTTTCCCAATCAAGACTTGGGTATTGTCTTGAGCAGGTCTCTTTGATCTATGAATGGACAAAGCTGTTTATTCTCACCATCTCACACCCCTCTCCCCTCCCCCTTTGGGGAGGGATACTTTGTTCAAAATTACACACAGTTTGCATTCATTTATTTAATTAATTAATTATTTTATTTATATTAACTTGCTGAGTGTAAGAAAGTGGGAAATGATATTTTTGGGGTGATCTTAAAGGAGAGTCAAGAAACAAAATTTTGCTTTTGTGAGTCACAGGCTCCAGCGTCAATTCTTCCTGTTATGTCTACAGAGGGAGGTTTCTCCTTTTTTTTTTTTTTTAAATGTTCCTCTGTAAGGCTGAAATCTATAGACCAGGGGTGGCGAACCTATGGCACGCGTGCCAGAGGCAGCACTCAGAGCCCTCTCTGGGGGCACGCGAGCCATGCCCCGGAGATGGCAACCGTCCCTCTTCAACCAGCCGCCCACTAACTCGCCAAGGTCTCACATGGCCAGATGCATCCCAGCACCCATGCCCTCGCTGGCCTCTGTGTGCAGCAGGCAGCAGCTGCCCTGGCCTCACCTTGCCCTGTGACAATGGCACCCCCGCCCTGCCTCGCCTCACTCCGCAGGACGAGCCTCCTGCCCACTGCTCCACCTGCCAGAGACCCCCTGGATCTCCCCCAACCCTGCCCGGCCCCCACAGGCATCCCTGCCCACGAGCAACATCAAGGTGATCACGCCCACCTTGGCCACCCCCACCCAATCTGCCATGACCACCACAGCCATGCCCACTCAGTGGGCCATGCCCACCTGGCACCCGGTGATAAATAAGTGGGTTTTGGGTTGCAGTTTGGGCACTCAGTCTCTAAAAGGTTTGTCATCACTGCTATAGACTCTACATAGATTATACATATCTGGAGAGTGTAGATCTAAGGGTCCTAGAGGAATGTTATTGCTTCTCTTGCACTGAGCATCTTGCCTTTTTTCTTAGTCTGACAGACTGTTCGTAGAACTTCTAAAATGGACTCTCTTGTCTGTTCTGTAGAACTGTTTCTAACAGAAGAAGATCAGAAGAAGCTTCATGATTTTGAAGAGTTGTGTGTTGAGATGTATTTCAGTGAAAAAGATAACAAATTCCATTCTCAGAGCGAAGAAAGAATTAGAGTCACCTCTGAACGGTAGGCAAATAATTCAACCACAAAATTCTTTAAAAAAAAATTTTTTTTTGAAGTAGAAGAATAAGTATTGCTCATCCTAAGGGGAGCTTCCTCTGTTTGTTTATTTTTTTTTAATATTCTGTGCTTGCCATTGGTTTTGAAAAAAAAACCACAGCATGGAAAACTGATATACCGGGCCACTTGTACACAATACAATAGGAAAATCCTCTTCGGATAGTGTTAATTAAGAAGGAGGTAAGTCCAGAGTAATGGTTCAAGCAGAAATATTCCATGACATCTCCATGGAAAGCAGCTTTATGCTCACAGATCTCTTTTTTTTTTAACGGCAGAATTAAAGTCCTTTACTTTATCACTTGCAGATGTCTAGCCTCTTATCAAAACATGCCTTAGATCTTCTCTCTCTGGTTATTTTTCTCCAGCGTTGAGCAGATGTGCATCCAAATCAAGGAGGTCGGTGACAGAGTCAACTACATCAAACGTTCCTTGCAGTCTCTCGATACGCAAATCGGCCACTTGCAAGACCTTTCTGCTCTCACCGTCGATACGTTGAAAACGCTCACGGCACAGAAAGCCTCGGAAGCAAGCAAGGTCCACAATGAAATCACCCGGGAGCTGAGTATTTCGAAACATCTGGCCCAGAACCTTATTGATGATGTTCCCTTAAGATCTTCCATGTGGAGGAAGCACAGTATCAGCAACGTGTTCGGTTCTTCTTTCCCCCAAGGAGGCCTTGAAAACAATAACGCCGTACTGTGCAACATATCTATGCAAGAAGAAAAAGACCCAGGACTTCAGATGACTGCTTTCACCCAGGGGGATGAATTCAACTTTCCTGGGGCAGGTTCCTCAGGTGGTGCCTTACTTCCAAAAGCTGTTTCTCCCACAGAACTTCGTCAAAGAGTACAGGGTATACAAGTGTCCAAACACAGTAATAAAGGTAAAAAGGGTGGCAGTTCTTTAAACAGTCTACCGTATCTATCGTCTTTGTCCGCTAAGTTTTTTGTGAGCACTCCTTCTCAACCCATTTGTAAAAACCAGTCGGGAAGCACTTCAAAGAAAGAGGACATTCTGATCCCAAAGGCCGCCGAAGGAGAAAATACCGTTGAATTTGGCGCATTTGTGGGTAAGTATCGCCAGCTGAAACGGGGGCATCCAGCTATTGCTGGGGGTGGCTGCAGAGTTCCATCTTCCAGCTTCATTCGTCTTGCCTCCATCTCCCAAAACTCTGGAGGCTATGCCAACTCTGGATTTATTGAGGACGAAAAGGATGCTGCTGCGAAAAATCTGCCAGAAAATGAGACTAGCCAGACTGCTTCTAGTTTTGGGAAGACTGTTGCCCAAAGTCAATTACAGTGGTCTGTTGCCTATGAAATCCGAAGTGTTCCTTGTGGTGGATTGAAAAACACACCGGAAGTTGAAAGGGTAAACAGAAGCTTTCCAGAAATGTCAACCAAGAACTCCAGTTTAAGTTCCGGTGTCACTGTTCATCATCAGAAACTGTGGATCAAATCTAAACTGCAAGGTTTGATTTATCAAGAATTGTGTGGTGCCTTTTTGGATTTTGTGGTACTTTTGGTGCACCTTTTTTCCTCAAGTTCTCCAAATGTTCTCTCTTTGTGAAAGCGTAAACTCCTTTTTTAAATATATATATGTATATATGTATGTATATATATATATGTATACATATATATCTGAGATGTAGACAATATTTTTCAGACATAATGGTTGTGTCTATCAACTACAAATCAGAGCTTATAATTAGAATTGTGCTGCTCTGTCAAATGTTCTATTTCTATCTTGATATAAAATATCAAGATATCTATACAAAAATATTGTCTGTTCCATGGAAAAATGTAAAATTCCTTGTACAAATCCTTGTAATGGGGTCGGTTAACTTCTGTTGCTATCTCTATAACCTACTACTGTTTTGTTCACCTTTGAGGAACGGGCTACTACCGCAAATTCTCTGTGCAAATCAAAATTTAGTGTTCTATTTTTTTCTTCTTAATAGCAAAAAAGCCCTTAAATTGTGTTACTTAACTTGCATCCTCTTTTAATTGAAAAATCAGAACAGAAACAAAACAGTGGCAGGGTGGTGTTTGTTTAGATATTGGGAAAGAGGTATACTAACAAAATGTGTGGAGTTTAGATAATATAGAAATTTTTTCCTTGTAAGTCATTTTTCTTTTGGTGGTTCGTCGTAGCTGTAATGGTTTATCTTGTATTGCAAAAACCATTGATAATATGACGGGTCACATTTAATTTAAATGTCATTAACTAAGGAATTTCTGGGCCCTTTTGCAAACCTATTGATTGTTGGATGTCAGTTTCCATAAACCACCATTGTAAGAG